>CAUJNA010003848.1:127778-175278 GCA_963377175.1 Effrenium voratum | reverse complement strand
AACAAGGTCGCTTCAATCTCAGGTGGGCAAAGTGCGTGAGCAGCTCCTCATGTTCAAACAAGATCCTTTACACCTTTAAACCTGCCCAAAAAGGGTTCTCTGGTACCACAGAAGTCTTGGCCTCATGAGTTACAAAGAAAAGAATATGATCTGTCTCTGCTCACATTTACAAATGGGTGTTTCTTTTTTAGGGACTCCCCCCGAACCAAAAAAGTCGTTCTGCTTTTAGGTTCCCCTTGAAACTAACAAAATCCCCCCAACCAAAAAGCAGGTGTTCCTTTTTGGGGTTCTCCTTAGAACCAGCCAAAACAAGGCTCCCTTGAACAAGAACAAGCCCCTATTTCGTCTACCCGCAAATATGAAAATAGTTCCGGAGGACCCACAGCTCTGTGTCGAGTGGCACGGGGGACCAAGAGATTTATTCCGTTGGCAAGCTCTCACGGGAATCCACAAGTACCCTCCCACCAATTCACATGGAACCTGACGTTCCGGGGGTCCTGGTCTGGACCATTTTCCTTTTGAAAGGGACCGGGTCCCGAACGTCAAGTTTTCCATGGACATTGGCGGGTTTTCGGGGTATCTGAAAATCTTCCCCGCTTGTATGAAGAATCACCCTACTAACCCCAAGCAAAGGAATCGGACCCTCCGTTGTTCCATCCAATCCGGCCGTCCCTAAGCTGGGCTGGGCCCTCGGGCAGATACCGCACGGCGCTGGAGGGGCCCTGGCGCCAGGCGAGCACGGAGCCCAACCCCCGCCACCACACCGGGGGCCACCACCTCGGACGCTCAGCGAGTCGGGCAGCTTGCCTGGTGGAGGTTGGCTTAGGCGTGAGGTTTGAGGTTGGAGGTTTGAGGTTGGTTGAGCTTGAGGTTGGTTGGTTGGTTGGGGTTGGCTTGGGCTTGCGGTTCAGGTTTGAGGTTCAGGATGACTTACGTATCTTTGGGGATGTGAGGAATCCGAGTATCGGTTCGGTTCCCATGCCAATGTGACTTGCGGGAGGGTACACCTGAATACAGCATGATGGGGGTATGAGTTGTCAACCCTTGACTAAAAAAGGGATCAGTATTCATCCTGGTTTCCGGGGTTTTCCAAAAATGCCAAAAAATGCCAAAAAGCGGGTATTTGGAGTGGCGAGGTGTTTACATGGGACGACCATTGGTTGGAAAGCCAAAGCCACTAAGAAGATGATATTTCAACTACACAGGACAAGTTACTCATGGTCAAAACTGGGGGCCCTAACTGGAATATTATATGTTTCTCAACCCCCACATGCAACACGTGGAACCTCAAACCTGCCCACCCAAAAGAGACACAGTCTGACACCAGAGAGCAACGCCCTTTTCTTCCATTCACCTTTGGTTCTACCAACGCAATTGTGAATATTTTTATGTAGGCCACTCCCTATAACTCCAATTGAACCAGGTAGGAACCGAACCACCGACTAATATGGTCGTTGTGGGCCCTCAGATGCTCCATGCCCAGAACAAGCGCCTGCTGCCTGCCCACCTGCTGCCTGCTGGGTGCTGGGTCCCCGCTCCAGCTTTTGCCGCGGCCCCTGTGCGAGCGAGCGAGCGAGCGAGCGAGGGAATTGCCCGGAACGAGCAGGAGAAATGAAAGTCACACAAACGGGAAAAATGTAGAGAGAGAGAGAGAGAGGGAGGAAGGGAGGGAAGGAAATAAACAACGGGACAAAAAAAGAAGAAGAAAGACGTCAAAGAAAGAAAGAAAGAAAGAAAAAAATACAGAAGAAAGAAAGAAAGAAAGAAAGGAAGAAAAAACAAGAAAGAAAGAAAGAAAGAAACAAAAAACAGAAATGGATGGATGGATGGATGGATGGATGGATGGATGGATGGATGGATGGATGGATGGATGGATGGATGGATGGATGGATGGATGGATGGATGGATGGATGGATGGATGGATGGATGGATGGATGGATGGATGGATGGATGGATGGATGGATGAATAAATGAACGAACGAACGAACGAATGAATGAATGAATGAACCGGCATTTGGAGCACAGGGTGTGGCGAGATTCTCACCGAAACCGTTTTCGGGAGATTCATTCGGGACACCTTTGAGAGGGTTTCTGCACTCTCTGGGGGGCCTCTGCACCTTGACTGTTCAATCTGGTTGCCTGTGTTGCCCCAAGCCTCGACCAAAAGGTCGATGACCTTTGGTATGGAAAGTCATTTCTTTCCAAAAGGTTCTTCAGGGGCAAGGGTCACACCAAAGGGCGAATCGCCATGAAACAGGCGATTTACAAGGCAACAAGCGGAAGGCAGCTCCTACAAAAAAGCAAGTAAACCACAAAGCCTCCAGCGTGCGTCGTGGATGCCCCCAACGGCTGCAAGCGTAAATGATAGCATCCATTCTGCAATGTGTCCTGTAATCTCCAAGGCTGAGTTTAGGGATCCCCAACAAAACGACCTTTATCAGTGCGAGCTCGTTTTACCCGGATCGGTGAGCTCGCACAAAAAAAGAAGGCAAAACACCATTTCACACCTCGTCTCTACATTCGGCTCCTTTAGCGGCCGTATTGCAGGGCTCCGTCTCTTCGTCCCGAACATGAGCCGTGGAACCAAGGGACACCGACAAAATGACTTATCTTCAGCTCCATTTGTTTAAGCCCCTGGAAAATATACAACATGCTGTAAGATGCCCAATAGTGACAGTTTCCCTTTATCGCAAAGGGAAAATAAAAAATACTCTTAAGCAAATGGAAGTGGAGGTTTCATCATCTTTCAAAGGCTTGCAGCCGAATACCCAAAAAAAAGCCTGTTTCTTGGCCCAGGGGTACACAGAAAATCATAGATTCTGGTTCTCCTTATTTTCTAGTCCCTTAAATGTAACGGAGTTTGGCAGGAGACCCAGCCAATCCAAGGGCCGATTTCCCATTCTCTTCACTCGTTCACTTCAAAAACCGCGTATCTCCCAGTTCTCTGAAGAAACCGAGCCTTGCAGAGAATGGCGGAGGGTGCTGCTAGATTTCAGTGGCCAGGTGTCACGGCCTATGATTGATTTTTTTCCCCTACGAAGAAGATAAGATGGGAATGGTATTCTTTTGTGGGGGTATCTTATTAGATTCGCTTAAAGGGGCAACAAAGGGACCGCTACAAATTTCTGGGAATCGCCCACTTGTGCAATCCTCTCATTTGGGGGGTTCTCCATCTTGAGACGCACCCACGGTTCGTTCCTCCAAAAAGGGAAATGGAAAAAACACTGCTACTGGAAAGGTCAGCAGAAAAGCAACAGTTTGCTTGGTTCCCACTTACCACAAACAAGAGCAAGAACACACACAAAAAAAAATGTAACCGTGTAATCAACAACGAAGAAAGGAACCTTCATGATTAAGGGAATCCCCTATTTCAAGCTGCACCCACAAATATATTTGGCTATATTACCCCATACCGGACTACCCAAAACCGATACCCATCAAGCTGCCAAACTGGTTTGAAATGGCCCACCAAAAGATACCCTGGTAATGACACACACACACATACAAGTACGACTTGGAATTGGGAACCCTGTGGTGGACAATCATTTATGTTGGGGTGCAAGTGCCCCAACCATTTGGGAAGCTCCATCCAAATTCATGACTTCCGCCCCAACAAAGTGTTGATACCCAAATGCCCACAAATGTTGATGAGGAACCACCTTAACAGGGGTACTGTTTTTGAATCCCGCACCTAAATGATGTCCAAAGGAGTCCCTCATTAAAACTCATTCCATCCATAAAAGACATCGCTGGAATGGATCTGGCCATCTGCTCAAGCAATTTGGATCCGCAACCCAAACGGATTTTTCGGACCGAACAAGTCAAGGACTTCGGTCCCCCCCTCTTTTTTAGTCAACCAACATATGACACGTATTTTTGCAGACCCCAGTTCCCCATCGAACCCTCCATGGAACCCAACCCCAAAAGAAGCCCGCCTAAAGCTGCCCGGGAGCGCCTGAGCTCGTTACAAGGCTCATGACCCCTACGCACGTTCCAGGGCCCTCCAAAGAACCCCCAACAATTCCTCAGGGGCCGAGAAAGAAAGCAACTCGTTTGGGGCCGGCCACTATCTGGTGTGTGTGTGTGTGTGTGTTTGTGGTTATGCTTGTGCTTGTGTTTGTGCTTGTTTGTCTTGGTGCTTGTGTCTGTGTTTGTGTGTGTGTGTGTGTTTATTTGTTTAAGGTACTCTCGTTGACTCGTGTAAAAAGAAAACTGAAGGCACAGCCATCATTTTGAGGGCTCCGCACTTTTAGTCGCACCAAAAATCCTGGGTTGCTCCGAGCCCCCTAAGCATGTTGTAGATCTCATGGAAAGCCATTTGTTTCCAGAGTCTAACCTTGGTTTTGACAGAAAAACCATTTGTTTCCACCAGGTCTCTCCGCGACCTTTGGCATCACACCGAAGACCAGCCACGATCCGGGGTATGTGGGTGTGGCTGCGTTTAGGGGACCCTCCCAAAATATATAATCCAAGAATGGTGGTTGTCCTTTTGGCTCCCAAAAAACACAACAAACAGGTATCCTCGCAAAACGACACACCCATACAACCCGCAGGGAAATCAGGCCACGCTCTTGCGCATTCCGAGGTTCGGGCAAGTTTCTCCCTCGACGTAATTCGGATGCTCCTAAGACGCCGCCAAGCATCGGCAAAGCGGTTTGGAGACTTCGTTTTGCAACCCTAAAAGAGCTGAATGGGATTTATTCCGACTTTCTGTCCCTTAAGGCTAAAGTGCAGGTCTCAAAATAGGGGTCCCCAAAATATGTGTGTCTTTTCTCGTGAACATTCGTTGGGCCACGTTTAGGGGAAACCACGAGGAGCCCAACCATTTTTTGGGCAAGACAAACGTATTGACCTTGGCTCATGTACCCTGCTGGATCTGAAATCACCGGTTCTGAGGAGCTTGTTAGATGGGGTCTTAGGACGGCTGTGAGACCACTGCAAGAGAACCCCTTTCGTAAAAAAAGAAGGTATATATGCAACAAGGATTGGCGTCGAGCCAGCTTGGGTGCAACAAGAAAAAGAAGCAGACAACAGGAACATAAAGGAAGCACATGCAAGTTGTTGCTGTTAGGGCATGAGAAAGCAAAACAAACAAAACAAACACAAACAAACAAAAAACAAACAAACAAACAAACAAACAAGCAAACAAACAAGCAAGCAAACCAAGCAAACCAAGCAAACAAACAAACAAACAACCAAACAAACAGAATTGCGGCCATCGGCAGCATCTGCAGGTGCATGCGCATTCCATGTTTTGGGTCCACGTTTGGGTGCAGCAAAAGCACTTAAAATATCTGACAGCCCACTTGCGGTCCTCCGCAGTAGGACGAATTAACGCAAGTCTCAGAGTGTGTCAAGATGGAAATGCGAAAAGCCTAAGAGCCGTCAAGAAACTCTGTGAAGACACATCATCGCAACTAAGGAAGCATGACTCTGGGGGCTTCAGAACGGAGCGCACCAAGGGCTTGAACGAACATGA
Organism: Effrenium voratum; assembly: GCA_963377175.1. Taxonomy (NCBI): domain Eukaryota; class Dinophyceae; order Suessiales; family Symbiodiniaceae; genus Effrenium; species Effrenium voratum. The sequence goes on along the minus strand of CAUJNA010003848.1, from coordinate 169,799 downwards.
CGCTCTGTAAAGCGGAAGCTGAAACGATCAGTTGTTCTAAGTGGCCAAGGTAGAGCTCGTAAAACAAGGAATTTAGGAGGTCTTGTGAAGAGGGGGAATCACCTGAGGTGATTTGGACGAGGGCTCAAGCAAAAGTGTTGCGCCGCTTGCGCACCACTAGTAAACAAAACCCAACAAAACGGAAAATGGAGGAGAAAAACAAACAAGCAAGGAAAAAAACAAACAGACAGACAAGCAAACATGCAAAACAAGCGGACAAGCAAACGAACAAACAAACCAACTAATTAACTAACTAACTAGCTAGCTAGCTAACTAACTAACTAACTAACTAACTAGTTGATTAACTGACTACAGCAACACACTAACATGCAAACATGCACAAATGCAAACAAGCACATCAAACCGAGCCAAACCTACCAACCAACCAAACAACAAATAGATAAAACAAACAAAACAAAAACAATTAAACAAACAAAACAAACAAAACAAACAAACAGACAGAAGACAGACAGACGACAAACAGACAGGCAGACAGGCAGGCAGGCAGGCAGGCAGGCAGGCAGGCAGGCAGGCAGGCAGGCAGGCAGGCAGACGACAGAGGACAAAACAAACACGAACAAGCAAACAAGCAAACCAAGCCAACCGAACCAAACCCCACCAATCACCACACCGCACAACACAACATAACACAGCACAAGCCAGGTTTTCAGGAAAACCCCCCCATATATAAATCCATTAGGCTGAGAAAATGAAAAAACTGGAGGCGACATGAGTAACTAGCGCCAGTCAGTAACCTTCAAACCATTTTGCCCACGCGAGGAGTCGGTCACTCGCCCGGTCACTCAAAACCATCCAGCTCATACGGCGCCCCTTTGAGGATTTCATAAATCCCTCCAAACAAACAAGTCTGCGGGAAATCCGGGGAACACATCTGCAACTATCCGGGGAACAGATCTGCAAGTTGCCCTGCGACTGCAGCTGGGCCAAGTGTGGATTCTGCCTGCGAAAAGTCAGCTTTAGGTTCAAAGGAGAGAAGAAGAAGAAGAAGAAGAAGAAGAAGAAGAAGAAGAAGAAGACTGGGACAACCATCATTCCGGGCTGAAACCACTACACTGTCTGGAGAGGAATGTCCAACCTGCTATGAAACCGGCGTTGCAAGGCATGCTCTTCTGCACTTCACACTGAGCTTTGACTGCTACCATCAGGGTGGTTTAAAGGGAAGCCGACATGAAAGTCGCTAGTCTTGGGAGTCCCCATGTTTTGACGCTTCCTCACATTCACATTCTGCCCATGGAACACATTGTGTGTCGATCTGCAAGGTTTATGACTACTGTCGACCCTTGATTTACAATCCCCCGTTGCTGACTCAAGGATTTCACTTCAATTCGTGTTGAACAAACCTACCTAAGTAACTCCAAAAAACACAAACCCATGTGAGAGGATTCAAAAATCCTGGCGGAGGGGGGGGGGTCTGAAGCTCACTTCCTGAGAAGGTTGGCCAAGAAATGCTAAAAAAAAACACCAAATTGTCCAGACGAAAAAAGGTTTCAAGTCCAAGCATGCAGGGAGCAAGGAAAATAATGGGAACCCCGGACTAACGAACAATGGTTGATTAATAGGGGGAACACACCCTATTCATAGGACAGGTGTACCAAAATTTATGAATCAATCCGGGGTCGACATTCGTGTGAATGGACAAACACATCCACTGCCATCGCCTCCCGCAAGCGAATCCCTTAAAATTGTAAAGGTCTTGGAGTTTCTGCCTGGTGGAAGGAGCTTCAGTGAGGATGCAGCCGCGAAGTTGTGGCTGCACATTGTCCGACGCGGGGCATAGCGATGGTCCGACGCCACTTGACAAACCAAACGAGGCGCGCTCGGTGATCCCTCGCTTCGGGATCAACGTTTGAGCTGCTCGCCCGCACCTGAAGTGCTCATGTTCGCTTGCACAGTGCCTTTGTGGGTGTTCAAGGAAACTCCAAAAGCCACAAACCCGTTTGCGAGTGCACCACTAGGGTTCCGTCAAAATAGGGGGCCCCATAAGTGCCCATAAGAACCTGGTGGTTTTCGTGGGGTTTCCCTTTTTCGCCCACCCCAAAAGCAGGGCACCGAGCATCAACAACCACCCCACCCCTTCCGCTCGGGGCCGGGCGTCACAAGGATCGCCTGGCTGATGGGTGAGAAGAGGAAGCCGCTCACCAGCAGCGCCGCGTAGGGGCGCAGCCTCGAGGCTGGGGTTCTCCCCTTTTCTTGCGGGGGTTCTTGCCTCCCCTTGGTGGCGGTTTTTACCTTCTTTTTGCATTTTCTTTTTGGCGGTTGTTCTCCCCTTGCTTTCTGCCCTGTTTGGTTCTTGCCTTGGAGTTTTGAATGGAAGAATCGGGTGTTTCTGAGTGGCGGACCCAGGTGGAGCTTTTGTCCTCTTGTTTCCCCTTTCAAACCATAAATGTATTGTGGCGTGTAGAACGGCACGGTGGTCCGCATGGTGGTGGTTGAAATTCGGAGCTCGCACTGCTCGTCCAACCCCAAACCAGCCTTTTGGCCTCCATTTACTCCATTTCACCGTTTGGCTCGCCCAAAAACAGGTGGGGCTCAAAAAAAGAGGGCGCCTCGTGGTCATACTTGTCGTGGTTGCAATGCTGCGACCCCCCTCCCCCAAACAAAAAGAACAGGAAAGAAGAAAACAAACTCAAAGGGGCCATAGACAACTTGCCAGCAGCCCCCGACCACTGCTTTTGGGTGGTAAAAGCAGTTGTTGGAGGGGGGTACTGGTGGGAAGTCGCAGTTTTCAATGGGTGGCTCCTCCGGTTTGAGGCAAACCCCCAAAATGCATTTTGAGGTTCCTTTTGATTCCCGAAAAAGAACACCAAAGAAAGGGGAACCAAAAAAACAGACAGCCCCCCAATAAGAATTGGACCCCAAGTAAAGGATTTGTGGATCAGGATTAGGCATAGGAAAAGCCTGGTATTAAATTGATCACCCCAAACCCATGCATGGCAAAGAACTAAACGAGCAAATTCCCGCACCTAGTTCTGGTTGGGATTTTCTGTTTCGAAGCTTGCGGGGGTCCCCTCAACTCTAGAGGTTGATTCCCATTCTTTTCAACCATCCTTCTTTTCCAAACTGCGCTGTGTCCCCTGGGTTTGGGATGAAAAGAAGGATACCTGGAAGGAATTTCTGGGCGAATTTTGGCGACACAATGCGTTGCGGCTGACGGCTCCTGCAAAAAAAAAAGGCATGGCTTCCTGAAAAGAAGCCTATTTTAGGACACACCCTCGTCCACTTCGGATTCTTGACGTGATTGCTAATTGGTGTTGGCCAAATTCAGCTTATGACCATCGTTTAGAACTGGCAACTGTCTTGATTTGGTGCATCACGACATTCTTTTGAGTGCCTAAAACATGATCCTTGAACCCTTTGATTTGTATCTTTGGATCGATGTCTTAACTGGGACACCTGGAAATGGAAAGAATGGACATGAACCCCTTGAAATGGATGCCTGGGTTCGGGAACTGGACGCCGTGGGAAGGAATGAACCTGGACGCTTCCCCAGATCAACTAGGTCCTCCAGTAGAGAGCTTAGAATAAGGCTACCAACTTTGTTCTGTACTCCATTTTACTAGGGGGTGTCCCTCCCCACCAACAAAGAAACGGTAAAAGTTGGCACCCTTTCGCTGGGGGACCTAGTCACCGCCCGCGCGCGCTATCCGCTCGAGATCTGGGGCTCCGGGCTCCCGCCAGCTGGGCTCCGGCTCAAGGGCGTGCAGCACCGCCTGCACTCGACCAGGCGGGCGGTCTTAAACCCGAGCGCCCCCAAAGGGGCGCCAAAAAAAACGGCAGAACACGGCAGCCTTCCTGGTGTGGAGGGTTTGGCATACCCCATGTTGTTGTTTTTCTGTGTTTTCCTTTTTTCTTCTTCTTTTTTTCGAATGGCTGTTCTTTGTTTCAAGGGAGGCCTGAAGGAAACATAGGCGGTTTTGGAAAATTAGGATGGCGCTCCCCTAAAATGGGGAAATCAATAAGCCAATGATGAGCCACCAACAAGGCCTTCTTAAGGGCTATGGGGGAGGCCATGGGTCCTCCCCTCCGCCCGCTGAACAAATTATTCACTCAGAACCTTTCCGGGGGCTGGGGGGGGGTCCGAATGTCAAGGGAATGGCTGGGAACCGTTGAAGAATTAGCAAACCCCTTTTCTCCAAATGGCCAAAAGCTTTGAGGGGTTCGGACGAGAAAAGGGGAGTCTGACCTTTCATGTTGGTATGATGTTGCCCTGCAGGATACTGGGCCAGGGTGTCGCCGCTGCAAGCGGAGTGCTATTGATAACTTGGAAATTACACTAAAAAGTCACATCATATGATTTGGGTTGCTTTACTCCCATGTCTATCGGACATGGCGCAAGCTGCTCTGGCACTGCGCCAGTACATGCAGGGTGTGTGCGGCCAAGAATTTGGGCTGAGGGTTGGTTTAACAGGCAAGCTCAAAGTCGGCCTATACCCCGGTGATGCAGATTTGCAGGATGCTGGAGCTGTGGGCGCTGTGGTTTTCCGATTCACATGCTGAGCGGGGTGCTAGCGCCTCTCAAGATGGTCCCTTTATTTATGTTTGCATTTGGCTTGCATTTCGGTGTCCCAGTCTCCCTTTGAAACCATCCACAAAGGGGTTCCCTATTTTAGAGAAACGGCCAAAAGCCCCACACCCCAGAACAAGCTAGGTTATGCAGGGCTGAGTCATGCAAACCACCCAAATGGAGAGCCATGGGAAGATTCTGGCCCTTGGTCCTTGATGTCCCCAATTGTCACTGCAACCTTTGCCCCTGGAACCTCCAAATGCCGCGGTTCTTCCACAGATGGCCACGGGTCAAAAGCCGTACCCCCAGTGAATATCCCAATCCCCACGAAAATAGACTAAAATGGGCGGTGCACCTACCCCAAAACGATACCATTGGTTTTGACCCACAGCCATATGCCCCCCTCAACCCGCGCGTCGCGTCGCAGCTTCACGCGCCGCGTCGCGCGTACCCGCCGCCTTTTGGGCGCAAATCCGGGCCACCGCCTTCCGCCAGCGCTTGGAGGGGGACGGGCCCTTGGCTGCGCAAGAGGCGAAAGGGGGGTCGCAGCAAAAAAACCTTCGGGGGGCCGCAGCCTGGACAACCTCAGACGGCGGTGGCTCAAAAAACCGGTACCAAAGTGGAACCCTGGTAAGTGGAAACATGGACCAAAACCTGCGTAACCCCTCCTGTTTAGTTTTGAGCCGCGCCCAGATGTTTGTCGCGGGCGTTCAAGATTCGAGAGTGGGACGCCCGCAACGGCCCTGGTCTTACAGCCTTTTGAGCTCTTTCTGCAAGAATTAGGGGAGGGACTCTCAGGGTTCCTGTTCATTTTGCGGTTGAAATAAAAGTGAGTCCCCGCATGCCTGGAACTCCAATGGGCCACAGACTACTGGAGAACTTACGCATCTAACAATAATTCCAAAACCAAGCTAAATTTAAGATGCGAGATAACCAGGATGATAGGAGTATGTAGTTTTGGATCTTAAGATCAGTATCCCCATTTCAAGGATCTTCATTATGGTGAGATCGTTTGACCCCCGGGTGAGCTCGCCGTAAAATCGGCTGGAATGGGAATGTGCGCCATGGTCAAAACATATGTGTTTTTTTGTTTTTTCTTCGAGCTTGGTAGGGATGGAACGTGCATCAACCCACAGAAAGGCAAAATGCCGCCATGGCCAAACCTTTACTTTGATGGTGATCCATTCGAGCCCATCAGGGTAAAAACTGGAGCCCTGGCAATTGTCTCTACCAGGGTTCCATTTCTTGATTACCAAGGTAGAATTGTAAACCCAGGGCTCTCCTTTTCGGGAAATGGTCCACTATGAAACGCCAACTGAGAATGGCATGACACCACGGGTCTGCAGAAAATCATATGCTGGCAGGTTCCCACTTCCCATGAAGAGGAGCAAAAAATCGAATATGATCACGAGACCAACAGCAGTGCACATGAGTTACTGCAACGTGTGATGCCTCCAAAGCCGGGGAAATCCATTCGGACTGTTCGGTGGACCTCATGTGGCTTCCCATCGACCAGTCGCCCATCCGAAAACGGAAGCCCGGAATCAGGAGCTGCAACAAACTCTGCAAGGGCCCAAACCCCTTGCAGGTTGTTTTTTGACCTGTTTGGCTACATTTCCCTGGCTGTGGGTCAAAAATATGTACCCAAAATGAAGCCCTGCTAAAACCTGCGGTCCCCTGGTGGTTTCATTTTGACCCATACTTGTAGATCCTCCTGCCGGTCTTGGGACTCTGCTGTTTACGCCATTCTGACGGGAACATTGGACCCCCGCAACTCCAAAGAGGCCAAAACGGTCAGTTTTCCAAGTATGGCAAGGGAACAAAGGAAAGCCCACTACCGCTTTTTGTGCCTGGGTTTCTCGCTGTGATATTTCAGGACTCCACAGCAGGGGTCCATTTCTTGATTTCCCCAAGATAGACCCAAATCCAGGAAACAGTGGCACCGGGGTTAAGTCTACCAGCGCCTTTAGTTACCACTATAGTAGGTACCCAGGCTATTGTACCTCTAGCTTTTACATGCTGGTTTCCCCTTTTGTGACTTATTCTGGTAAATGGATGTGAGTCACACTCCAGCGGCCAAAACCCCAATTCTGGCTGGTCCCTTCGCCTGCGCCTGGGCCGCCGGGCCCCGGGGGAGCCGGGCGAGACTTCCATCAGCTCATGAGAACACGCGCGGACGGCGTGATAGAATGGAAGCCCTCTGCCGGTAGCAATCTGAAACGGGAAATCTCACAAAGGGCTTTGCCTGTGCCTCAAAGCAGCATGGGTGTTGCATGGGTCAGCAACTTGACAGGCGAGGGTTCTGGGGTTTGTCGTTGGCAAAGGGACAGCAAAAGGAGACCAACCATCTTGAGGTTCCCAGTTGTGAGAATCTCCCAACCGAGCCGATCCTGTTGCTGCTGGAATTCGAGCACCTTGCTATGATCCAAGTTTCCAGGAAAATTGTGATCTAATTGCCCGGCACTGTGGGTCTTACATGGACGCGGGGTCCGGGTACCGGAGCCTAAGGCGCTGAAAGAAAGGCCACGCCATAAGCTCGGAGGAAGCAAAGTAACCGACAGCTAATTCCAGTGATCGATTGCCTCTAAAATTAACAAGGGAAAACCAAGCAGATTCTGAAGCAAATGGAAGTCTTGCTTTACATCTGAGCACTGAGCCACATCCCGAAGAAGCCGATCGAGTTGCTCAGCTATATCGGGAGATCCTTAACGTCGTGCTACCCAAACCGGGTTGCTAAAGCTGGCCGGGTTCTACTGGTGGAAAACTGCCAGGAGGATGACGTGAACACATGGCCGGTCTTGCAGATCTGACTTTTCGGGATCACCTCTTCAAGGCACCCTTTTGTTCAAAGGAAGTGGACGCGGGGGCTTTTCAAGCGCACTGTAGGCTGACAAAACCCGCTTAGCCTCAACTTCTCCCTCGGCAAGCAGCGCGTGCATATGACGAAGTCTGCAAGGTCAACACAATGACAAGACAATGGCCCATATGGGAGCGTCTTTTCTGAGGGTATCCTTGTTGGGGGTGGTTTTGAAGCGAAACCAAAGGAAAAAACATAACTTTGGGCGGTCCCCTTAAAAAAGACACACCCATATAGAATGCCTTCAATGGCAACAGCCTGCATACGTTCCAAAAGCACCTCCAAAACAGATCCCTTCAAAGCACAAGCGGCTTTGTTTGAGGCACTCTCCAAACCCATCAAAAACCAACACCGCATACACTCCTCTGTCCCACTCGCCACCTCACCATCCACCATCCACACCCGTTTTTGAGGGTTCTTGGCTGCAGCTGGACTCTAGATTAAAGGGCGGAAAGTCCCGTTTTAGCAGGTTGATTAATTCGGGGTTGACATTTGGGGGAACAAACTAGGGCCCCCTACCCCCAAGAAAGGTCCTTCTTAAAAGGAGGGTCCGATCGAAGGATTCTGAGACCTTTGTGTGGGGGAGCGGGTGCAGTTGTCATATGGCAAGTAACCCAATCATACTCAAGCAAAGAACCATGGTAAATACTGGAAATCAAAGGCTTGTCGTGTTCCCCTACCAATACCTCCATTTGCGCAAGTCCGCTGGCAAGCATATTGTAGTGATAGGTTCGCTTTCAAACCAACAAGGCACATTAGACAGAGTCTGAAACGCAAATGGAAGTTCAGTTGTCTTGTTCCCTTTGGTGCACATCAGAATTCGGTGGGTCTCGATTCATGTCCACCACCCACTTTTGAGGCGGTTCTCTAAGTTTCGTAGACATATCTAGGGCAGCCACCGAAGCGTCGCGACCCTTGGTCTTCATCCCCCCAAACCCTCCGAGGGGAGCGAGCGCACCGGTCTGCGCAGGCGCAGCGTCGCAGTGGAAGCGCCCGCTGAGGCCGCAGCAGTCGACCCCTGCCTCAGACGATGCCACGCACTTGCGGGCGAAACCACCAGTCAAACCCTGTTTCCCGGTGAATGGTCCCCTAAGGACATCCCCGAATCGGCAAATTAAAGTGAGAACAAGAAAGACAGAGGATGAACAAAATCCACTTCGGCCAGTTGGGATGAAACCCTTTAAAGACTTGTATAAGCAACCAGCTTGATTCTGACAAATGCAGTCAGAGCCGAAGCATCTTTGATATTGAACAATGATCATGTTCCAACTGCAAAATACATGATCGCCTACCCCGTGCTCCAAACACCCTCTTTTTTACGGTACTGTTTGGAAAGTATGGCTTTCCATGGCACATTCCTCCTTTTTAGTAGAGGGTTGGCATGATACCCTGAAAAAGATGGATATTTGGAGTAGGGGTATGAAATAAAATTTCTTGTTTGATTGTTGCTTCGGCTGCAAAGCTGAACCCCGCTGGTCCGCGAGGGATTTCTTACAGCCCCAAAGAATCAACGGGTAAGAACTTACCTAAAGGCTGATGACCCCTCCAACGCAGTCCCCCTCCAACGAAAAGCCCGCACAGGGCCCCTCCAATCAAAAACACATCTTGCGGGCCCAAACTTAAACCACCATGGAAGCGGAGCCTTTCGAAAACACACACCAACCTCCGCCAAAACATCCTCCAACAAATGGACGTCTTCACCTGTGGATGGGTTTCACTCACTGGCTAGCCTGAGCCCAGCTTCTTTTGCACGCCAGGTAGGAAAAGAGAAAAAACAAATGGCTACGGCTCAAAAGCATGTACCAAAATTGCACCTTGATGATAAATGGAAACAAAGACCAAAACCTGCGTCACCCTGGATCTTTAGTTTTGAGCCACACCCAAATCTCCAGGGCCGCCGGGGAACCCAACCCCAAACCTCCCATCCCTCCACCAGCTCGATCCCCTCGTCGCCCGATTTGAAACGCGCGGCCGCCCAGAAGTTCACCGCGGTCTCGGAGGCGTGGCTCCGCACCGGCGCCACGCAGTACCTGGCGGCGGAACCCGGGTGGAGCGAGCCACCCGGCAAATAGAATGGCCCTGGTGCGTTGGAAACCCTGGCCCAAAAACCCACAAAACCCCAGGTCAAAGGGTGAACTTACAGGAAAAGCTACGGGAAATTGCACCCAAACACCCGAATTTGGCTGTTTTCCATGTACTGTTGACCATGACTTTTCTTTCCAAGCCTCTAAACCCTCAAACCCCAACTCCCAAGTGACGATTGTGTAGACATGACCGCTTGCGTTACTTTTCGTTTTAACTCAGCTTGGAGATTTATACGCTCATCCAGGGCACAAGGGGTCCGGAAAGTCCCAAACCGGATGGCACAAAACCACGTGCTGTTGTTCCGCTTTTTGCAACCCCCACCAATGAACAGAACCAGAAAGGATTTTCCTCACGTGCGGAAAGAACAGCCAAAGGCCACATACACCTCTATTGAAGCAAACATATTGGCTGACATGAAGTCAACATGGCGTTATGGTTTCCTCCGCAAATTAGGCAACAACACTGAACAACTGGGTTTTTCTTTCAGCTTGGCCCGCAGAGGGATAATGCTGGACCCGGTTCACATGTGGGGTCGGTCTTATAGAAGTGTGTTTCCTAATTCAGAATCCTGTGACTGTTTCGAGGGTCGCGCTCGTAGAAACTTTGTCCAAGTTCGGGTAAAATTTACCAGATTCAACCCTTAGCTTTGTATTTTTGATGCGTGGTTTATCTAAGCCCTTCCCGCTGAAGACCTTACTTAGATTTCGGAACTCCGGCCAAACCAGCGACTTTTAGATAAATCCCTGCAAATTGCCAAGGCCAAACAGTCACACCAAGGGGTGCCCCACAAGAGGCCCTGATTCTGTCTAAGCTGACAGGTTTGAGGTTCGCTTCTTTTGATGGGTGTGAAATTCCAAGAGTGAAGCCTTCGCCTTTCCTTTCAAAGGGTGGTTTACCTGAGATCTCCACGTCTTATTGGCAATACTAAGCTTCGAATTGGCAAGTCCAAGACCAACCCGGCCCCCTTCTTTCACCAAAGAGGCCCCCAATGACTGTTAGCACTGTTTGGGGGAGGCGGGGGGGGGGGGGGGAATATTAAAGCAGACCCACCATTACACAGAGAAGATGTGCCAAGTCTATTTCATATTTCGTCTACCCATAGGTGGCCTTTTCAAAAAATAGATGGCCATGGTAAACGGAATAACCCCCATCTAAACCAGGGCCCTCTATTTTTTCAGCAAACCAACCAAAAAGGACACTATGAGTCTACCCCCAAAATATGCGGCAAAGGCCATGGAACTTGGCTTCAAGAGGAACAGAAAAAGAAACCGCCGTCGTCTTTTCTGGGGTTTGCCATTTGCCCCTCCTTTTGGTTGATGAACTTTGGGTGTGCCACAAAATAGGGAACCCCAAAATGGGGTGGCTTCGTCTTTGTTTGCCTTTGAAACCAGTCCAACATCAGCTTCCCTCTTGTTGGTGGTTTGGAGCCCCCAATCCAAACCACCAAGTGGGGTCACAGTCTCGGGGTATCTTCCCCAGGGATCCGAATCTTTTAGGAAAACACCCAAAACCCTGGGGAAATGGCGATCGGTTTTTTGGAAAAGAATGATGGCTGAAAATCCTTCTTTCTAGAAAACCACCAAAAACCCTGGATTTCCGTGGGAAAACAAGGGCACAAACTGTTTTTGTTGGTTGAGCTTAAAGGGGAACCCTTACAAAAAAAAAAAAGCAAAAAGGGCACCGCTGGGCAACAGAGGAAACCAACAGATAAAAGCAAAGCAACCTCGCAAGCCACATCGAAGCTCCGAAGACGACCACCGGACATGCCAAACCCTGTTGGGCGCACATGTGCCCATCCTCCGCCGCGAAGCCGGCCGACTGGGTTTGGTCCAGGAAGGCCTGACGCCAAAAACGTGTCCAGCGGCAGGGGGGACGAGCTCTAAATTTCGACCAGAACCAGAAAACGAGCCCTAAATTTCCCATGCCCTCATACGCTGCTGCATCAGTGTTTGGTAGCATTCACTGTTCGCTCAAGCAGGGTTCCCCTTTGGTGGTTTTCAACATCACCTGTTGGGCAATTTTTAGATGTGCTTCCCCGTGGTGGAGTGCAGTTCAAGGGCGAAATATACGGAGCCCTGTAGGTTAGGGGCAGGTCTGTGGGGCAATGGCCACTTCTGTGATACAACGGAAAGGGCTTCCCAAGACGAATTTGTTCATAGAAAGGGAGCTTCCCTTGTATCACAGAAGTGGGGATAAACCTCTTGGTCCCAAAACCCTGGTTAGGGGGATTAGGCTTTATGGTTTAGAGCTTCATCTCACAAGGGCAAACGCCTGGAAAGGGGGATGCTGGGACTGTCGACCCTTCTAGCTTCATTGTCTACACAGCTTGACAGTTACGTTAGTGTTTGGTTTTGGTGGCAACTCAATTCCAGCCCGACAAGTCGGGTCGATGCCAGCGTCACCCATGGGGCTTCGTTTCGTGTCCTCGTCTTTCCGCATGGATTGGATCTGTGGTGGTTCTTACCGCTCATCTCTGGCTTGTGACAGGACCCGCTTTCTTGTATTGACCCCCCTCTAGGCATCAAGCAAACGCACGCGTCAAAGCTGGCCTTTCGGAACGGTGATGTAACAAACCACGGGAAACTTGGGACACCCGAAACAAGGATGCATTGAATATCAAAATAGTGGAACCCCACGCACTAGGGCCCACAGCGTACCCCTCTCAAAGGCAAAAGTAAAACAGGGATTGACAAGAGCCTTTGCTTGGGTGCAAAAACCCAGGGCCCAGGACTACCTTTCTTTTGCCTTTCAACCCCCAAGGGTACCGAGCCACAGAAGCCGCACAGTCCCACAGTCGTTGGTTCCAACCTCGTGGGCGAAGCTCAGGCGGGCGCCATCCGCCAGCAGCGCGGGGCTCTCTGAGGGCACCACGTTGGGGTAGCTCCTCAAGCAATCCGGAGCGAAGGGACTTGCCTCCGGGGAAACGCGAGGAGAAAGTACGGAGCCGTACTTGGCTCATGTGAAAATATAATTCCCCATCCTTGCTCATCCATAGTCGTTCCCATCGTTCCAGATTCCCTATCCCCGTTCATCCATAGTCGTTCCAGACCTCGCATGGACGATCCCATGCGATTTTTCAAAAGCGAGACGCCTGAGAACTGGATCGCCCGTCACCGGCCGCTTGGCAACTTGGAGGCAGTGGCCTTCAACCGTGTAAGCGGAAACGTGGTGCATGGGCTGGGTTCTTGAGGTGAAATGTGCCCCGATGTTGTTGTGAATTTAAAGGAAACTTGAAACACGTGGGGGGTGTTGTTGTGGATTTGAAACTTCAAACAATTGTGGGGGGCACCCGCATGAAGATTCACTCGGTGGTTGCATTCCTTGGTATCGTGTTGACCTAGACAACTTGCTAGATGCCAAGTGTGTAGTCCAGCAACCAGCAATTGATAGCACGTTCAAGGGGGAATCCATGGAGGCATTCAACAATAAAGCCTAGACTTCATAGATGTTATTCGCGCTGTTGACCTGCGTGTGTCTAAGTGTCTGTGCTTTTCAGCGTTCTCTTTCCAGTGGTGTGATAAAAGTAAACCAAGCACCATGCCACAGGTTCCATATCTTAAGACACGTCCGGTTGGTGTTTGATTTTTGCGCTTGGTGGAAGGATATTTGGTGAGCATTTGCCGTAGGACATTTGGGTAGTCAAGGTTCTGATAGATAGATGCGGGTGTCTATTTTCGGGGTACCCCCATTGGTTGGCTTTGATGGGAAACCAGAAGGAACGCATTGCTTCTTTTGGGGCAACATCACAAATTTATCAGGATTCCCGAATCTTTTTCACAAACCCACATCGTGGAGTCCGAATCTTGAGACAGACCAAATTGGAGTGGGGATATCTGAGACCACTCCCCAGTTTGAGATGAAACTCAAAAACAGACCGTTTTTGGAGGAATCTCCTTTTGTGGGACCCCGACTTGGGGTGAGTAAGGGTCATAGAAATTTGCTGTGACAAGCGGATTGCTTCGACCAGGGTTTGTCACAAGAATAGCGGCGGACCCCAAGGCTTCAGGAGTCAGAAGATAAGCATCCCGAAAAATGTTGTCGCAAGTTGTCAGCCGTCTTTTCCCACATGAGACAAATAGCAATGGACACTTGGTTGTCCAGTATGTATATATATATATATATATGTATATATATATACATATATATATATACACATAGATATATATATATATATATTATTGTTATTATTATTATATATGTTTATGTAACAAATTCTCATTGGGTCTAATCATATAACATCCTGGCTCAAGCGCATATCCTATTTAAATCATATCATGTCACCCAGCGCCTGCCTAATACTAACGACGTATGTATATATATATATAGATATATAATATATATATATATATATATGTATACAAAGATTTGATCAGCAACAATCAACCCCACGTCGCATGGTGTTTGATTGTGGCACAAGATGACTGGCACCAGCGATTCTGGCGAACTTTGCTTGGCGTCAGCGTTCAATCCGGGTGCAAAGGCAACCTCCTGGGCCCCTCGAGAAGGGGCGGAGGGGTTCCCGACAAGATGACATCATGTTTCAACATATCATGGCTTGGAGAGTTTGCTCGGGGATGTTGGGGAGGCGGGGGGGTGGGGGAGGGTCGGGGGTGGGGAGGGGATCGCAGAACATGGCACTGGGTCTTGGAGGCGCAGCATTTCTTCTCATTCATGGCAGATGATGCCCGTTTTGCCTTAGGTTCTGCGCTCCTCTGGCGCTTGGGTAGGCGTGTCGTCTCTGTTCGCGGCTCATCCTGCTCTTGCTCCCCTCTGGACCTATTCGATTTGCTGACGATTTTGTCACATGCATGCTCTTGTTGCCAAGGCTGCTGGTGCGCTATCAGCTCAGACTGAACCATTCAAACCTCCGGTGCTGATCTTTGCAGGGCTTCGGTCGTGTGTCCTGGTGCCGGAGCCGTTTCCTCTTGAGTTTGCAGGCCTTCCCTGCCTTCCCCTCTGAGGCCGAAGCCACAAGACGGTCTTTTTGTCAGCCGACAGCAAACCGGTCGTTCAGCCGCGGGGAAAAACCAACTCCCTTGCAAATTCACATAGGTTGCGCCAAAACGTGGAGTCTGTTCCCCAAAAAGGAGACCCCGTTCCTAAAAAGGGGCTCTTGCTTGAGCTGCATGTGAATCTGCAAGGGAGACGCCATCCATTAGCGACGTGGCAGGTTTGCCCACGCAAAGCCTCCGCTTCGAATGGCATAAGATAGCTTAGTCAAGCGGTCTCACGCAATCAAGCAGTGTTCTGCCTTTGGGATTGGCTCTCTGGACTCAAGCAAGCCAAGCAAGTCACCAAGATGGGGAATGACTGCTGCAAAACCAGCAACACTCGTTTCATTGAAAGAAGATCTGTTTGCACATGCGTGTTGCACCACACATTGGGAGCGCGTTTCTGTCAAATGCACTTCTGCGATGCATTTTGGCGGCTCTCCCACTGGCCGACCCAGGCCCGTCATCCCCAGAAAAATGGGACTACTATTGGGCAACTCCCCCTTAGCGTGTAGGCAAATCGTGGGTCGTGGATGAAACAAGTTGAGCCCGTTGTGCCAACCCGGGTTCCTCCTCGGATTGCTCACATCTGGACTGATGAGGTCTCTCACGCAAATGGCCATGAGACAAAAATGGAAGCTGCATTGGTGCGCACAAAATATATACATTCCCTATTTGAGACACGCCGCCTCATTTTCGAATGTCGACCCGGATTCGCAAATTTGGCGGATCAACATGGTCCACCCAAAGGACGCGGTCTATGGGACTTACACCTCACTACCCCACTGATCGGCGGGTTTGATGTATCTTGGGAAACCAATATGAATTTATCAATCCTGGACTCACAAGATGATTAAAAATGTGCTTTGTTTCTGTCAAGCCCTTGCTTGGGTATGTGTGTGTGTGTGGGTTGCTTTGCAGGTGCCCTTTTCGGATATGGCTATAAATTTTCACAAGGGACCCTTTGGTGGACATCGTTTAGGTGGGGATTCATGTCCGCCAATCACTTTTGAGGTTCCCTATTCAAATTCATATTTCTGCCAAGCCCCCTTTTTTCTTTGCTTTGCGGGTACCCTTTTCAGATATTGGTTCAAAGGGAAACCAACCGCCGAAGCCATGGCGCAGCTCAGTGGGAGCGGCTCGCTCACTCTCTCACGCCGGCGTGGGCCTGAGGCGAGCTTCGGACAACTTTTTGAAGTTGGCCAAAGGGAAGAAGCCGATGCTTGATGGCCATTTTTTGTTTGGCTTCTCTTTGGGTACCAACTGAACTGGGGTTGTCAGTAGGCAGACTCCGGGCAAAGTCTGGAGGGGCGAAGAAACGCTGCACCCTGATTTTTTTTACCCCAAGTTTTGAGGTTGGGTAAAGAGAAACCAATGAGAAACCATCCCCATTTTGACACATTCCCAAACAAAGAGAATAGCCAGCTTCCCTCAAGTTGCTAGCAGGCGTGCAAAATCCCCAAACCAGCAATCCAAACCACCACTAAGGCTACCTGACATATGGGGTAGAAGAAAACGAGCCTGAAATTGTAAGCAAAAACTACAATCGAGTGCAGGCATCCTTCTTGCAGGGAAATCAAAGAGAAACCAAAGCTTTGCCCATTTTGGAGTTCCACGTAGCCAAGCCTAGTCCTTCTTGCACGTTCTTACCTGCTCAGTACGTGGGTTGCAAGTTATAACAATGATTCTAAGGGGGATGACTGGGTGGGGGGGGTTGACGATCAAACAACCTACGTACTACCCAGAGCCTGACACAACAATTTCCTATAAAGAGACCTGCACAATGGAACATTGTAGCTTGGAAGCATCAACATATTGTGGACCCCCCAATGGTGGTGTCCATTTAACGTCCCTTCACATCAACCTAAAAAATGGTACCGACTCCAAAACAAGCAGGGGAAAACACCGGGTTCCCAATAGTTGCCCTTAACACATCACCCAGGAAACTTAGCTTGTGCAGGGCCCGAAAGGTGACGTTTTTAAAACCACAACATTTGGAAATACAGGAAGGGTCCTAGCTGGCAAGAGATTCTCCCTTGGTTACTCGCTCAAATTAAAACCGGTTTCCCTTGGCCACCTAAAACCGGGGGGGGTCCAACGGGTGGTTGCCCCATGGCACTTCAATGTTTGGTTTCCCTTGGTTGGCCACCAAAATATGTGGTTTTCCCTTTCCACTGGCGTCTGGTCAAGTCCGGTCCCTGTCGAACATCTTCTTGGACCCCCATGAAAGCAGCCTTCACTATGGACGATGTCGCAACCCCTCCCCATCCCTGAAGCATGACGTCATTGTGACGAGCCAAGAACCAGATCCTGGTTCCCCTTAAGCTGTCAGGGTGGGGCCCAAACTTTGGGCTATCACAGCTATCACAGTCAGCCCCTACCCTTCAATGGGAAACAAACAGGAACTTCATCACGGTACTACACCAGGGTGAAAGTGGATGGCACAAATTCCTGATACAAGGAGCCACCCTTCCCTGTGGGACCTGGAAGTTCACGATACGATGACAACCTGGAAGGGAGGGTTTGAACTGCCGGCATCTTGGACGAGAAGGCAACTTGTCAGGTCCAACATGCAGCTGGGGAGGTCTCAGGTTCGCAGCTGGCGCGGCAAAGGCCCCGAAGCAAATCTGACTCTTCGGGTCCCGGGCTCCAGGAACTTCATCACGGGGCGGATGGGTGGCGGGCCCTCCCCAAACTCCTGCAGCAGCACCTCCAAAGGCCGCGGTGGGGGGTGGGCTTTGAGAAGTTTTGGAGGGTTTGGTGGTGGGTTGGTGGGTGGGTGGGTGGGTTGGGGGGGTTGTGGGGTAGTTTGGTGTTGGCAGGGTTGGGGGAGGGGATGCAGCAAATGAATTCCGTTGCGAAAGGTGGTTAAACCACGGGGAAGTCATACAGTGCGAAGGTCGTCAATGGCGACGACTTCATCACGGCAGCCCAAAAAGAGACCTTGGAAGCACCGAACGTTGAACTCCCCGGAAAAACTGGTCGGATTTGGAATGCCAAACTGAGCTTCACATAAACTTTGTTGTTTCCCTTTACATCCGGGGAAAAAACCCAAAAAAAAAACGTACCCTCAGTCCAGGCCACAAGGCCACAGAAAGCATAAGCCAAGAAGCTGTTGATCTTTGAGGGTGAAGTAAGGTTGGGAATGACCTTTTCAGCCACGGCCAAAATCATAGACTTGTTCCCCCTAATTCACGTGAGATAGTCTAATAGTGAAAACCAGTCCCCCTGTAAATTCACTGAGCATGCCATGGACCAACCGTGTTCTCAGAATCTTGCTTGCCAAGGTTCCCCAGCTCCCAAAAACGCGCGGCCAATCGATTGGGGCGAGCTGAGTGGGTGGCCGGTTGTTTTTTCCCCCCCTTGGTTTCCTGAAGACTCCCTGGCTCTGAGGTACCAAAAGGGTTGTTCAAGTAATACTTGGCCCACATGTGCGCACTGACAATCACGTGACGCGGAGTCCATGTTGACTCTACCCTAAAATCTAGCATCGTTTGGGGTCTCCCCCAGAAAAGGTCCTATCTTTTTTCTTGCGGGCTGCCCATTTTCCAGCTTCCATCAAAAGACCGCTCAAAACGAGGCCCCACAAGGCCCAACCCAAGCAGCCCTCACGGCTCGCGCGTTGAGCCCAGCGAGCTGCGGCCTTGACCACTCGCGCTGTGTTGTCCAGAGTGTCGGACACGACGTCCTCGGAACCGTGCTGACTTTTGGTTCTACCAATGTGCTCGTACATACTTCTGTAAGCCAGAAGTATAGTTCTCTTAAAGGAATCCCCCCATGGTTAGGAAAACCATGCCTACATCCATACTCCTCTCCAAATGACCATCGGTAAGTAGGAGTTTGTCATCTGTTTGCTGAGTTTTCCGCAGAAAGTCACATGTAGACGACAAATTGATCAAGCCCCCCACATGCTTTCCATGGCTCCGTTGGGGTGGACGCTTCCAACCTCACAACCCTTCAAAAATTTCTTGCGACATGGGGAGGCGGGTGGCTCGTTTTGATTTTGGGAGGAAGGGGTACCTGTATTGGGGCTGGGTTTGAGGGGAACCAAAAGGACACCCAGCAGTTTGGGGGTTCCATGGAAGCCCAGAAATTTGCACTTGTTCATTCAGGAAAGGGGTGGAGCAGCAAGATCCAATCGCTCCCACGCTGGCCTAGAGGAAACACTTTAGGGTTCAAGACACCCCCAAAGCCACGCAAGAATCCAGGAAGATGCCGTGCGGCCCCCCTTTGGAGTGTGTGCCCCACGGCATCTTTGCCGTAGATGACAGGAACAAAATATTGACCGTTTCTCGTAAGACTTAGAACATCAGTAGTTTTCTGGAGGACACCCCGGATGGGTGTGTCTTTTTTCTTTGAGCGACCCTTTCTTTGCCCTTTTGAAGGGAAGCCAAAAGAAAACTCCAAGTCCATCTTGGGGGTCCACATCAGAAAAAAAGGCACACCGGGACAAGCTGCTTTCCCTTCAAACAGATTTGTCGCCCTTCGCTTTCGATTCGAGTCCTTGCGCAGGCGGTGCTGGAGGCACAAAGGCGCCACGCGCCGCACGTCCTGGGCGAGAGACAGGTGGGTCCCTTTGTGGATACAGGGAAACCAAAAGGAAAATCTTGCCATCTTTAGGTGTCCGATTCCTGTTTTGAGAACATCTACTTGGATGCTCTACCGAAACCTCCTGACTTCCCTTGGGACCCGCAATATTTTCAGGTTGGAAGTCTACTTGGATGCATAAAACCGAAGTCTCCTGACCTCACAACAAGTCTGCCGCTATTGAATGGGGATGGTGGACCCAAGTAACATGGGGATTGACGTCCACCAACCCTTGAAGGTGTTCCAACTCTCCACATCGCCAACATAAAGTCAGCAAATGCCGTCCAAGAACAGGGCCGCAAGGCATCCTACCAGATCGCTCTTGCCTCAGCACCCCCCGGGAAGTGCAACTGAACCAACCCGCCACTCTCAAAGACGAGGTACAGCTGCACCACGGCCAATTCAGGGCAACAGCGCCTGTTTAGTAGTACATCTGTTATATCTTAGTACATTCTGTTGACACCAGGTTGAACCAACGGTTTCCTCGTTCCCCACCGCTCAACATGGAACCCGGGAGGTCCTAGAAGGATTTCCTCCGAAAGGCGTCCTCTGGTCATGAATCTCGATTCGGGACCTGTGGTGGACATCAAAAAATCCAGTCACTTCTACGTGGGTTACATGGCAACATGGGAAGCGTACAATAAGTTCACCAACTGGTGAACAACAAGCCGCGGGACCTTCACCATCTTGGTGGTAGTTTGGCCCGTGCCAAAAGCTTGACGTTTTGAGTATTTGTCAGAAAGCACAGGTTCCCCAAATTGAAAAAAGCTAAACAGGTCCGTGACTCGGGACACGGGACTGAATCTCGAAACTGGAAGACTAAGGGAGGTTTCTGGTTTTGACACACCCCATAGTCCAACACCAGCCACAGATCCAACCAAACAGCTCCTCAAGCCATGGGCGACACAGCCCCGGTTTCTCAGTCCTCCTCGGTGACCTCGCTCCGCCGCTCAAGGGCGGCCAAGGCTCGCCTCGGCGCGGTGGGCGTGACCCTCCAAATACGGCTTCTTGCGGTTCAAGGGGAATTCGCTTGGAGGGATGGTTTATAATTTACAAGTGCCATTCCCTCCATAGGTAGCCTTTTGGAAAAATAGGTGGCCCTGGTAAATGGAACAAACCCCATCTAAACCAGTGCCATCTATGTTTAACCAGGCTCACCTAAAAAGGACACCTATGATTCCCTCGCTGAGCACCAGGGAAACGTGATTCAACGGGAGACCTGTTTCAGGGGGTCCTCAGGACAAACGCATCTCTTGAAGTTCTTTCCTGTGGGTTGGTTACAAAACATCCCCTAGCAGCTTTCCGCTAGGCTCATTCGTCCGACCTGGGGCATGGATCCAATTCGGCCCATGGCCGTCAATGCGGCGCTTCAGGCTCGAGGCTTCCTTGGCCACCAAAACCCGAGCTCACGCTGCTAAGATGGGCATAAAAGTTCACGTAGGCCGTACGCAAAAACGTTGTGCAAGGTAATAGAACCACCCACCCAAGTTGCCTTTAAGAATCCGCTTTGGGCGCTGCTCGGGGGAAGCACTTCACCCCTGCAGAAGGAAACCCCACACAATCCATGTGGGCAAAATGTGCCGGCGGGGCTGACCCATTGAAAGGATAAAATTGGGTAAGTATTGTATACCTGGAGTCTTTGGAAAAGGAGAACGTGGTTGCTACTGGGCGCGTGGAATGCCGGTTGATCCAACTCAGGCCCAAGGAAGCGCCCCAGGAAGCGCCGGGCAACCAACCAGAGTTGAAATGAAGAGAATCTGGGAGACAAACCAAGTGCTCGCTCTTGAGAGTTGGACATTAGAAGCTCGGAGCAACCTTTACTAGGTGCTCCAGTAGAGAGGTTAGAATAAGGGTACCCTTTTTCTGTAGCCCCCAAAAAAGGGGAGAGAAGGGCACTACTGGGGGACCTAGTTTCCATCTTTTGGTTTTCCTTCCAAAAAAAGAAACACTTTGCGCCCTCTGGGTCAGCCCAGGCGACAGGTGTGGGGCTTTGAGAGCCCTTTCCAACTTGCGTTCAAGGGAAACCAACGGAGAACTGAGCCATTTCCGGTCCAAACCCCGATTTTCACATGCGCCCACATACAACAAGGCGGATCACAGCGTGAAGCTATGTACCATCTACATCCCGCGGGGGCCCCATGGAAATTTGGTGAAGATGAACACCATTTACTCGTTGTCAGTCCAATAACAATATAGGAGTCCTTGCAAAGGATCCCGTAAGTCTCATAATTGAAGGTTCCTCATAAGCACTCCTTATAATACAAACCTGCTATTTAAGGAGGGCGGCCGCATCTAATCATGCCCCTGCGAACCTTCATATTATGTCAACAAACTGATTTTGTGTCATACTCAGTCAACATGTGCTTCTCCTTTAAAGACCCCAGGTATTGCAACAAACACTTTCTCTTTTCAAGCTCCGTCCTTCTCGGCTCCCAGCGCAGCACGATTCGTGACGATGTCCCCTCGCAGGCCGTCCACATTCAACCTCCGATCGATGTTGGGGTCAATCACGAATCCCAGGCTTGGCCCACATCCGGGGTGCGCGGTGATTTTGTTCTTGTCTGCAACGAACACATGTTGTTTTGACCGTTGTCTTCGTTATGTCGACCCCACGAACAATATGTTTAACGAGGAGAACCCAGTAGACCTCCAGTGAGGGGAGAACAGGAAAAGCGCCACTAGAGGCTCGGGATGCCCAAGGGTGACAAAAATGATGGAGACACCTTCCATGAAGCTTAAAGCCACGCGCTCCACCGACTTCATTTTGAAGAGTTGGCAACTTCGGACCCAATTTGGATGAAACTCCTGAACGGTACACAATGGTGGCTGCCATATCGAATGGTGGTGGAATCCCGGGGCTAAAGGGAAAGGATACCACTTTGACTACAACGTCAGTCCAGAGGGGTAAAAGACACAACCGCGACATGACGCCAATGTCAACGTACTAGACACTGCAACATGCCATCCAAACAGTTTAGAACCCGGGCGACATTCGGGGGCTGTGCCTTTTTGAGGGGGTCCCGTTTGAGGATTGGTTTAAAGGGAAACTACAATGACAACCGCAATCCATGTTTGGGGTTCTCTATTTTCACACATACCCATTTAGTGCTACCTTTAACGGGATTTCAAAAGGGGAAGTATGTTTTGTCAGCCAAGGCATATCCAGCAAAGCCTGGCAAGTTTGGAAGAACCCTGCAGCTGTGGATTGACAAAATCCGCTTGGCACCAGTTTGATGTTGCTGGTTTCTCCCAGTCTTCGTGGGGTTTCGTCCATCCTAATTGGTGTGTTTTGTGGATTTCGTCCGTCCGCAGTATGCTTTTTTCAAGGGTGTCCTTCCTGGATTGGGTTATTCAGGGGGACCAAAGGAGAAACAACCATTTTGGGAAGTTCCAAGATTCGACAAAGCCATATGGCAGCTTCTCATTTTTGGTGGACCTACTTTAGGTGGATGTTTTCTGCGAAACCAAAAGGAAACCGCCCATTTTTAGGTTCCCCGATTTCGAGACAACGTAAGCCTGGGACGGCGGCTGCTATAGGCGATCGATTTGGGCGGTTGCTTCTTTTTGTTTGGGAGTCAAACCACTGGGCGGTGGTTCCAAAAACAAGATGGGTCGGCGGCTGTTTGGTTTCCCTTTAGGGCCAAGGTCAAAGGCGACCCCATGAAGGAAAACACACCTTTCAACAAATCAACAAATAAGAACACACCCAAACCCATCGACTGCCATGGATGAGTAGGCACCCTTAAAACCACGACTCACCAATTTGAAATGGTATGGGTCAAAATAGGGATAACCCCCAACGCTCAGTTTTACCCTCAAACCCCCAAAAGCGATGTGTTAGCCTCAAAACCGAGCCACCCCCCTTTGCGGTGCCCTCAAACCCCACCAAACCCGAGCGAGCCCTCCCCCTTCGCCCCAAAAAAGAAGCAGCATCGTCCCAGGGCTCCAGGCTTGGAGCACACGGTGGACACCTGCAGCGCCAGCTTGTGCGGCATCTTCACGCCCTTCCTTACGAGGAAAGGGGCGGGGTGGACACGCAGGAGGCGTCGTCGTCCCTTTTTTCTCCTTTTTTTTCGCCCGTCAGCACGGTGTGTCTTCTTTTAAAAGATGAAAGAATGGAAAAAAGCGGAATCGTTTGTGTTTGACCAACTCCAAAAGGCATGCACGAAAAAAAAAGAAAAAAAAAAGAAAAAAAACAGACACGCTCATTTCCCGGTATCATAAACATCACACCCCAAAGGGGAATTTATCCAAAAGTGGCACAGAAGGTGATGTTCAAAACCACCAAGAGCCAAGTTCCCGGGCAAGGGAGGTCCCTTCAAACCCCAACAAGAAAGAGCGGGGTTTTGTCGAATGCCTTCCCCACACCGAAGGGGACCCCGGTCAGACTAGCATCCGCAACGTGACTGACGGGCTTACTTGTACTCCAACAAGAACGAAATAAATCAGTTCAAATTTTCGTCTGGGTGAGGCCAACTTAAGCTCTGGCTTACGCCTTGAGCCACCAAATGATCACCTCCTTTGGGCTTTGCAGGGGGCTAGTGGTTTGAACATATCTTGCCCCACGGCTGGGGCCGAGTTCTCAAATATGTGTTCGTCTCAAAGCGCCACCAAAAACAGGAAAGGGAACTGCCCTCCAACATGTTTGCCTCGTTGCATCTGGGCTTGTCCCAAACTGGGCTTTCCTTGGCGGCCTTTGGTTTCTTTTTTGCAAGGCCAAAAAGGCCACCGACTCAACACGTTGAACTGGCCCAGGTGAGGTGTAAAACCACGAGCCAAGTTCCCCGAGCCGTTCAAAACCCCAAAGAAAGGTCGCGTGCACCCAAAGCGAAGAACACCTCTGCCGGACTATCCCCAAGGCTGGCGGGAAAAGCCAGCAGGTACTCCAATGAGACCGTTGAGGCCAACCAACTGTTGAAACCATGACTTTGGCTCAAACTGCCAAACTGTCTAATAGCAACCTCTTTTTGGCCTCTCTTCAAAGGGTAGGGCCTAGCTGTTTGAACCCGTATTTTGCCCCGCGGCTGCTGCCAACACTCGGTCTCAAAATGCCCCCGTACTTGCAACCAGGGGACCAGGAAAAGGGACCAGCGCTGCAACTGGGTTGTCTCAAAAATTGGCTTCTGGCTCACTTTTCAAAGGAGCCTTTGATGCCCTGTCTCAGATCAAGCCCAAAAAGGAAATCAACTCAAAGAAAAGGCGGATGAGTGGAACAGTGATTTGTGAGCGACAATGCAGAATGAGCCCTCAGAAACTTGTTTCCCAAAATTGCGCTTCATTTGGAGGGGAACCAAACAAAATAAGGAAAACCAGAGGAAAATCACTTTCTGGCCAACGATATGAAGGCAAAAACGGACACATCCCTATCTGGTTGGGTCTTTTTTGGAGGGAACCTCCCCCTTTGGTTGTTTCTATCGGTTGCCACGCCCAAGAAAGGTCGCGGAAACCGATGTCTGCCGCGGCGCAGCCTCTCCCGGGAGTCCACCACCAGCTTCTTGAAGGCCTCGTCCTCGCGGCTTCTTTGGGCAAGGCAATGGCATCCACGGGATCCCAAAAACCGAAACACCCGCCCAACCGGACGCGCGAGCGGGCAAGATGCGTGGACGCATATGGACCCTTCTAGGGCGGGGTGGTGACTTTTTTTAAGGGGCACCCCAAAGGCCTTGGACTCATGGAGCTCTAGTTTGAGGGGTTGACCTTTTTGGGGACAACCCAGGGCAGTCAAAGAGCTCCTTTTTGAAGGCCCGGGCAGTAGTCGTGAGCCTTGGGCGGGTGAGTTCTGAGGGCGGAGCTCAAACATGTGCTTGGGGGCTGATCTACTGAAAACACATTCCTGCTGGTCTTAAAAGGAAACAATCCCCACTCCACAGCTATCCGCATAGCCGGCTTCCTTGAGGAAACTTCATTCCAAGGCCTAGTATACACTCCTGCAGATTCAGACGGAACCAAAAAAGAAGAACCTGCTCTTGTAATTAGCCCCTTTCTGGGTTACCCATGTCAATATGCAGAGTTACAACCAAGACCACAAGGAAAAAGAAGACTACGGCGGGTTTGCAACGACTCACAGCCATGGGTCCTAGGGACGAAATCAGCCCGGGAGATGCCACTCGGGCTGGAGGTTTCGCGAAGCCCAGGGGTTGGCTTTCCTTTTGGCTTCCCTTGAAACAAACCCAAAATGGGCACCCTCAAAGAAGGCAGAAACCCAGGTTTAGACCACCCTTGTTCAAACAACCTCCTGCTAGTTTCACTTTCAAGGGCCTGGGCATGAATGTTTTAGCGCATCTTATCCCAGAATTCTTGGGGGCCCGGTTTTTTTTCCGACCCCGAGCTGGTCAGACCTTTACCTCTGAAGCTTCGCAAACGCGAGCGAGCGGGTCCCCCCAGAAAACCCGACTCAACCCTCCCGACGAAAATGCGACGAAGATGCCCCGGCGAAAAGACGCGGGGTCCGTGGAGGCCCACTGCGCTTCGATCTTCTCGGGGGTTTGGTTCCACTCGTAGGCGCGCGACAGGACCTGAAAAACGCGGGGCTTGGCCAACACGGTCGGCCAAAACCCCGAAACTCCAATGCTCCCATGTTGAGCCCTGGTTCAATGAACCCCTCCTCCCAGAAATTAAGCAAGAATCAAAGGAGTCCTGGAAGAAAGGAATCCCCACCAAAACGAGGAACCCCCTTAGAAATAAGTGGGAGGTTTATTAATCAGAGGTCAACACCTTAGGGTTCAACCCCCATTCAAAGAATGATTGACCCGATCTAGATGAGCTAGGAAAGCAATGGTGCTTACACGAACAGCTTTCTTGTTAAGTGGCTTGAACCCCAAGGAGCACTAAACCCGACCAATTGGACGCATCTTGGAGGGCAAGGGTTCAGAGTTGGACGAATTGCTGCTGCAAGGAAATCATCCCTCTGGAGCCCCCTCCCCCGCCGTGTGCGTTTCACTGAGAGTTACGAGTGGGGGCTTGCCTTTCAATCAGCCTAAAGGGCGCCACATTTTGAGACAACTGTTCTAGGTCCAAGCAACCGTTCATGTATGGCTGACTCCCGTAGCGGTTCGTCCATGGTCCAGAAAACGAACGGTTTGGGGCCCGATCGAAAACGGGTTCCGGGGGTTCGGCGGGGTGCAACCGTCGCTTTCCCCCCCCTCCCACAAAAAAAAGTGGCTTGCCAGCCGCAAAGGGTTTCCCTAAACAAAGACACACCCAAATGTCCCCTTTCCAACAATGATGTGGACAGGGGGACTCTGAACAAGAGTCCGAAGTCTTCCCACAACTTCCGATCAGCTAGGATCGGGAGGGTATTTCATGCAAAAAACCACAGGGTCGCCCCAGCAAGCAATCCCAAAGGTCGATGGCGTGAAGCAAAAGGGAGGGAGGCTCACAGCCCCTCAAGGAAGCCGACCAGCTATTGCCAAACCCATGGGCTAAACCGCGAAGGAAGGCCGGCAAAAAGTGGCACTCCCCCATAGATTTCGGCTTCCCCCCCTCCAGATCCATTTTCAAGGGCATCTTTACGTGGGTGCGTGTGCGTGTGCGTTAGTGACCTTCTTTTGTTCGTGACCCCCCCCCCCAAACTGGTGGTGTTTCTCTTGGTTTCCCCCCTAAAACCACAAAAAAAAGGTGCCAACTCAAAAAAAAGAGCAACGAGCCACCCACACGGAACCTACGGGCTTCGGGCACTTCGACTCGCACGCGGCCACACGACTCGCCACTCGCCTGCATGCGCCGCTCCGCCGCCAGCGCGGTGCGGATGCTGCAGGTGAGACCGAAACGGTCCAGCAGCTGCGGCCTCGCGGATCAGAGGAAAAACCGGCTTGCCCTATTGGGTGGTTTCGTCTTTGGTTTCCCTAAACCAGTCCAACATCAGCTTCCCCCTTGGTGCAAAAGTTGAACCCTTCCACGTGCTGTCCCCTGGAAAGAATATGTCAAAAAGAAAACTTCCAATAGCAAGAGATTCCCTTTGAAACCAACAGTCTAGGGGTAACTTCCAGTTCCATTCTTTCCAGGGATCCGAATCTTTCTGGAAAACCACCAAAAACCCTGAGGAAATGGCTGGCTCTTGAAAAGAACAATGGCTGAAAAGAATGAAAAACCAACCCCTAAATATTAGTTATTTGTGTTTACTTGGAAGGAATGAGGAGTCCTACACAACTTAAAACATGCTCACCCTGTCTGGTTGGCTTGTTTACTTGCAAGGAATGAGGAGTCATTTGTTGTTTGTGTTTAATTGCTTGCAAGGAATGAGGAGTCCTAAACAACGAAAGGATATATTTTCAAAGCATATCTGGAAATCAGATTTTATCTGAAGCTACTAAATCGGAACTGCGTAGAGATTTAGAAGACAGGGTTCAACCCCGAAAAGCAACCCTAAGCAGGGGTAATCTTGGCAAAAAGACACGTCCAAATGTTCCCTTCCACATGGGGCAAAGAGGACACCCTACATTTCAACCGATGCCCAACAAAAAGAATGGCGTGGATGGCTAGGTCGAGCCTCAGGGTGAAAATGCCACCATTGAAGGAATGGCGACTTGGGACGCAACTTAGATGATGAGTTTCTTCTGAACGGTAAACAATGGTGGTTTTGTTTGCACGGTGCTTTGAATCAGGGCTTCTGAGGCCCGAGCTGCTCCAAGCCCGAACAAGCAAACGGACGATCGCTACGGAAAAGCCATTTGTTCACGGAAAAGCCATTTGTCAAACCAAAAGGTCCAAAACGGGGCGATTCAGTCACTCAAAACAAATGGAGTTGCTTTTTGAGGCTCGGTGCCCTTTTCAGAGTTGAACAAAAGAGGCCAAAGAAACACCCCCATTTTGGGGTGGTCCAACGGTCCAACGCCGTTATTTTTCTGACGAGCCCTAAGCAAGAAAGGGCTGCTTCCAACTTTCCAGGGAAACATCATAAGAACAACCTGTATTGCGAGCCGCTGATCTTCTCACAGCGTTTCTGGTTCGTGAGTTGTAATGGTCAGTCTACCCTAGTCCAAGTTGGAACCATGTTTACCCTAGTTTCCAGCACACGCGCAACCAAATTATCCAAGCGTTTCCAAGCATAGGGTGGGCTACAAGCGCTTGATGTGCTTTTAGCTTCAATTGCACATCAACAAATGTTTTGCGGCTTCCTTCCGAAAACAATGGCTTCCTTGAAACATAGGGGACCCTAAACACAGTGATTCCTGCTAAACATAGGGACACACATAAATACAGTTGGCTTTCTAAAAGAAAACGCAGCCATGATTGTCCAGTCTAAGTCCTCAACCTTCCGTCCTCAAAGCTTCCCACTCCGACTCTGGGCAAGTTATAATCTACCTGGAAACCAAACCCCGAAGAACCCTGGAGTCTTAGTCTTGTGAGGTGTTTCTCAAAGGGTCTTTTGCATGGCCAGTGGAAACCAACCACGTCAAGACAAGCCCCTTTTGAATTTCTGCCTCGTTGAAACATCACCTTAAGGCCATAAAGTAAATTATTCCTTCGGGGCGATGTGTAAAGTGTAAACATCAATTTGCTTTTTCGCCCCATGGAACAAATGTGAACATATGTCCAGTAGTGAGATATATAATGATATATATATAGAGAGAGAGAGAGAGAGAGATCCCATTTGATACCATGCAGTGGGAAAACAAAACATGTGCTGAAAACGCAAACGGAAGGAAAGGGGACCCGTGTCCGTGGGATAACAAAACATGTGCTGCAATGATGGAAGTACAGGTGAACGTTCCCAAAAATCTCACCGACTCGGATCCTCACATCGGATTCGCCTGAGGTCGCCCTCATCAGGGTGGGAGGTGCCGATGAGCACGAAGCGCGCGGGGTGGCGCACGCCTCGGTGGAAAAGCGTTGAAGCCAGTGGATCCCGAAGTCGCCAGAGGTACCCAGACATGTTCGACCTGGGATTGAAACCAGTAAAACCAGCCGGTGTCATCGTGGAGTTTCATCATTTAGACTTGGGTGTTGAACCGTAGGCAATCCTTTTGATCAAAAAGTGAACCTCTGGGTTACATGTACTGGTAACTGGAATCACTGTGGAAACCATTTTTGTTGGTCTGAGGGTCCATTTTGCCTGCTTCTTTGGGGTCCAGTAGGATTTGTTTAAAGGTGTTGGGAATGCAGCTCCTTCTGCACCTCCCACAGTCCAAGCCAGCCACTATGGTAGGAGCCACCATCCTCTTAGTTGTTCACGCGTGGGACTTGGTTCTCTACTATACCGGGAAATGGAATCACCGGGCCATTTTTAGCTTCAGGCTGGGTGTCATATCTAAGAGGGAAACCATTGCACATCAAGATCGATTTGCAGTGCACCTCTCCGTCCTCATCGGACCAGGTCTCTGGCAAGTTGGAGCTCTTGACCCCTCTCACGAAGCCGATCATGCAGGCGAATGCTCTGCTGGAAGCTTTTCGCGGCTGAACCCGCTTCTTCGGTTGGCGGCCAAGGCGTCCTCACCGGCCAAAGAGCCCAAAGATCCAAACACGTCTGAGCATTGAGAGGCATGCTTGAAGCAGTCTTCCGCTTCTTCCTGCTTCCCTCGATTTCGGACTGTGGATTGTTTGGAGTTTGGGATGGATTCCGTGTACCCGCGTACAAGAACCAGGGGCTTCAACTTCAAACCAAAGAATCACAAATCCAAACCGCCGGGGCCGATTCGGGGCGGCCCTTCTGTGCGGCTTGGGGAGTCACCTTGGCCTCCTGGAAATCGGGCGAGGCGGAACTCCTGCTTCTTGACCCAACTCTGGGCTGCACCATCAATGATGCTCTGTGACTACTTCGGATTCTCACTTCCTGAAAGGATTGGCAGACAAAAAGTTAGTTGTGTACCACTAAAATGGTCCACCAGCAAGTGACTAAAGTCCGGGAACTCGGGGAGTGAGTATTTGTTCAGCCTGGCAACATAAATCTGGTCTGAGATCCGACGCTTGATTTTGATGTTTACAGAGGGAACAGTATCACTTTTCAGTTAGGGGACCTACAGAATTGTGCTTTCCCTTTTAGTTTCCCTTTAAAACCAACCAAAAAGGGTACCCTCAAAAAAGACACACCCGGATATTCATCTGATATTGAATAAACACACTCGGTTCTTGGAGCATCTAGAAGGGTCATTTAGGTCATTGCTAGCCCCAGGAATCCCCAGGACACCTTCCAAGCACTTGTTTTTGGGAGGGGGTCTCTTTGGGGTCAAGTCATGTCCTTTCGGCAGGTTGCCTTGATTGGAAAGGAAAACCAAAAGAAAGGAAATTCCCGGGAAATGCTTGAAAACGCCGACATGCGCACCACTTGGGACTTGGCTGAAAAATCAGCTGTCCAGATTGGTTCAGCTGCTTGGAACACATCTTCAAGAACAGCCACTGTCTCCGGGAACACACCAGCGGCGTTTCCTTTGGTTGCAAAAGAACAGCTCCCCATTGAAGCAAAAAAAAAAAAGGACTGTTGGGTGTCCATTGGCTTTCCCTGCCAACAGCCTCATCCACAACTTTCCCTCGGCCGCTCCCCTTGGCACCGCGCTCACACCCTCGCGCTCCACGGTGTTTATTCCCCCCGCGGCGCTGTCCAAGAGAACGTCCACCAGCTGGTCGTCCAGCAAGTTGCACTGGCGATCGCTGAGCGGAATCAAAACTATGGGGGAAAGCTCCCAACTGCGATTCGCACTCCCAAAAAAAGGATGGGATATCAAGGTGACAAATGGGGAAACCACCAAAAAAGATGACTTTCACCACTACATGAGAAATGATGAGAACAGTTTCCCATGGTCATTTGGGGCCGAAGGGAATACTGAGAGGCGCATAGCGAAGGTAATATGCGCATCGTGGCTGGTCTCTGATGCGACCCCAAAGGCCCCCAAGACCTTGTGGAAACAAACTGGCATGTGCTTTTTGAGGGTAACCTTTTTCGGGTTGAAAGGGAAATCGAAAGGACAACCACATTTTTTGGGTCCCCTTGAACAAAGAGACACCCACATGGCTGTTCCGTTCACCCTACAACCGGTGAGACCTTTTCTTCAGGGGGGCGTGGAGCAACCCTCTCATTTGCTCATTCTGCCAACCCTGATGCAAAATCAGACATAGTTGGTGCCTCCTTCCCCGATGGTTTTGCAGGGAACGCGACCACACCTCAACCCCTTTGACTTTGCCCGCGACGCTGGCTGGGATGTCGATATTTGTGAGCGACATTTCCAAAGAAGGGTTAAAGGGATTGGACCATGGTGTAAACTACTTTTGTTGACTCCAGACAACTGTAATTATGATGGTGTTTCCGTAAGAAACAGTTTCTCTCGGGAGCTGACGCTGGCTGCTATCACTGTGACAGTGACCATTGACTAAAACCAACATGAAATATAATCAAAATGCCGAAGGCGGCGCGACGGCACTGAGGCGGCTATTTTCACCTTTCTGCTAAAAGGGCGCCCTGGTTTGATCCAGGGTTGCGGTCATGTAGAGCTATTCACTCATGCATGCGGCTGGTGCATACCTCTGTACATTTTCACCCGTCCTCAGCTGCTGCATGTTCTGCTTTCTCTTGGCGTGCTTGTTCTGCTCGGCGGTGTCGGCCCTCTCGAATGCTCGCCTTCTTGGCGGTGGCAAGCAGCGAAGGCGTCACGCCCCAGATGCCTTGGTCCAAAACTGAGAGCATCAGCTCTCTTTCACATCCAACCTTGGTGAGGACGTCCGCCAGCATCTGAGAGGTGTCCAGCCACTTGACCATGGCATTGCTTGATCTGGGCAACCAAAACCTTGACGCGTTTCTCTGTGGGCTGGCCGGCGTCCTTGACGATGGTGCTCTCCAGGCTCTTGGCGTCGGTGAGCACGAGGAGCATCCGCTTGACGTACTCACTCTCCAGGTTGATGAGCTTCTCATCTGGGTGCAGCATCTCCATGAGCAAGGACCTGACGTAGTCGGCTGCCTCAGCTCCCATGAGGAAGGCATTCGACTCCGCCGCAAGTGTGCTTCTGCATACCCTCTTAATTGTACTTGATTGTGCTTCAAGGAGGAGCACAGGAACCTCCTTGTCCGTGGCTAGGTCTTTGTGGGCGAGGCCGACGACATAGCCACATTGTGACTTGACCTTCTCTCCGGCTTTGGTCTCTGCGTTGGCATGGCTACTGTCCGCACAGACGAAGACGATCGTATCGGAGAGGGTCAGCTGGTCATTGGGGCAGAAGCACATCTTGGCGTCCGCGGTGTCCTTGAGCATCTTCAAGGCTTTATTCAATTCTATCACATCTCGCACGCGTGGCCTGCTCATTGATTGGCTGGCCATGCTGACATTCACCATGAGGTCTGGGCGCGTTTGGCGAGTCACCCAACCCATGGAACCGATCAAGGCACGGAACTGGCTGATCTCCTCCTTAGACAACGGGGAGTTGGGCACGATGCGGCGGCGCTTGTCCAACACCTGGTACTCGATGGTGCCAATGGCCTCCTTCTGGATGAGTTCGATCTTGTAATCGGGGTGCTGGACGAGGTCCTTTCCACAGAACCTGAAGTTGCCGCGCTTGATGGTGAGGTGCAGCTCTTTCTCCAGAACCCTGAGGGATTCATCATAGGCCTTTCCCTCGCCGGCCGCGAACAGGTCGTCCACGTGGGTGATCATGATGCCCTGGAAGGAGTCCTCAACGTAGAGAAAGAGGAGAGCTGACTCAATGCGAGATCGGCGCCATCCTTGAGCGCTTAGCGAACGTATCAACTTCTTCCACCAAGCTCGCCCTGCATCCTTCGTGCCGTAGATGGAGCCGCGGGCGCGCATGAGGTCGTGGGGACTGACACCTGGCGGTGGAGGTCGAGGAGGTCTCAAAATGAGTACCCGATCAATCCCCTGCGACTGCAAGTAGGCCGTTGATGCATCTGCGGCCAACACGAACCACTTCTGAATCACTGCCACGGCGCAGACCAGGTTGAAGGCGAGGAGTGATGCCGTGGGGCTGTCACTGCGGATGCCGATATTGATCTCCTGGCATCCTTGCACGACAAATCTGCTCTTGGCCTTGATGGGGAACTCCTTCTTGATCTGCGACCTTGATTTGCCGGTCTTCCGCGCAGCACGCAGGGCCAGAAGTCTGGCCTTTCTGTTCTTGTCCGTATGGACCCATCTGGTCCCGACGACCTTGATGTCGGGGTCCAGGTCTTCCTTCTGCTTCTCCGTGAGGATGTCCACAGCCTCAAACTTTATCCATGACTGCCACTCATCGCCCATGCTCACATCGTAGAGGGCGCGGTCCTCCGGGTCTAAGTCTTTGAGGTTCGTCTCGGAGCGAACGGCCTTGCCGGTGAGCATGGCTTCCTCCATCCTGAAGTTGGTGGGAATGTTCTGGTCTTGGTTGTCCTCCTCCGCAGTCGAACTGCCGTCGGAACCTGAATCGCCAGCGAGCATGCGAAGCCTTCTCCTCCGGATTCGTGTTGTTAAAGTGCCGCACTCATCAGGGTACTGCCCGTCCTCATCCTCGACGACGTAAGGACCAGGAACTGGAGGGCGATGACGCTGAGTGCGGACTGCTCCAGGAACACCATCCAAACGGTCGGGGTCCCGGATTGCGTGTAGTAGTTCTCCCGGAGGCGTCGGTGGTACTGACGTGGTTGGGGCAGGTTCAGGCTCATGCTGACCATCAACGTCTGGTGGTAGTGCTCGTGGGACTGGTGGTTGTTGGTTCGCAGGTGGACCAATGGCAGGTAGTGGATCCGTTGCTGGTAGTGCGGGACTGAGACGTGGAAGTAGCTAGTGGTGG
Organism: Effrenium voratum; assembly: GCA_963377175.1. Lineage (NCBI taxonomy): Eukaryota > Dinophyceae > Suessiales > Symbiodiniaceae > Effrenium > Effrenium voratum. The sequence continues at coordinate 136,009 of CAUJNA010003848.1, read as the reverse complement.
TGGTACGGAAGGTGCGAGTGGTTGTAGTACGGAAGGTGCTGCGGCTGAGGCCGGTTGGCTGGTAGTGCTAAGAGGTTGACTTGAAGAGCTTGGCTGTAGGTCCGGCCAAAAGGTAGTCTGACCGGTCCACTTGACGCCTAGAGATCGGTTGGCTTGACGGCCTCGCCAGTCGTCGTGGATCTCGCCTTGATCACCATCTCCATCCAGGGTCAGGCGGTAGTCCCGGAGGCCGGTAACGGGGATCGGGCATCCCGTACCTTCAGGTGTGAACAAGGCTAGGCGTGGTCGAAGATGAACTCGAGTGACCGTGCGTCCGAGTTGGTCTGCCAATGATCATAACCAGTAGATTGTCCGGCTGACGGTGGTTGTGGTTCTTGAGGTAGACGTGGCCGGACGTCGACATAGTTTCTGGCACCGCGGATGCTCTCCTCGGTCTGGATCTCCTGGGGCACCATGTGGGCTGCCAGGTCCTCGTTCGCGAAGCTCATCTGCTCTCCCGAGGTGAGGACGACCGAGGAACCATAACGAAGCCAGTAGCTATGTGGCGCTGCTCCGTCCGTCATCTCTTCAGGATCTTCAAGTCGATGCGGATTCCGGGGCTCTATCCCGATCACACGGGCAGGCCCATGCCACCGCTGACTGCGGTCGCCGGTTTGTCCTGGACGAACTTGTTGGCGGTAGAAGTACACGTAGGCTCCGACAGGGAAGGGTCCTCTGCTGGGCGTAGATTGGTGTAGTAGGGCCCGTCGGATCCGTGCGAGCGACCCGCGCAGCTTCCCGGATGTTGGGGTTCTTAGCCATCGCGCTCTGCGGGTTGTCGGCGGCCTTGAGCACCTCCAAGCGCTGAGATTCATAGTCGCTGAGGAGGCTACCCGGCACCCTTATCTCATGGCCACCGAGAACCCACTGGTTCGGGCTGTAGCCGTTCTCCCGGGGAAAGTCGTTGCGGACCTGAGTGACGATGCTCGTGGCGGTCTGAATGCCCTGCAACCCGGTGATCTGCATCTCCGAGACGGTCTTCGCGAAGATGTTCTTCCACAGACCACCGGCCTTCTCGACCTTCCCATTCTTCCAGGGAGACTCCAGTGGCATGGCCTCCACCTCAACTCCATACTGCTTGAGGTAGTCGCTGAAGTCGGCAAGGAATTCTTTGCCTCGATCACATTGTAGGCTTCTTGGAAGTCCCGCCCATGAGCTCCACGTAGACAGGAAATGTCGCAGAATGGCCTGTGAGGCGGGCGGACCTCTCGATTGACCAAGACAGGAGACAACCTGGTCCCGTCATCGATCATGTTGAGGAACCCGTACTGGTTGTTCATGATGTCATAGGCGTGGAACACGTCTACCAGGATGTGGTGGTTGAACTTGTAGGCGGAAGGGAGTCTGACCGGTTTGGGCCTCTTCTTGCGGACGCTATCACCGCAAGCGTCACAGGGCATGTAGTCCACGGCCTTGATGGCTTCTGGCCGAGCTTTCTGTCTTCGGAGGATCCGCTGCAGTGTGACGTTGGTGGGATGGCCGAAGTTGACGTGGAGGTCTCTGAGAGTTTTGCGGAGGTCCGGGTCGATCTGGAGCCAGCACTTGCGTCTTTCCGACTCTGTCATGCTTAGGACCGGCCGTAGCTCATCCGCTTGACCTGCACGATATCCCTGATCGTCACCTCCGGGGGGAAGTTGATCCTCATGAGGATGAGGATGCCCAGGAGGATGATCTGGTAGTAGCTCGGGGGCTTGTGGCTCATGAGGTCGAATGTAAACAGGTGGGGCATTGTCCAAGCTTCGAGGGATAGCTACTCTTCCACCCCTCCTTCGCTTCGGAACTCCACCTGGTTCGGAGTGAGGCCTGGCGCGGGCTCCATGATAAACCTCTTCTGCTTCAGCGAACGCGGCAGATTCCATAGCGGCCTGCTGGAAGATGGTGTCCAGGACCGCTTGGTTGAGCTTGGATGGCCAGACTGATGCCTGCGCGGTACGGGAACCAAGCTTTGTTGCCCTCCAGATGTTCATGATGGTGATCACCAGGACATACGGCATGTGCGAAGATGCTCTGCGCGGTGATCATGTCCGTGAGGTAATACGAGGGCTTCTTATGCGGGTAGCCGGAGACGGCGTCCTTGTAACCCATCATGCCTCCATCTACCTTGATGTAGATGAGCTGGCCGCTATCGACATAGTCCTTGACGGGCTTCATCTCGGGCTCGTCCAACGACTGGGACCTGAGGGGCTGCTCGATGAACACGTGGCGCTTGGCTTGAAGTCTCCATACCACGGCCTTGGCCACCAGCCTCAGGACCTTGCGGCCTTCTTCTCTGAGGGCTGTCACAGTTTCGGCGGGCAAGGCCGCCTTTGGCTAAATTGAAGCGGCTCCACGCGCCCCACGGACCGCATGGCTGTGTGATGACCAGAACGTAGGGGTCCTCCACCTTGAGATCCTGCGCCAACTGCTTAGCTCCCATGGATGTTCCGGCATCCCAGGCGCTTGATGACGAATCCAGTGGCGCACCAACCATCATGCCGAGGGCAACGGCGAGCAAGGTGAGGCCCATCTGGCCGGCGAAGATCTGCTTCAGCCATGTCTTGCCGTACGGAGGCTTGCGTGGCTTTCGGGTGAGATGGTCGTTCTGGAGCGTCTGCTGCCGGGACCAGTCATCACCGTCCAAGGCTAACTCTTGGGCCGCGATCTTTTTGTTCTTCTTCGTGACGCCGGGCTCATCTTGAGTGAACGCCTCGAAGTCATGTGGGTCGTCGTAGACCTTGCCGTAGGCGATGTCCTCAACCGTCGTGGTATACGGGAGGTCAGCGAAGTGGTCATCCTCTGGGCTTGTAGGTGGCTCCGTTGGCGAGGAAACCAACGCCTCCTCGATGTGGAACATGTCGAGGTTATCCATGTCGAATTCCAGGAGGTTGATAGCGAGATGACCACGAGAGGTGCGGATCATAGGAATGTCCTCGAGGCCCAGCTGTGTGAAGCTCACGGTCTCGTGCTCCACGTCCATGGTCGTGCCGAGCTTCTTCATGAAGGGTCTGGACAGAAGTAGCGGCGACATGTCCGGGGTCTCGGCTGTGTGGAGCTGACCATGCCTTCCACCGATCCCGATGGGATAGATCTTGATCTCGGTGCTCTTGATGTGGCCCCCGATGCCCTTGAAGGACTGATCCTTGGCCTTGGTGTCGAAGGTCAGGCCGAGGTCGGTCAGCGCTTTCTCGAACTCCGCAGCCCATCCACGACCGTGCATAGTCCTGGAGCAACCGCTATCCAGGATAGCTAGGCCAGGGGGGTCTGCCATAGCGACCATGACCTCTGGGTCGGAGTCTGAGCTATTGGCCATCATCACCTCGCACTCTTGTACTTGCGGTTGATGATCATCAGGATTCATCTGGATGGGGGCCTTGATGAGGCGGTCGACATCCATAGCCGGGTGGACCTGCTGGCACTGGAGCATAGGGCCACCAAGACGTTTCATGCCCGAGTTGTAGACCAAGATGATCCTGCCATACAGGTAGAAGGCGAAGCGGAACGTATCGGGCGTCATGGGCTCATTGTCCAGCGCTCTCTTGATAATGTAGGCACAGTACTGGTTGCAGTCGGGGGACTCAGCCACCTGGATGTAGGCATAGCCATGGTAGGGGCCGCCGACAATGTGGGTAGCGTCTCCCGGAAGAGGTTGAAGTACATCCATGTCCTCGGGCGACAGGAGCGGGAAGTCCGGAGGCGGGCTACCAGGAACCAGGTGAACCCCGTAGAGCCAGCACTGTTGGCCCGTGGGTCGCATAATGCGGGCCGTCCTTGGCGCTGGTGGAGGCATTGCTGAGGAAGGTTCGCTTCCTGCGCCGACGTACTCCCACTCCGGTGATCCGGGTGTAGTTGGAGTGCTTGGTGCTGCTGGATAAGGGCTACGCTTCTGCTTCTCCGGGGGCTTGTCCTCCAAGGCGAGGAGCTTGACGTTGGTCATGCGGTTGAACTGCTCTCTGGACCTGGCGTTGGTACCTATTTGGTGCCCATGGCGATAGTGACGAGGTACCTCCAGAGCTGTGCAGGTTCACGGCGATTGACATTCAAAACATTGCGGTTGCATTCGGGCTCCTTGCAGGTAATGTACCGCGCGTGACCATTCGCCCCACGGTGGAACTTCTTCTCAAGCCCGCCGGCACAGATGCTGTGCTCGCAGAGACCACCGTAGTCCTTGAGGACCATGTAGACATCGTCTCCCTCGAACTGCTCATCCATCTCGTGCAGCACGAAGAGATTCTGGGGTGGCTTTTTGTTTGGCAGCTCTCTTGGCGCTGCCTTTGCCCTTCTTGGCGTTAGGGCACTCCTGATCACCCTGCCAGTGACCCTTCTGGCCGCACGAGGTGCATGGGGTGATCGTCTTGGGGAACTTCACGGCAGACCGCCGTTGTTCCTTTGCCTTTTGATCGAAGGTCATCTCACCAGATGCCCTGAAGGGAATCCCGGATGGTCCTGTAGGCGATGAAGTCGACTTGCCGCTGCCTTTACTGCGGCCTTTGCCTTTGCCTTTTCCCTTCATCCGCATCTGGGCAATGGTGGCGAGGACCTCGGCGGCATCTGCGTCCTCGAAGTCGTTGTCGGGGAACATCTCCGCCATCAAGGTGTCCAGGCCTTCGTCCTCGGAGTAGGAGTAGTCCTGATCCGTAACCTCGAAGGTGTCCTGGGATTCCTCGTAGTACGCCTCATCGCCCTCGTCGATGTTCTCGAAGTCCTCATCCGGCTCCTCAGTGACGGAGAGCACCTGCTTGCCTCGGGTCGGCTTCCACCGAAAACGTGGTGCCTGGTGACCATGAGCTGCAGGGGCTTGCCGACCAGCGCCAAGATAGTCACGCCTATGGACTGGCTTGCCGGCAATGCTGGGGAACTGGATGCGCATCGCGTGGGCGATCTTCTTGAAGTCGTACTCATTGTTCACGGAGCTCAAAACGGACAGCTGCTCTCTGTGATCCAGACCTCCGAAGATGAGGAGCATCATGGATCTGAGGTTGTCGGAAACCTGGGTGCCTGGGGCGTGGTCCTCCAGCCGCTTGAAGTCCTGCTCGCGCCTGATGATGTACTGCTGCATGCTTTCGTGAGGTCGCCTCCAAACATGCGGGCTGTAGAAGATCAGGAACAACTCGTTGGCCTTCACCGGAACTTCGGCTGCGATGGCTTCCTTGAGCGTGGTGAGGAACAGCTCCATGCCCTCCTCCAGGTGAGCCTCGCGTGCTCCAGCTTCCTCACGGCCTCATAGGCATGGCCGGAGAGACCACCTCGGAGATGGACCGGGGTGCTCATCTGGAGCGAATCTTGGCCATCTCAACCGTGCCAGAGATCCCATGCGCGCTCCACATACTCCTCGAAGAGCTCAGCCTCGCCGGAGTACAGCGGGACGCCATGCTTGTCGAACTCAAGCGGTCGTGAGAGGGCCATGTCGATCTAGGTGATCGCGTGGTGTGTGTGGCGTGTAGGCTGCCGGCCTAGGCGGGCTGCCTGTTGGGGATTGGCGCCACCGCCGCTCCCTGGGTCCTCGATGAAGAGGTTGCTGTAGAGGCGCAACAGCACTGCGGCTCGAAGAGCTGCAGCAGCGGGCCGCCAGGATGTCACCTGGCTCCGCTTACCATCAAAATGCCGAAGGCGGCGCGACGGCACTGAGGCGGCTATTTTCACCTTTCTGCTAAAAGGGCGCCCTGGTTTGATCCAGGGTTGCGGTCATGTAGAGCTATTCACTCATGCATGCGGCTGGTGCATACCTCTGTACATTTTCATATAATCATGAAGGGTGACCATGAGATGCTTCCTTCATCTTTGTCTCCCTTCCCTCTCTCCCCATCCTTTTCATAATATTTGGATTGGAACAGGAAAGGAATGTGCGGATTCTAGAGGTAGATGAATCCGGGAAGATATAAGAAAGAAAGACAAAGAAATAATGAAAGCAGAATGAATTCCAAGGGAGAGATTTCATATGACTTTATTATTTCAACTACGTTTGCTTGAAGAGGTAAAACAAACCCAAACAACCTCCTTTTTGTTTCCCCCCCCAAAGTCGACCAGCGGTTGCTTGCTTAAACATGGCTTGACCAACCTTGCTCCAAATGGGCACTGGACTCGTCTGTCCCGTGCAGTGGCGGGGAGCCTTTTTTGCGGGAACCGCCAAAAGCGGATAGTTCTCCTTTGGCGTGGTAAGACAAACCCAAAAATGGCTCAGAACTCGAAAACAGAAGCAAGCCTGGGATTTGGGTCAATGATCTCGCTTACCCAGAATTCAATCGTTGACCTTTTGGGGCCTTGACCAAACCTTTTACCAAAATTAGGAAGCCAACAGGTCAGACGAGAAATGCCTTCTGTGGTTGAAATTGTGATTTCTCCAACTAACCATACTGGATATTTTGACCGAACCTTGGGCGAATGGATTTGAACAGCAAAGGGTCTCATGGAAGGGAGCAAAGGGAGCAAGATCAGGTAAGTTGTGGGTCATACGAGGCGAAGTACCCGAATTTCTCGAAAGGCCTCGTCGATGTAGAGGATACCGCGGTTCACCCGCGCCAAAATTCCAGGCTCGAACGCCTGCGCGCGGCACTCGCTGGAGATGAGAACCCGGTTTCGCTGGACGAATGTCAACTTTGGAAGCAAAAGGAACATAGGAATCAGGGGTGGCAGCCCCCCTAGGCTAGAATCAGGGAAATTCCTCTGATCAACATGCTCACCTTCTGGAGAACTCGGGGAGAATCTGGGGAGAATCTGGGGAGAATCTGGGGGTGAGGCAAGGAAAAAGCGACCAACAGCCCATCGCAAACCGGCTCATCGCCGCGCTCATCGCCTGGTCTCAGAGACTTGATCTGTATGGTCTGATCTTCAATATGGCTGTGGGTCAAAAATAGGGTAACCCCAAATTGGAACCCTGGTAAACAGGGCTCCATATATTTCCCCTGGAAACATCACCCCCACCAAGGGACGCTCCCCCTTTCATGGGCCAAAAAGGTTCAAAAGCACCCGTCTCTTTCTTCGGACTGCACCCCACGTGTGAGTGCAGCCCGAGTCCGTTCTCCTTAGCGCGGCGCCCGAAGGGGAAATGTAGGGACCCCTGGTAAATGCAAAGCAAACATGGACTAAAACCTGCGGTCCATATCCTGGTGGTTTCATTTTGACCCATACCCATATGTGGATGGGCTTCATCCCACAAAGACAGTTCTCCGCATGCACGCCATCTGCACCTGTGGATGCTCGGGAGTGTGACCCACATCGAATCGGTCCATTTGGTAGCTAGATGCTGCCCCACATCAGCCTGTCCCACCGGTCAACGACCACTTTGGGGGTCTCATTGATCCGAAGACCAATCAATGATCCCACAAGAGTGCAAGAAGAGTGCTGGCAAAGGGAACATATTCACATGTGACACCCCACGGGATGCGGCATCCATTGCTGGAATCAAACCCCCACGGCTCGTTTCTTCACAGCACAGGGCTCCCTATATTTCCTCTTAAAACATCACACCCACCAAGGGACACACCTTTCATGGGCCAAAAAGGTGATGTTTCAAACCACCAAAAAGGTGATGTTTCAAACCACCAAAAAGGGAACTATAGTGACCCCTGCAGCACGAAAACTAAAATTAGCAACACCTCCAAGATGGGGGGGAAGTGGGGGGGGGTCCTTTTGTTTTGCTTTTCACCCTGATTTGGCCCTGTAAAGCACTAGCCCATGTTTGAATTGTGTTTTGCTTTGAAAGAAGGGGCAAAATTGAGTAGGAGCATTCATGATGCCCTTCGAGAAAAGTTCATCCCCCAAAGGACCACCGCAGACCTTCTTAGCAGTTAGGCTTGCGAACCTTAGCAAAAATGTGTTCGACTAATTCGCTTATGTTGTCATTTAGTAGCTTCCCTTGGTGCCATGCTTAGGGAAATCTAACCAGGGCAAAAGTAGACTTTGCACTATCCCCTTGCGGGCAAGTTTTGCGGGGCAACCAAGCAGAAATGTTGAATTCGTGCCACCTACACAGGATTCCGCATTTGTCTCAGCTCAACGCATCCTGGTTGACTAACAGGGGGGTGTCCACTTCTAGTGGGGGAAACACCCCCTCTGAATAGGGCGGGTTTAATCCGGAACCAACTTCGCAAGGGAATTCCCCTGAATGACCTGTACCACCGAAAGGGCCGTTCCACGTGCCTTCCCAGCTTCCTTCAGGGCGCGCTCGATGTCGATGGTGCCCGTGACACGATCCTGGCCCCAAACGCGGAAAAGGG
>CAUJNA010003848.1:87778-122778 GCA_963377175.1 Effrenium voratum | reverse complement strand
TACGCCGGAAGCGTGGCATTGACAACAAGGAAATACAACTCCAAACCTCTTCATCAGTGAATTCAAAGCTCACTCCTCTCCTTGGTCATGCAGCTTGTCAAGCAGCATGCTAGCTCAGCACCGGCAAAACTTCAGCAGGTGAAAGCAGTAAAACAGTGACGCTGCCAGCCCTTCTGCTTCCGCTCTTACGGAGTAGGCAAAGAGTCTTCTCACCAGCTCCAAGGTTGCCTGCGGAAGCATCCCACATCCCATGGACAACCCAGGACTCATCGTAAACGTCTACGCCTCACTTCCACGACCCAAACACATGCCAGAAGTCCGCGCTGCTGCAAGTGCCTTGTCCTCGTGATCGTCTACCACCAAGAGGTACGCCGCAAGCGTGGCATTGACAACAAGGAAATACAACTCCAAGCCTCTTCATCAGTGAATTCAAAATTCACTCATGCAGTTTGTCAAGCAGCATGCTAGCTCAGCACCGGCAAAACTTCAGCAGGTGAAAGCAGTAAAGCAGTGACGCTGCCAGCCCTTCTGCTTCCGCTCTTACGGAGTAGGCAAAGAGTCTTACCACCTTCTCCAAGGTTGCCTGCGGAAGCATCCCACATCCCATGGACAACCCAAGACTCATCGTAAACGTCTACGCCTCACTTCCACGACCCAAACACATGCCAGAAGTCCGCGCTGCTGCAAGTGCCTTGTCCTCGTGATCGTCTACCACCAAGAGGTACGCCGGAAGGGTGGCATTGACAACAAGGAAATACAACTCCAAGCCTCTTGATCAGTGAATTCAAAACTCACTCCTCTCTTTGGTCATGCAGTTTGTCAAGCAGCATGCTAGCTCAGCACCGGCACAACTTCAGCAGGTGAAAGCAGTAAAACAGTGACGCTGCCAGCCCTTCTGCTTCCGCTCTTACGGAGTAGGCAAAGAGTCTTCTCACCTTCTCCAAGGTTGCCTGCGGAAGCATCCCACATCCCATGGACAACCCAGGACTCAACCAGCGTAATCATCTTGGCTTCACTTCCGAGACCCAAACACATGCCAGAAGTCCGCGCTGCTGCAAGTGCCTTGTCCTCGTGATCGTCTACCACCAAGAGGTACGCCGGAAGCGTGGCATTGACAACAAGGAAATACAACTCCAAGCCTCTTGATCAGTGAATTCAAAACTCACTCCTCTCCTTGGTCATGCAGTTTGTCAAGCAGCATGCTAGCTCAGCACCGGCACAACTTCAGCAGGTGAAAGCAGTAAAACAGTGACGCTGCCAGCCCTTCTGCTTCCGCTCTTACGGAGTAGGCGGAGAGTCTTCTCACCTTCTCCAAGGTTGCCTGCGGAAGCATCCCACATCCCATGGACAACCCAGGACTCAACCAGCGTAATCATCTTGGCTTCACTTCCGAGACCCAAACACATGCCAGAAGTCCGCGCTGCTGCAGGTGCCTTGTCCTCGTGATCGTCTACCACCAAGAGGTACGCCGGAAGCGTGGCATTGACAACAAGGAAATACAACTCCAAGCCTCTTCATCAGTGAATTCAAAACTCACTCCTCTCTTTGGCCATGCAGTTTGTCAAGCAGCATGCTAGCTCAGCACCGGCACAACTACAGCAGGTGAAAGCAGTAAAACAGTGACGCTGCCAGCCCTTCTGCTTCCGCTCTTACGGAGTAGGCAAAGAGTCTTCTCACCTGCTCCAAGGTTGCCTGCGGAAGCATCCCACATCCCATGGACAACCCAGGACTCAACCAGCGTAATCATCTTGGCTTCACTTCCGAGACCCAAACACATGCCAGAAGTCCGCGCTGCTGCAAGTGCCTTGTCCTCGTGATCGTCTACCACCAAGAGGTACGCCGGAAGCGTGGCATTGACAACAAGGAAATACAACTCCAAGCCTCTTCATCAGTGAATTCAAAACTCACTCCTCTCTTTGGTGATGCAGTTTGTCAAGCAGCATGCTAGCTCAGCACCTGCACAAATACAGCAGGTGAAAGCAGTAAAACAGTGACGCTGCCAGCCCTTCTGCTTCCGCTCTTACGGAGTAGGCAAAGAGTCTTCTCACCTGCTCCAAGGTTGCCTGCGGAAGCATCCCACATCCCATGGACAACCCAGGACTCAACCAGCGTAATCATCTTGGCTTCACTTCCGAGACCCAAACACATGCCAGAAGTCCGCGCTGCTGCAAGTGCCTTGTCCTTGTAATCGTCAACCACCAAGCTTAGATTTGGCAACAAGAAACTACATCTCCTGCCTCTTCATCAGTGAATTCAAAACTCACTCCTCTCCTTGGTCATGCAGTTTGTCAAGCAGCATGGCAGCTCAGCACCGGCAAAACTTCAGCAGGTGAAAGCAGTAAAACAGTGACGCTGCCAGCCCTTCTGCTTCCGCTCTTACGGAGTAGGCAAAGAGTCTTCTCACCTGCTCCAAGGTTGCCTGCGGAAGAATCCCACATCCCATGGACAACCCAGGACTCAACCAGCGTAATCATCTCGGCTTCACTTCCGAGACCCAAACACATGCCAGAAGTCCGCGCTGCTGCAAGTGCCTTGTCCTCGTAATCGTCAACCACCAAGCGTAGATTTGGCAACAAGAAACTACATCTCCTGCCTCTTCATCAGTGAATTCAAAACTCACTCCTCTCCTTGGTCATGCAGTTTGTCAAGCAGCATGGCAGCTCAGCACCGGCAAAACTTCAGCAGGTGAAAGCAGTAAAACAGTGACGCTGCCAGCCCTTCTGCTTCCGCTCTTACGGAGTAGGCAAAGAGTCTTACCACCTTCTCCAAGGTTGCCTGCGGAAGCATCCCACATCCCATGGACAACCCAGGACTCAACCAGCGTAATCATCTTGGCTTCACTTCCGAGACCCAAACACATGCCAGAAGTCCGCGCTGCTGCAAGTGCCTTGTCCTCGTAATCGTCAACCACCAAGCGTAGATTTGGCAACAAGAAAATACATCTCCTGCCTCTTCATCAGTGAATTCAAAACTCACTCCTCTCCTTGGTCATGCAGTTTGTCAAGCAGCATGGCAGCTCAGCACTTCCGCTCTTACGGAGTAGGCAAAGAGTCTTCTCACCTGCTCCAAGGTTGCCTGCGGAAGCATCCCACATCCCATGGACAACCCAGGACTCAACCAGCGTAATCATCTTGGCTTCACTTCCGAGACCCAAACACATGCCAGAAGTCCGCGCTGCTGCAAGTGCCTTGTCCTCGTGATCGTCTACCACCAAGAGGTACGCCGGAAGCGTGGCATTGACAACAAGGAAATACAACTCCAAGCCTCTTCATCAGTGAATTCAAAACTCACTCCTCTCTTTGGTCATGCAGTTTGTCAAGCAGCATGGCAGCTCAGCACCGGCAAAACTTCAGCAGGTGAAAGCAGTAAAACAGTGACGCTGCCAGCCCTTCTGCTTCCGCTCTTACGGAGTAGGCATAGAGTTTCTCCAAGGTTGCCTGCGGAAGCATCCCACATCCCATAGACAACCCAAGACTCATCGTAAACATCTACGCCTCCCTTCCGAGACCCAAACACATGCCAGAATTCGGAACTGCTGCAATCAATATTGCGGCAGACCCTGGATCTCAACCACGAAAATCATGGTCGGGCACCACCAGGATTTTTACCATTCACGAGTGCCCCTCATCTACATTGGGCCGGAATCGCAAGCCTGTCTAGATCGAGGCCGTGAGAACTGATTGGCTTGGCAACACGAAACATGTCTCCTCGCAAGTCCCAGCTGCTCCGGTTCCGCGCAGAAGCTGATTGCAAGACATGCAAGATCCTGAATCGCTTCTTAGCATAAACACTTCAACGTGCAAGGGTATCGCGTAACCCTTGATTGGTGGTTTGGTTTGGTGGTTTCGGAATTTGAACCCCTTCTTGTACAAAAACGCTTTAAAAAACATCTCCAGGAAATTATACAGGAAGATGTCCCAAACCGACGTTCCCAACGTAAGCCGCAAAACCCGAAAGCCCTAGCCATGGAAGATACCTCATCCACTTTGATGGTCGTCCAGCCGCCTTTTTGAGGCCAAACTGCATAATTTTCTTTGGGCGTGTCGGGGTCCGTTGTTCGTAGGGGTTGATTTGGGTCATTCTTCCACTCCAAGGAAAGCCGAAATGCCAAAAACGTCGTGGCGGTTCAACCCATCAGACTGAAGCAGACTTGCCGTTGAGACAGACGCGACTCGACGCAATGCCTCGTCGCTCATCAGAGACACGTCGGTGGGGTGGGAGTTGTAGGGGTCGCCCTTCACCTCGCAAAGGAGAATGGGAACTGGTGTGTTTTGAGGGTACCCCCTGTGGTCAGATGATTCAAGGGACACCCAAAGGGATGACAAAAGGCAAAATAAGCATGGCCAATAATATTGTCCCCCCAACTGACACAAGATTTTGGGCAGTAGCCGCACACTCTCTTCTGTTTGTTTTGTCTGGCCCGCGTTTTAATACAAAAGTCAATCCAAAACTCTGTAAACAAATAAACGGCTATACCCCCTATTGATCTGGAAATGCCACAATTCTTCCAAACTCTGAAACAAGTGATCCTTAAGTTCATGTGCAGAGGACATGGGGCACACTCACAAAAATACCGTCAGGAAATGCGTAGGAGGGGGGGCGGGGTTTTATCAAAAAAATGATTTGGGGATATCAGACATTTATGGATACCCGACAATATTACTAACAGACACCGATAGGATGGACAAAATCCTGAACCAGTTGGTAGGTTGGTTTCTCCCAGCATTTACAGGGTGTCATCCATTGCAGCTGTTTTGAAGTGGGCCAACGGCAATACCTTTTGACCACCTTTGAAGGCAGCACCAGGTGTAGGGCCTGCATTTTACGACTTGAAAGGTGGTACTTGTTGTATCCACCATGGGAACAGTCTTGGCAACCTGACATTGAGCAGCCTCACCAACATGAAGCTCGACCAATTCGCAAAGAAGGGTGATGATTCAATCTCCTGCTACGGGTGCAGCGGCGGGATCTTATGTCACGTCTTTCATACTGGGTACCTTTTTTAGGCTTACCCTCTTTCCAACAGTCATGGAAGTGGACAGGGGATGTCCGCAAAAATAGAGGTAGTCAACAAACACCCTTTTGTCAGCCTCCGAGGGAGGATATCCGAAGAGCCATTGCTTCCAAGAAAGGGGTCTACGAGGCGAAGGTCTCACACCAGGACCAGCCTTGGTCCACACCCATGGTGTTAAACCAACACCAGGGGGAGGACACCCGTCTGTTTTTCAGTTTCCTACCCATTGGTGGTTTGGAGCCCGGTGTTTTTGAAGGTTAAGGTGGGAACTCCCACTTACCCTTTATGAGAACCAAGGGTTCAAATCCCCCAACCACCAATGCAAACCACCAATTAGGAGTTGCCTGAGTGTTGATTGATGTTTAAGGGACACCCCCAGGAAAACAAGCAAGGAGGTCCCCAATGAATTCGGACAACCACCCTCCTTTAAGCGAGATTCGAGAAAAGCAGGAAGTTGTTGTAATGTTGCCAAATCACTGGGGTTACGAATTATATTAGGAACTGCCCTTGGGTTCCATGGACAAGTCCCAATCCCCCGCACTCGCAGGAAAGGCTGCTTTCTCTCAGTCACAACTTGAGACGTGTCCTGTGTGCACACAAACATGATACATGATGGCCCCAAATTGGTGTCAAATTGCCAGCCAGATACCATCATCGATGGCATCTGGCTGACAATTTGGAACCAATTCGGGGCCATAATGTTGACCCCGGATGTATCAACCTCTGGCTGATGCATGTGTGTTGGGGAACCGTCCTTCCCCTTCTGGGGAAGCGCTTTCTCAATCCGTCAAGTTCTACTCCAATTCAAGGAGTTACCCTGAGCCCCGTGTTGAGCTCCCGGCCACCTCGATGTCCGGCAGCAAGCGCACCTTGCAGGCTCAAACATAATTTTCGTGACGCAAAAGGAGGTCGCCATGCTTGCTTCAAACCAATGTCCAAAAAGAACAAAATTGAGGAGGTGGAAGAACAAAAAGAAGATAAGTGAAAAAGCTACATGAAGGAGGAGCACAAGAAAACAAATTGAGCTTGGATGTTGTGAAGGAGAAGAGCCGTTATCAACAAGAGCAGACGTGGTTGCCATGTTATAACCCCAAACGGGTTCCTTAGCCTCCTAAAGTCCTGGGGGAGCATCCCAAAAAGTGGATCCCTCAATAAACCAAAGAAACCCCAGAAACCAACCAAGCACGCAAGCAAGCAACCAACCCACCAACCAACCAGCAAGCCAAGCCCAGCCCAGCCCAGCCTGACCCGACCAGCGTGGGTGTGTGTGTGTTTTTTGTTTTGGGGGGGGGCCGTGCTTTTGCTGGACTACTTTTCAGGGAAACGAAAGAAGCAGCCTTCCATGTTTTGGGTCCCAGATTTCGTCTGCCCACGGAGCAGTTGGGGGGAGACCCCAGCAAAGTCCGGCTGGAGGGTCCCGAAAGCTTGATCTCAGAACCTGGGGATGGGAATTTGCACTGAGCCATGTCGAAGCACTGTCTTCGTAAGGCCAACCAATTGTGCAGGTATGGCTATCCTTGGTGATGTCAAAGGGGAGCAACAGGAAAACCACCAATTTTGGGGGGCCAACCCCACATGCTTAAACCAGCATTGATTGAACATCCAAACCCATTTGGGCTGACCCTTAGGCAGGAACCAAGCACACTTTGACCATCCGCCGAAAGATCCCTGTGGCTTTTCTTCTAAGGAAGGGCGACCCCCACATCGCCGAAACAGATTTGCGAAAGGGGGTTTCTCAAGAGGAGATGCCTCTACCAAGGGGCGTTTGCTCGGGTTCCATGTTCATTTCTAGGGAGGTGGAGTTGACTGAAAGGGCAGAGGCATAGCTCCGATTCGGAGGGCTCCGCTGCCCCGGGGAGGCCATCTTTTTGAGGACAAAAAAACGCCCTCCCCGGGACGTCCGCACTTGTTTGGAGGGTTCGACACATCCAAAGACCCTAGAAGCCAAGACCAAAGGCCCCCCCCCATTGTCCTTTTCGGGGTCCCTTTAAGCCACACCCCTCGGGTCGAGCGTCCTTTTGGTCCTTTGAGCAACGCCAAAACCACAGCCCCAGGTTTGTCTCCCAAGGGGTCCTTCAAAAAGCTGCTCCGGTTGGATTCCATTTTTCAGCCGCACCAAAAGAATAAATTCCCGGCTGGGCTGCGCGCCATGCCCCGCACACAGGTGGACTTGCCTGACGAGAGCAGTGCCCAAGCCGGTGGCTTGCAGAACCGCCTAGATACTCTGGAACATGCGTTTGCCAATTGCTACAGGGCACATTGCAGAACTCTTGGCACCATGGTGCTGGAGATTGTTTAAAGGAAAAGTAAAAGCACACCAACCATTTGTGAGGGGCATTCTAAGACACACCAATTTACTACTGATATGTCTAAAACTAGGATGTTTACGAGTCGGAACCACCTCACAAGTGGTGGTCACTCACCGAATTCTGATGTTCGCCAAAGGGTCCCCTATTCAGATCCACATCCTGAAGATACTTGGGTGTTTACCAAATAGGGAACCCCTAGCTTTGGCTTGCCTTCCAGGTTTCCTTTACAAGGGCTCCATAGTTAGAAACACCCGCAGGGTCACCCACAAGAATCGGTGTTTCCCTTTGATTGCCATTTGGGCGTGGCTCAAAATCAAAGAGCTGGGGTTACACAGGTTTTAGTCGTTGCTTCCATTTGCCAAGGGTGCCATTCTGGTACATTTCTTTGAGCCACAGCGATCTATATGGGCGGGTTAAGTGGAAACTACGACTAAACACTCAAAAGCTAAAACGCCAAAGAGCCAAAAAAAAAAAACAGCTCCCGCTCGCGTCGCTCGGTAGCGCATCGCAGGCCTGTGCCGCGGTCCCCGGAGATCATCACGCCGCCAATGGAGGGGTCCACCTGGCATGGGGGAACCGCAACCTGTGCCGCTGAAAACATAGGTGGCCTTTTGGAAAAATGGACGGGTTTCCCTGGTAAATGGAACAAAACCCATCTAAACCAGTGGAACCCATCGATTTTAACCAGGCTCGCCTAAAACGGACACCTGTGACTAAAAAAGGTTGCCAAAAAGGGGAAACCAAAACGCATTGGCGTCTTGGGGTCACAAAAAAGGTTACCAAACAGGGAAAGACTAGCTAGAAGGTGTTAACTTTTGGGGTCCAAGGTTAACCTTTTCCCGTAGGTTTCCAATTTGAAGCATCACCTTTGGTTGCCAGTTTGAGTGAGTTTCCTTGTCGGTCCGCTACAAATGGTTGCCAAAAAGTGGTCAAAAGGTTGAAGTTGGGCAAGTGAGAAGAACATCTGAGCAGCGGGTCGCGGGAGACCCGCTGCTCACCAATTCGAGCTGTTTGATGTTTTATGAACATGGCCATAGGGGGGTTCTCAAAATGGACCCCTTGTGGTTGGTAGGCAAAGGGAATCAAAGGAAACCAAACACTTTGGGAAGCCAATATGCTTCAGGAAGTCCCTATATCTCCGGTCTTGTACATTACCTTTTCGTCACCAATTTGAAGTAAGCTTCCTTTGGGGGTGATGTTCCAACGGGAAATGTTAGGGAACCCTTTCTTTTACGAACAGGGCGACAAGATTTTTGTAGGGTTGCGTGCGTCCACAAAAGCAGGGTCGGAAACCCGTTTGTTTAAACCACCTGCATTTGGTTTAGAATCCAACAAAAACGGAAATTAGAATTGGATCCCCAGGTAAAGCACCATTTCATCCGCAGGTGAGCTCTTCACAGGCAGCATGGCCATTGGTTTCTATAGGCCTTACTACCCATGAAACCGAACCTCAAATGGAGCGCTCTGCAGAACAGACACCCACTTAACCCAAATCTGGGTTGCACAGCACAGATTCTCACGGTATGCCCCATGTGTCTCCTTTCAAACTTCAACATTATGTTTGCTCGACTTCTGAATCAAAGCAATCGTGATACCATTTGCCCAGCGACCAAATACGGGCCCTTTCATCCCCAGCGATTTATTGCAAAACAAGAATGCCAATTACATGTCAAACCACCGGGATCTGTTTTTGGGAGATGATCTTAAAAGGAAATCTACATAAAGGCAGCAACCGAATTTGCCAAAGAGGCCAATCACAACTCTGCAGCGCAGATCTACTTGTGGGGGACAACAAAACCAAGCCAGCAAGCCCGAAATGCGAAACCAAACCCAAGCCAACGAAAGACTAACATCTGCACTGCAAGTCAGCCTGGAACTTGCTTCCAAAACCGCGGAGAGGGGGGGGGGGGGCAACTCATACAAAGAGCGCTTGGAGTCCCCTTGTCCGGCCCCTCCGCCAACGGGCGGGGAACACTATCACCCATTCAAATGTTTCTACTGCCTGAAACAGCGGCTCGTACATATCTCCCTTGGCGCTTCAGTGCTGTCGACCTTTTTGCGGCGACATGCAAACTCTCAAAGGAACCCCGAAGCGAATCAGCCGGTGGCGCCAGATTCAGCAAAATCGCCAGCTTGATCTCCTCTTGGCCTGGCCGGCGGCAGAACTGCCAAAAAGCTTCGAAAGGCAACAGCGGAGATCCTGGTACTGCAGGGTGTCCAATTGGATGATGACAATCCTTAGGTCCATTGTTTTACAAAACAGGGCGCCCTGAGATGGCACTTGTTTGGCTGAGGTGTTTTTTTGTGCATAGCCCTGGCATTAGCCTAACCCTGGCACAGCCTGGTGTGCACAAAAGGAGACACGAACGGATAAAGGTTTGGGGTAGGTTTAGGGTAGGGGTAGGTTTGGGGCAGTCGATTTGCGTTTTAACATCCTCAGCATCGTTTTCAACATCCTCAGCATCACCAGGTTTTGGTTTAGGCTGGGCTCAGGGTCGGCTCTCGGTGGGTTCCAAACCTATTGAGAGCAAATTTGGGGGTGGTTGTGCTTGCAGCAGATGGAAAAGTGCTGGTTTATGGCGGGGCTTCTTGGGGTTGGGTTTAAAGTTGGCTGCAGCCATGGCTGTGTTTAAGCCCACTTGAGGTGGGTGCCACCCGCCACCTACCTTAAACCACCCTACCTTAATTGACACCGGATTTTGTTTCCAACGAAACTGTCTTTACAAATTAGTTGACAGTTAAACGCAAATAAGTCGAACTTAGTTCAACTTGAATTTCCAATCAACATGTGCAACTAAACGCAGCGGCCCGCTTTCTTTTTATTTGCATCTGTAAGTCTATGCCAGGGCTAGTCAGATTCCAGACAGCTTGAAATGTGCGCACAAAAAAAACAATCTCAGATTCTAACTGCGTCCTGCTCTCTTGTTTTTATGTCATCTCAGGGACTAGAAGGACTTGGCTGCGCTTTTTCGGCTTCCCAGGTCCCCAACCGCAACCGGAAAACCCCGGAACCCGCAGCCAAGCCTCTGAGCGGAGAAAGACCCCAGGGGTGTTAGCTGGGAAGATATGGAGACGTGTGCAATGCATCGTTGGATCTTTGTTTGGATCCAGGTATATACATGCTGCAGAACCTGGGCAACGGAAACCAGCTCGAGAACAACGTCAAAAAGAAAAAAGGGCTCCACTTTCCTTTGAAGCGGGGGGTACTATTCCAACGTCGAATTAAACCCAGATGGTGTTCTTAAAGAAAGGCCCCTAAGTTGAAGTCTATGGACAAATGCCACGGGCGAGCCCATGTTCGGAGAACGTCCCCTGGAATGGAAGTTCACGTCCCACAGGTCAGTGGACCTCCCGCCAAGAGAGTCTGCAAGAGAAGCCGGAACACCGGGCTCCCGATACTTCCCCTTGAGGCATCGCCCCTCAAGCATACTGGAAAAATTGGCCTTGCCGAAAGGCGACGCTTAAAACCGCCCGAGAAAAATACCGGACATCTGGAACACCCGCTTCAAATGGAAAACCCGCGGGCCATTAGCCGCCGCCATGGATCCTTCCAAGCGCAATATCTGGGCGCATGTGGTTTTGCGGCTCTTCATGTTGATGGAAGAGGGAAACCAAAAGGAAAGCCACGGCCCCTCAATACCCATCTGGATCTGCACAATGTATCTGCACTAGTCCATGTGGACCCACCAAACTGGTGGCTTCGTTTCCCCGAAAAGTGAAGGTTTCGCTGGGACATCCAACGGATCGACCCACCGGTTTTTGAATCCAGGGTCAAAATTAACTAGTGTGGTTCCCGCAACCATGAAGGAACTTCTCAGTAAGGGACCTTCATGCGAGTGAGCTCACTACGAAATCTCTTGCCCTGGTGCTCCAAAAAGTGTGTTAAAATACGGGTACCCATCAAAGTGATAGTTTCCTTTGGTGCCTTTACAGCGCTCTGGGTATTGTGCCATACCAATGTGGGCCATCCCGTGGGCTACTAAATGCGGGCTAAACCACGTTCAGGGACCACACCAAAGGCACGGGAGCACCCAGCAAAAGGTGAAGAGACTTCCAAGAGTCTCTGCTCCGGGCAACAGAAGCACACAAATGGGTGGACAAGATTGAACCAAATTGGCATCTCGCTGGTTGCAACTGGGCCTCCCAAAAAAAAGAAAAGAAATGGGTTCCCCTTTGAGCAACCTCAAAATGGATGATATTATAGGGGTTGAACCCTAGGAATTAGTTGAGAATGAGTTTTAGTTGGGAACCCTTGGGTAGACATTACTTGCGTGGGTATTTGTGTCCACCAACCATTCGTCAAGGTGTCTCTCGCACCACCCAAGTTGGGCGGGTTCAAATCCGCCCAGACACCACCGGGACCGCTCCAGCCGTCCCGTGGAAACCTCAAAACCGTGCGATTGAGGCGAAGGGTACCCATGTTCCATGATTTTAAAGGAAAATCAAAAGGAGAACCGTTGTGCAATTGTGGCGTCCAAATCCTAGAAAAAGACAAGCCGACCAAACTCTCGTCGCTCTGGTGCTCTCAGAATCCCCCGCCTACCACCGCGGAGAAGGGGAAGGGCCGTGCAAAGTCCTCGCCTGCGAGGAAAGGCTTCCCTCCAATTCGTGGTTTGGAAGCTGGTGGATGTGTTCCTATTTGCCCTCTCGAGAAACAGGGGCTCAAACCAGACACCAATGAAGGGCTCGTTTGGTTTCAAAAAAGAAAGGGCTCCTTATATGCCGGGGGGGGTCTGTTAAAATGGTGGACCCAAGTTTGGGTGGTTGAAAGCAAACCAAAACGTCTTCCGGAAGCCTTTTGACTTCCCATGGTTGCTCCCGCACTAGTGGCAAAAAGTGTAATGTTGACCCCATATTCATCAACCCCAGGTTATCAATACAGGGGTGTTCCCCTCCAAAAGTGCCCACAAAACCCAGGGACACCCTAATCAACTGGTTGGTCAATGGGGTCAACGTGAAAACGATTAAAACCCCTCAACATGAAAACATGATTCCCCACCTAAAGTCCCCCAGAGTGCCCGGAACCTCCCCCGAACACAGAAAGGAAGCTCCACCCAAACCCAGGATTGGCTTAGACCCCCGTAGCTGTTGCGGGGAAAGGACACATCCATCCCCACAAGTCCATGACATGTCCATGGTTCGAACAAATGTCGGAGTGGTGCCTCCAACAAACGCGAGACTCGGACCAAAGGGGCAAAAGCTAACAAGGAGATCAAGCGCGCAAGACATCAGGAAATCCAAGCATCTTGCGGCCTGCCAAAAAGCGAAGAAGGGATCATGAGAGAGAGACCAAGCGTATCCTGTGGGGAAGGTGAAACTAGGCAAGCTCCTTTGGTTTGTTCCATGGGCCGGCCAGACTTCGAACGGCTAGGGAAGATCGAGAAAGCCCAGGGCAAGCTTTTTGAACAGCTTAGCCTCTCTTTAGCCTTTCTCGCAATGTGCGCGGCATCAAAAAGAGTTTACGTTGCTACAGGACAGGCTTGGGCCCCCCCAAAAGACATCCAAACAACAACACGCCCTTCAGAACAATCGGCATCCTTGGAGATCCTTTTTCCTACTGGGCCAGGCTTACCAGAGCACCCCTTGCAAGCGAACTTTTGGCTGGCGGAGAAAAACAAGGAACTCCGAAACGCGAAGCCTGGCAATTTCAGCGTGTGATAGAAACATCTGACTCGAAAAAAATCGAAGTGCGGCAATGCCCCTTCCAGCCCCAACGGTTCCCTGCACCACCATGCGCCTAAGTCGCCTGGGAAAAAATGGCATGTCCTGCAGTGATAGATTCCCTTCGAAATCTACAGACCTACAGGAGAAAACACGACATATTCATCAAGCAAGGGAAGGAGGAGTCTGTCTCAAGATTGAAAATTTCTTGGTGTTTGATAGAATGACAAAATACCTTGTATCATATTGTAGATCCCAAATTCAGACCTTTTCGCAGACTATATGCAAAATATGTTGGACACCATCCGCTTCTTCCGCAAAAAGGCGGCAGCAAGCCTCACCGCCCAACGACGCTTTTTCCGCGATCCCAGGTCTGCGCCTTCCTCTCCAGCGCTCCGCCGCACCCGCTGGGCCTCTTGGAAGGACCGGTCCGTTCCCAAAACGGCGAGGGATGCCCGAAGAAACCTGCCCAAAGGGAGCTCTGAGCATAGGTGGCCTTTTGGAAAAGTAGATGGGTTCCCCTGGTCAATGGAATAAACCCCATCTAAACCAGGGCCCTCTACTTTTTTAAGCAAACCAAAAAGGACACCTAGGGTTCTGAGTTCAGCATTTTCAGGCTCCGTGCCCAAATCTGCCTGCGAGGGCCTTTGTGAGCTCGCTTTGCAATCTGAGCTCGTTGACGAACATTGCCACCCAGCGTGTGGGAAACGGTGAGCCCCATGTTCGAATGCAAATTTGGCGAGGTCCCGTTGCGTGCTGGGAATTTGGTGAGCGCCCGATTAATGGGCATTTGGTGAGCAGCCCCGATCTTCCTTTGGGATGCCGAACCCTATCCTCTCGCAACCCAAGCTGCAATCTGGTGGCTTGCCAGCAGTTTTTGGGCACCTGGAGGGGGTTGGGCTTCCTGGATGGAGTGGGCTGGGGATGCTGGGGATGTTGGAGATGCTGGGTCCTGGGTTGGTGATCGGAGAGGCTCTTTTTGGGCCGTGCTTCGGGCATGCGAAGGGGGATTTCCCGCGTCGAAAACTTGTTTGCATGGGCCCGCCTCAAACGGCGAAGCCCCTCGTTTGATGGCTTCAACAAACCCGCAAACCTGACAGGGAAAGTCAATTCTTTCCGTAAAAGTAGGGCCATGTTCGTTGCCAAAAATCAAAATGTAAGAACCTGACCACCCCCACCCCCGGCCCTGTTGATGGCTTCAGCAGGCCAAACGAAAACAACTCTCGCCCCCACCCCTCGCCTTGCTGGCCTTGCTGCGCCGCGCTTGGCAAAACGCCTCGGCGTTTTAGCAGTGCGCACCGCAGGGAATCCTTCGGGAGTTACTTTTGTGGACTCAGGAAAAATCAACCTGGGTTTAGGTCCAGCTTAGGGCAGCCAACCCTGCCACCCACAATTCTACGTCGGAATTCTTCCATGGATCTCTTGTTCTGGACCTGGTTTGCTGCTGCATGAGCGGGAGATGCAAACCCAATGCACTTCACAGAGCTCCGTATATTCCCTAGCTGAAAGCTATGGGGTTGATCGGACCGACATTTCTTGGAGTGGATTGTTGGGTGTTCGGGTGTCCTCAAGAATCCCTCAAGAACCGGGGCTTCACATCCCAATCCGAAGCCAATCCAAACCAACCCAGAGTGTCCAGGAATTCTTACCTGGAACATGTGAGTGTCTGAATGCTGCTCTAGTTGACTGGAAGCATTGGATAAGGGTTACATGGTCAAGCAGGCGGTCTTACTCCTCCTCCATAGCTCCCCAGCACAGAGCGTCAAACCACACCGAGCGAGCGACCAGCCTAAACTAAACCAAGCAACCAACCCCGAAAATCACCCCATTTGAGCGAAAGGATAAAAAGAACATGTGCACTTGGGTCCAGTCTGGGACACAAATGCTAAGCCGGCAACCCCTCCATTTAGAGCCAACAAGGGCAAATACAACATACTATTCAGCAAATGGAAGAAATAGAAGCTGAGCCATGTTGGACCTTAAACATGTCGCTCCCGGTTGAGCCCTCAGAATATGCGGTTATGCTGGCGGGCATGGGAAAAATCGAGTCCTTCCTGTCGATTTCTGTGCCCCAAACCTCACACCAATTTCCACAAACTTCGGAATTTCCAGCGAACCTCATTTCGAAACCCCTGGACTTCGAAGGGCAGGCGCCCAAAAAGCTGCAAAACTCAATCTTGGTACCTTGTTTGGTACCTTTGAGCTTGTACATCAGCCCTTCCACTCAGACCCAATAACCTCAAAAATCTCAAACTAAACACGCCACATCCCCTTCGAAAAGCTCCAAGACCTCTACAAGACCTCTACAAAACCTCTACAAAACCTCTACAAAACCCTCCTTACAAAACCCTCCTTACAACACCCTCCACAAAACCTCTACAAAACCTCTACAAAACCTCTACAAAACCTCTACAAAACCTCTACAAAACCCTTCTGATAAAATCTCTAAAAACCTCTATAAAACCCTCCTCACAAAACCTCCCAAACAGTTGGGCCACCTCCAAAACCCCTTCCTCACCTGAGTTTCCGACCGCGGCCAGGCCCGCGCTGGCCGCCAGGCGAAGGCCATGCCTCAGCGAAAGACCCGAGGCTTGCACTCGTTGTTTTTCTTGTAAATAAAATAAAAATGAAATTACTTTGTTGTTATTAAGAGGCGGGGGGGCCACTCCTGGTGGCCATGCCATGCGCTACTTTGAATAAGATCAATCTAGGTTTCCCCACCTTAACAAATCAGGGTCCCTCAAAGTTGCAGGAACACCTGTCATGTTGTCTCAATAACCACGCCGCGGCATGCATGAAACTGGGATGTTCCACAGAAATCCCAACTGGTGCAGGATGTTGTCCATCCTCAATATGAATTCGACCTGGCGCAAAGTGGATTTCGTCCACATACTGCTAACTTCGGGGTACTGACGAAGAGGCTCCCTTTCAAGAAAGGTCCTCTTTGCACAAGGGCCAGTGACACGGCATTTCCATGGAGTGTACTTCCTGAGGCCACTGGCTGCGCGCCGAGCGCGTGGAAGCCGCGGCCGGCCGGCGCCGGCGCACCAGCAGCCGGCGCCGCTGCTGCGGCGACCGCCTGGATCTCAGTCAATCGTTGGTTCAGTTTGGTGGTGAGTGGTGAGGCTAGGGCAAAAGAACCTCTACTTGGTGTGAGGAAAAACAAGAAAAAAGCCAACCATCCATTTTATCCACAGAACTGGCACTTGGGTCTTGAACTGATCACCCTGATGAAACTCCTCAGCAAAACAAAGGTGGCTTGATTATCGTCTCAACGATGGTTTTAATTCCCTTGCGCCACGACTTGCTGCGCCGCACAACAGGCGCTGGGCACCTTCCAGCTCCAGTTCCGAGACTCAGCTCGGGTGGCCACGTGATGGTTTGAATCCCAGGGTGGCCCCGCACCATTTCCAAAGGCAAGGCTTGTCCTCTTCTTTTTTGGCCGTTTTCTACCCGGTTCTGGCGTCCATCACCCGCAAGGCAAGGTTCGCTGGCACCTTGATTTAAAGGGAAGCCAGAAGGAAAACCACATAATTCAGATGGCATGCTTCACGTGAAACCAGGTTTGGATCCAAGTCTGTGCCTCTGCAGGTGGTTGTTGGATGTATCTTCTGCATGGAACCCTGGTAAATATCTCAACTTAGGTATCATTTCCACTGGAATTGTGACATCGAAATGAGTTTCTGAGCGGAACATGCTCGCGATGCTTATCATGCTGCCAATGCAAACTGCATCCCGAAAGCACCCATGACTACAATATGGCTTTCAAAATATGATGAATTATATACTTAAAACAAAGAAACAACAATGCCAACACACACACACACACATAACACACACACACACACGGGTTGCCTATTTGACCCGATCGCAGCGTAGAAAAACCCTACCAATTCCCCACTCAAATGAGTGTGTCTTTCTTTGAGGGTACCCCGTGTCGTTGATGGCACTCAAAACTTGTTGAATGGCCAGCCCGCAATGACAATGCCGACCCTGGATTAAATAGCAAACATCGTAACTTCACGGGGTGTGTTCCCCCAAAAAAGTGAAGGGTTCCTCTCAAATGGCACAGCCGGCCCCCTATTCATCCTTGGCGCTGGTTGTGGAAATTCGCTCTTCGCTCTTTCTGTGATACCAAAGTGGGCTTCCCATCACCCCGCCTACTTTGTCACTGCGGGGGGTCGGTTATCCCCACAAGTGGCAACCTAAAACCCCTTCTGCCAAACCATCCGCAACTTTGACAACTCCAAAACCTGAAGTAAGAACCGGGTTTTTCAAGAAAAGGACCTAGGACCTAGGATAGCTCGAACCACCCATCTTCGCCCATATCCCAAGGCGCCTGGGTTGACAAAACCGGCGCCGGCGCCAGCGCCCGGCCTCGGATGTTTTTCGCCGGGGGGGAGGGGAATCGTTAAGGGTAGGTGGGCTCCCCTCTTTCTCCATCTAGCAAAGTCTCCTGCTTTGGCCTAGAAAAAATGAGTCGAGAGGTTTTTTGTTTGTTCCGGCAGCTGAAGAATTGGAAGCGTGTGGGGGGGGGGGGGGGTGGGGAGGAGGGTTCGATGGCTTCGCCAAGCGTCAAAAAAAAAGGGAGGGCGGGGAGGCTCCAGGCGAGCCGTCTGAGGTTTCCACTAGGAGCCCACATGGTGGCTGGCCTGCGAGCGGAAGAAGACGCGAATCGTAATCAAAACCTGAGTCACAATCAAAACCCGGTACTAAACTGGTCCACCCAGAACCATGTAAAGAATCAAAAAGGCGGGGCCCCGCGACTATCTCTGGCTGGGACTGCCCCTTACTAACCTTCATCTACCCGGGTTTTGGTTGTCGATCACCTGGTAACACAAGCCAAAACACACGGCAAAGAAGCAAATGCCGTGGTGGCGAATTGCTTGGTGCTACCTTCTTCGCTTGCACTTGCCTCTTCTGACAAAACACGGGCGAAAGTAATGATGCTGGTCTCGCAGATGATGCTAGTACTGCAGGCAGGGCGCTGCTGAGCAGGTTGCTGCTGATGCTGATAATGTTAGCGATGTGAGTGCTTGACCGGATGCCCTCAATATTGCAAGCAAACCAACCACAACCACAAAACCATGAAAAACTACAGCAAATCAGAAGATTTCTTAGCTCCCTCAACTGCGTAAGGCTTTGGCTCCCTGTCAGCTCCTGCCGATCTCCCCCCGCCTGGAAGCGCCACCCCGCGTTCTTCTTTGGCTCGAGCCCGAGCACAGAGCGGGCAAGGGGGTAGATGTTCGAAAACACATGATCCTTTGGTGCAAGCGAAAAACGGGACCGATTCATTACCCTGAAACACCAGCAGAGCAGGGATGTGTATATATATAGATATATGTATGTATAACCGCACAACCAATACCTCTTTCTCCCCCAGAGGTCCATTGAACCTCTAGGGTCAATCGAACCTAGAACCCCTAGGGTCAATGGAAGTGGACCTGGGACCCCATAGGGCAATGGAGGGGGCACCCTCCTTCCAACGACAATCATGGAAGTAGATAGCAGCCCTTTTCAAGAGGAAGTGCTCCAAAACCCTCCTTGTTCGGCTGGACTGCCCTCTTGTTCAAAATACGTTCCACGATTTGGACATCCCCGAAGATGGCAAACCGACTTGTCCTGATGGTGTCCCTTCAAAACCACCCGCAAAAGACTCCCAGCAAACAAGCGCCAAGTGTAGCAAGTAAATGGAGACTGGAGGGGACTCCAAAGAAAGATTCTTCTAAGAATTGATAGATTTTTGGGGTTCTGCAGGGGACTAGTCCATTGAAAGGGGGGAATGGGTGGTGTCTCGAGAAGCAAAAGAAAAATGAAAAAAACGCGTCTCCTGGAGCTTGCGAGCAGCCAAGAGAAGTAGCCTCAGTCCGTGTGTTTTGCGGGCGAATCATCGACGGGCCCCGTTTCCCTACCTTCGATCATCGAAGCCGAGCAGAAGCCCTTTGGAGTTTGGCTTTGAGGCAAGGACCTTTGGTTTCTCCTAGGCCCTTGGGACCCCAGTCCAACCCCCGTGATTGGCCAATGTGTCCCAACTGTTCGTTTGCCATTACAATTGATGGTCTTCTGTTGGTGGACATCGTTTAGGTGGAGATCTACGTCCACCTACCACTTGGGAGGGTGTTCCCTATGTTCACCGCCATTTCGACCTTTTTCAGGCATCTCCCAAAAAAAGGTCCTACACACCTTAACAATGGAATCAAGTAAGAAACCCTCCTACTGGGCTTTCGGGTCTAGAAAAGCTACGATATGACAACCCCCTTTAAAGGGTCTCCAGGGGCAAAAAACTTAGATTACATGCTATCTTCTGTGTCCAAGTTTATCTAAAATGTCCATATCATGTTAAGCCTATGACCGTCTTGAGCCCAATGCTCCAGATTGGGCTCTGCGTCATAATCGAATGGTCGTGTGGTGCCTCACCCAGTGTTTGGGACTGCAACTTTCACTTACACGAATCGTTTCTTGCGACTCGCCGGGGAGGTCAAAGGGGAACCCCAAAATGCATTCGGTGTGTTCCTTGTGGTTGAAACTCAACTTCCCTCTAGATTGGTGGTTTGGTGGTGTCCTAAATAATCCCTCTACAAGAACCAGGGGTTCAAAGCCACCACCAATCCAAACAGAATTCCAAAAAACACACGCCCACCTGGCGGCCCGGTGCGCTCTCCGATGCTTTGGCTCTGAGCTCCGGTCCAAAGCGCGCATAGCCTCGGCCCAGCGGAACGGCCGAACGGCCACCGGACGCTGTCATCAGACCACGTCAACTTGTCCCACTGGGACGCACAGAACATATCATATTTGGTCAACCCTAAAGTACAAAAAAATGGAGCCAGCGAAAGTCGTCTTTTCAGCGTCTTCCTGTTTCAAGTATCACCGCAAGTGGCCCAAAAGAGCCCTGTCTTTTCTTTTCCACGCCATTGGTTTCTCCACGTATCCGGTCAAACTCTTCACAAACCAGACAAGGACTCCCCACGGAAGCAAAGACCTTCGATTGACATGCTTGTCCCGACCTTTGGAAGAAATTGCAAAGAAAACCATATTGGTTATGCATAGTTTTGTTCTGCTACAGCTCTTTGACTTCTGGGTCTGACAAGGACTCCCCGGCGCCGGGTTGTTGCCGGGCGCCCGGGCAGCTGGTGCCCACCAGCGCTCCCAGCACCAGCGCCACCCCCAGAGCGCCGCACAGCGCCTTGGTGCTGCGGCGGCCTGGCGCGGGCGCGAGGTCGCGGTCGCGGTCGGAGGCCTTCCGATGGAGGCCTCCTGCGCCGGTTTAAGCTTGGCCCATCACAGGAACTCCGAAAAGATGCGCTCTCTGTGATTCTGCTCGCTGTACTTTTCGTCTAGCCTGTATGAAATAGTTTTGGAGACCCCAGTAGTCAAGCCTGAAGTATGAAATAGTCTTCGAGACCCCACTAATCAGGAACCAAAGGGAAAACCACAATTTGTTGGGGTCCCGTGTGTTCACACACAGCCACGTATGGCAAAGTGGGAACCTCCCATCATATGAATTTATGCTTTTTTAAGGGTACCCTTTAAAGGTTGGAGGAAAGGGGAAATCGCAGAGGGGGAACTACAATTTTGGGGGTCCTATTTGGGCCCCCGCCTGTATTCCCATGTTGCCAGCAGGTTTGGCAAAGCCATGGCTTGACGCTGCGGAACCTGAGGAAACAGAAACCTGTTGACGCATGAGTAAAACTGGCAGATTGGGCGCTTCGCCCAAGCCCCTGTTTACTTCACCTGCTTGCTTGGTGAACCTCCTATGTGTTACCCGGCAGCATGGAAGCGCAGTGCAAAAAGAAGTGCATGTTGGATCTATGTTGACGTGAAGCAAGGCTGTCCAAACAGCTTCCGACACATGCGCGCCTAGCTGCTCTCAATACCTGTTGCCGCGTGTGCATATGTATGTACATATGAACATATTAATATACGATGCGCATATATATATATATATATGTCTGCCAAGATGACCATGCGCATTCGTAAAGTCCGTCAATGCAGCCAAAATTGAAACAGGCAGGGCGTCTAACCGTCCGCTGGGCGCCTTGTCGATCGACCCCAACCAGGACCCCACCTTTGCGGAAGCAGGTGGCGACACAAGCAGCGAGGCAGCCCAAGGTGAGGAAGCAGACCGCCTGGGAGCAAATCCGGGTGATGCACTGGACTTCTTGGACATGGTTGTGGGACATCACCCAAAAAATGTGATCCCAAACGCTCTTGCCATGACTACTTTGCCACTTGGTACCACAAAATCGGTCCTAACCCAGTTTTCCACAACCATCACTGGACTTCTTGGATGTTCAATTAGCAACTCGGCAAGAGCATGCAGGGCGGCAGCCACACAAGATTCAAACTGGGACGAAGGAAATAGCTAAACAGCACGTGGGGGGGAGGGGGTTCAATCATGGTAAATAGGATGACTGGGGCTGGCTGACGTCCAAGCGTGGCTGTGACCTACTGATTCCAGCGTGGCTGTGACCTACTGATTCCCGGCCTCACTGTTGCATAGTCACCCCAAGTCGCAAAGGAAACAACCCAGCTGGATTTGACAACTCTCGGAAACCGTCAAAGCAAAGACCCTGCTTGGATGCTCGGCCAAGCTAGCAAGTGGTTGACTCATCCGGGTATAACCCATGAACCGGGTTAGTCCACTCACGCCAACCCCTCGTCCGACCCCACCCCTCCAGCCCCTGTGAAGCGAGCCACTGAAGCCGTCAGATCCTCTATGTTAGGCCACGTTGTCTAAGGGCAGTGGACTGGGGCCTTAGGGGCGCGGGGCAGTTGCTCGGCCGGCTTTGGAGGGCAAAGGGGCTCAACATTGGATTTGGGCCGCTGGGTCGAAAGAAACGGCGGTTTGCTGTGGTTTGCCCAGGGCACTCGCCCAGGCGGTAATTCCACCTTGCCCGGCCCCTTGCCCTTAGACTAAGCCATGTGGAAACGCGAAAACATACACCCAACATATATCTTGGAAACCAGCTCACAAATTTTGGTGCCAACTCACTCACTCAAAAAGACACAAAACTTCAAGGCAAAAGCCGACCAAAAGGAATACTGGCCGAGGTGGGCAGCGCGAAGCTGTTACAAATAGACATATATATATATATATATACAAATATCAAGCAATTGAAGACAGTTTAAGCCACTGTTGCACGGCAACCTCCTTTTCACCTCCCTCTGCTGGATCCGGGCTGTTCAAACCTATCTTGCCTAAACGGGCGGCGTGAACCTTCACTCCCCAAACCGCCTCGGTCGAAAAACACGGGCCCCGCCTTGGGGTGGCGGAACAAGGCGAAGTAGTAAACGCAGGCCGTCGCAAACAAGGTCACCTCACGTCTGGACAGCCCCTCAACTGATATGGGACCCTTTGGTGGATATCAGAGTTCGGCGGGGTTTCATGTCCACCAACCGCTTGTGAAGTGGCTCCAACTCTGAAAGATCATAGCCATATAAGTCTATAGCTTTTGCCCTTGGAGGCTGGATTCCCAGAATTCAGCCAGGATTAACGGTAAATTAACCAATTGACTAGAGGTATATGGCTGTGGGAACCCCTCTGCTACTTGATCATTTCTCCCTTGGCATCATGGAAACTCGCCCCTCAAAACCAAGGCCGAAGGCTCGACAGCCCTGTCCGAAGGAATGTGCCCAAGAACTCATCTACCAATGGCGTAGACGCCGTGGAGCTTGTGTCAACATTGCACCAAGGCTGTTCCCTGTAGAATATACTTATCCGTCTGCAAATGTTGCAAGACTTCCAAAACCTGACAAGGCCTAAATGGATCCCCAGCGACCTTCATGGCCTTCGCCCGAAATGATTCCCGAATCGGAAATCGGAGTCCCTCGAAACACATGAAATAGGCAGCTGACATCATCGACCCCGAGTAGGCACAACCACCTCAGCGTTCGCCCATCTTTGAGTCTGGTCCGTATATGGTGTACCCATTCTTCGTTGGTTTAAAGGGAAACGAAGAGGAAAACCAACCATGTTTGAGTCCCCAAATTTGAGATAAACCCATATTTATATAGTGAGCCTGAAACGACAAAATCAGACTCGACTTCATATGTATTCGGTCCTGATACAAGCAATCGGCGCTTTCGCTCAGACTTGCTCTGTTCGGAGTTGCCCGCTGCAGCTTGTTGAAAGAGGATCTGGGGCATTGGAGCTATCCCCAGAACCTAATGCCCCTGCGCTTCTAGGGGGTATGATGTCAACCCCCGGCTAAATAAGGAGGCATTTACCCTGAAAACAGTTTGTTCCCCAATATACACCAAAACACAAACACACGCGCTCACCAAAAAAAAAATGGAGTGGGGGGTGCAATTTTGATCCTCCACGGTGATTCCGCTTCGTTTGGAGGGTTGTCACCACCCGGAAGCACCTCAGTGACTGTATGGCGTTTCAAAATGCCAAATTGTCCCTCAGTGGCTGCATAGAGGTTAAGGCCAAATTGTCCTTAACTCCTCATTAGCTCTATAGAGGTTTGCCGGCGACATCGCATTAGAGAGAAGTAGGTGCACCACTCATACCTTGATACTGTGGAAGGACAAAATCCTGCACCAGGTGGAAACCATGGGATCCATTTTTTATTGGCATTTACAGGGGAAGTATCATTTCAAGGGTTTCTTAGGTGGTGCGAATGGATTTCGCAACCATCCACAGTACCTTGGCAGTAGTGGCGACGGGAAGCACCCCCCTCCCGCAGCCCAGCCGTCGCGGCCGCGACCAGCAGGTGATCATCCGTCATGCCGGGAATGCGAAGCCTCCAGTGGAGGTCCGGGTTTGTGTTACTTTGAGGGTACCCTTTTTGGGATTGCTTTAAAGGAAAACGTGAAGGAAGGACACACACCCAGATGCACATGTCTCCACTTGGGACTTTTAAGTGGATTATAACCTAGGTCACCAACAACTTACGTGGCCGAACACCCAAGTAGTTCAAGCGCACAACCCCGCTTTTGCCTCAAAGGCGGGGGGGCCTGGTGCCCTGCTTGTGAGTTGGGTTAACATTGCTGCTCGGGGGCTTTACACCAAGTGGCTAACCACTTACTAGCTTCAGCTACTCACATCTGTGTGAATTTTATTTGGGCCTTTGCTGAGAGGTTCGGATTCATGTTCACCAGACACTTTTGACGCGTTCGCTATTAAAATGTTAGTCATATGTGCCATGGTCAAAGCTCCTTGTATGGCTTACGGTCCTGGTTCCCTTAACACGAACCAGGATAAGGGATATCAAGGATCCTTACTACCAAAGAAATGACCATCCGTGAAACTTCAAGCACAAAAACCGGTCTTTCGACATGGCACGTACGAGTTATATCACTTCTTCCCATGTTGGTCCCCAAACTCTCAAGTTACCCCCCTGGGTTGCGAGCGAAGAACTGGCTTTCTAGAATCTCAAACTTATCCAAAAAGATGTGATGCAAATGAGCGTTTCACTCGTTTCCAAGGTCCTCTTCCCTCAGGAAGGGGAAGTCCTGGGAGGAACGGGTCACCTTTCCGAGGGGGCCCGGGTTAAGTTGGAAACTTTCCCAAAAAACCGATTCTGTGTCACATTTGGTCTACCCTCCCTCCAACATGCAAGCCGACAGGTTCGTGTCCACTTCCATGGTTAGAAAGGGGTACTCCAAAATAGGAGCTCTTGGAGGAGACCAGCTGCCTCTTTGGGAAGGTCTTCGCTCCTGTCCGCTTGACCTGCGCGCCAAAACAACAATGAGACCGGCATCCGCGTTAAAATTGGAGGCTCCATCCGCTGTCTGAAAATTCCCCGCCTGCGGGACTTCTGGAAGACCTCCCTGTGCCGCTCTGGGAAGCTGCCCTGGCAATTACCGCGTCTCAAAACACGGGGGAGTCAAAGCGTGCGCGCAGGGGAATGTGCATACCAGATTACTATGGACGATATGTAGATATATATATATATACAAATATATGTGTGTACGTATATATATATATATACACCATATGTGTGGTTATAAGGTTAGTAGATACCACACTGCCAAAATGGCAATCTGGTGTTTATAAGGTTCATGCACGCGAAAAAGTAAAACAATCAACCATGGAAAATACACGGTGAGTCACAATCAAAGCCTGACGCTCCAGTGGTCTAAACTCGTGGAAAAGAATTTCAAGGTCGAATTCTCGCTCCATTGGCCGGGACTATCCCTAAGCTTCAATGCGGGAGAAGGCGACCCCAAAAGTAGAAGAAGAAGAAGAAGAAAAAGAAGAAGAAGAAAAAAAACAAGGCCTCGCGCAGGGCAAGACTTGGGATGCAAGCCAAATGACGCGTCTTGACACAGGGGCCGGCCATCCCCCTGTGACCCTTTTTCTCTCAACCAAAAAGGAGTTTTAAGGAGTTTCAGCCTCACAAAAGTGAGAAAAATATCGCAATCAAACCACGTGGTAGCAAAAAAGCCAGGCATTTCATGGAAGGTTAGGACTGGCAGGGCAGCTCGGGTCGAGTCCCCTTTGTATGTCTATTGGGAGTTCTCAAAAGTGTCGGACCCCCGTTTATTTGCCAAAAGGAGAACCATTCCGCATAAGGAATTCATAAGCAAGGAGCCGTCATGATTCCAGTCAGAGGCGAAACCCACGGTCAAACGTGGTAAACATACCGAAGCTTGGCCTGCTATGTCAAATTGCCAGAGGAATGCTGCAAAATCGCTTACATTCATTGAAAGCACCAATTACAAGTCACCAGCACTGTTTCCCCTTCAAGATTGTCATCATCTAAATTCGGTCTTCCTGGGTGGATTGGCCAATAAAAAAGCCTTTCACTTGCCGTTTACCGCCAAGATGGTCTCCCAAAAAGGGCAAACGCAGGGAGTGAGGCTGGGAGTTGAACCCCGCAGCCGATCCCCGTCCTTGCGCTGAGGCCATGCCCGACTCCTGAGACAAGTGGATTTCCTTCTTTTGAGGGTACCCCTTGTTGGGTTGTTGGGTTGTTGGGTTATTGGGTTGTTGGGTTGTTGGGTTGTTGGGTTGGGTTGTTGGGCTGTGGGCTGTTGGGCTGTTTGGCTGTGGGGCTGTGGGGCTGTTGATGGGCTGTTAGCTGTTTGGCTGCTGTCCAGGCCTAACAGGGTATCCACTAGGTGTCCCATGAATCCCATCCCATTAGAACATGCCCAGGAGAAACTCACCTGAAAATGGCCAAACAAACACATGTTGTTTTTCATTTTTATTTTATTTTTTAAAGGAAATATACGCACCCGTGTCGTGTGCCGCTTCTTTTGGGTGTTCTCTTGGTTGATCCCAATAGTTAAATGCAAATCCATCCAAACCGAAGGCACTTTACGCGTTATCTGCACCAACTGCTACCACTCGCCGACCTGAATTTGGGGCTTTTCCCGCGTCTCCAGAGCTCGCCAGTGGTTGACTTTTCAACCAGGCCCACAAGTCAAGAACTGTCTGGTGGCTGGGAAACGCACATGTTCAACCAACAGTTAAAGGCTAAGGATCCAACCCAATAGCAGCCGAGAACTAAAACCAGAAGACAAAGCGGCCATGGTCATTCGAAGCGTCCTCAGGTGCAAGCGAAGTGCAAAGCTCTGAGGACATCGAACATTTGGCACCCCCCGCTTGTTGTTATGACGGTGATAAACGCACGCCAAAGAGAAACCAGCCAATTGGATGGGGGTAACCCAACAATTGCAAGTGTTCTTGTGGTTTCCCTACGTGTCCATGAGACATGACATAGTTTATTTTTGGTCCCCAGAGCACTACAAATACGTAGTGCCAACTTGAGATTACATCGATTCCTTTCACTGATATAGGTAACCAAGGGAACCACCCTCCAAAGCCCAGAAAGAAAATGCCTGCTCGCCTACCTGGTTGATTCTGATCGAAGCGTCCCTGGTAAAATTCCTCACTTTTGGAGCACCCCCATTGATAGGAGGGTCTACATAGATACGCGGTCAACATCCAAACATGTGGGTTGGAATCGGGTTAGCCTTGAGAATTACACCCGGAATATCTGGTATGTGTCAAAATTCGTGAACCGGTTCCCAAAATGGTTTGCTTTTCCTCCTCTCGTTTCTTGAGCTGGTTTTGCACATCGTCCTTTTGACCCTTCCGTCGACTGTTAAAAATGACACCAGCAATGCTGTGATGCTGAGCTTCATAGAGGCCCTCCAGGCGATGCTAGGGGCTCCGGAACCCGGGAAAAAAGAAGAGGGAAAAAAGAAGAAGAACAAAAAGAGAAGGAAAAAAGGGGGGGAAGAAAAAAAGGGGAAAAAAGAAGAAGAAGAAGAAAAAAAAAAAACACGCCCTTCCGGAGCCCGAAAACGTTCGAAAAACCACTCCCAAAGCTTTCAGCTGACAAGTTCGGCAGAGGAAACCTGCTTTTTGAGAAAAGTCTAAAAAGGACGACCTGGTTTTGCAGTCAACCCCGTTTCACGCGTTGGGGCCAACGGGGCCCGGGCCAGAGGTTTAGCTAAGGGAACAAACATTCAAACGAAGGGTAGGGTGATGCCTCCCAAACAAGTTTTGAGGATTCCTTCAAGAAAGGGATGCCCCCAATCAAAAACAACCAGGGGTTGCAAAAGCCCTGGGTTCACATCACCCCCCGCAAAAACGAAAAAGGAAAGCACAACCTCAAAGGCAAAAAAGACACATATACATATATATGGTCCCGTGTTCCGTGTTGCTACCCCCCCCCCCCCCATATGGTATGGGTCCCCCAGGACCCCCCCCCCCCCCCCCGGGCCCGAGACCCCGATCCCCCGGATCCTGTCACCTACGGTCCCACCCCCACCCGACCCCCTGAACTCGCACCCCGACACCCCGGCACCCCCACCCCCAGGACAAGCCAACCATAAACAAACCCTAAACTAACCCTAAACGAACCCTAAATACACTAAACCAAGCCCTAAACCGTAGACCTCTAAACCTAAACCAACCCTAAATCAACATAAACCAACCCTAAACAAACCCTAAACCAACCCCAAACTAACCCCAAATGCACCCTAAACTAATCCCTAAACAATAAACCGTAAACCTAGCCAACCCTAAACCAACCCTAAACTAACCCTAAACCAACCCTAAATACACCCTAAACCAAACCCTAAACCGTACACCTCTAAACCTAAACCAACCCTAAATCAACATAAACCAACCCTAAACCAACCCTAAACTAACCCTAAATACACCCTAAATATACCCTAAACCAATTCTAAACCAACCCTAAACCACCACAACCCAACCACAGGACCACAACCACAGGGGGGGGGGGTACTTGTCTGACCCATGACCATTGGTGGGGGGGGGGCTGGCAACGCTGTACCATATATATATATATATATATATATATTGCACAACTCTAAATTAATCCCATCACCCAAGTTGTGATTGTCGGCTCACTCGCCGGCGTTGCTCCCCTGAGACCCCGGCACACCCCGGGGCGTCCCGGTCTCGTGGTCCCAGACTGGGCGATGCTGGAGACTAAAATAAACAGGATCTGGCCCTTGTCCCGAAAATTCTGTTTCATATTCAGTCTACCCTCCCAACAAACATGGAAGCTGCGGGTTTTGGAAGACGATTTTCCTTCGGGGAACCTCCATGTTCCTTTCCATGCTTGTTGTCCACGTCCATGATTGCTGGAAAGAGGGTACCCCGCAATATAAACTAGTCTTGGAGGCCTGCCTTTCACCTAAGTGTGTAAAATCACCGTGATACCAAAGTGGGGTTCCCATACCCGTTACTAGGTCACTTAGGGGGTTTGCTTGGTACCTAAAACCATATCCATTCTGGGGGGTCCCCTATCCACCCATATCTAGGATGGACGAAATCCTGCACCACCAAAGAAACCCTGGAAGGATGATCCCTCTGCAAATACCAACCAACAATATTGGTGTCCCATGTTGTCAAAGTGGTGCAGGATTCCGTCCATCCGCAGTATCCACGGTCTACCCTCGTTTTGGAGTGATAAAGAGACTCCTCCGAAGAAAGTGACCCTGAAAAAGTGAACCTATTTTCGGCAGTGATCGATTCCTTTACAGCCAAAAACAAGCCTATGTAGATATATATGAGCAAATGGCAGCTTCTGGAGGCCCGAAAAGGGGTCCAATGGCAAAGCCTGGTTCCCACGAGCCAATTGCGGCCCCCGCAGGACTGCTGCATTGCCTGCCAGGCCGTAGGATCGTGGGTGGCTTGGTGGCTTGGTGGGCCCAACCTGGGTGGGGGGAGGAGGGGGGGGGGTGATTTAGGGAAGGTTGCTTTAGTGGTGAAAACATGGCTGGTCTTTGGTGCGGCCTTTAGACCTTTTGGATCCTTTTGGAAACACATGACCTTTCCCTCCTCCAAAATAGGTGGGCATGTGGCTTGGCGGGTTGGGGACGGTGAAGGAGTCTCATCAAAAGGGCAGCCGGCTGGTGATGCTGTTGACAATGGTGGATGATGCTTGCGATAAAGCATGTGATGAGGCGAGGTGCTGTTGGTGATGCTCGTGGAGGTGCTGGCGATTGTGAAAATGATGCTCATGACTAGTGGTGATGCTTGTCATGCCAGTGGTGATGCGGATGATGGTGATGGTCATACTGCTGATGCTGCTGCTGGCGATGCCGAAAGTCAGATTCTACCCGGTACGACAAGAACACCAGCATAGTGAAACAAACTATACATCCGAACAAATTTCATACGTTGATTCGCCAACCTAACATAATTGGGGGATCCCCAAGAAATGAACCTTCAAGAACCCTTCGTAAACTGGCAGGAACTATGGAGAGAGAGGACATTGCTGGCTCCACATGGCACTGATTCAAACAGGGGACCACTTGGGACACATGCACTGCACGGTGATGGTTTTGTCTCCTCCCTCTGGCTCCATGATTTTATCGTAGACAACAGTCACACTCGCGGTGGGTTGAACGGAAACCTCTGGCTTTCATGACCCCCGGTCACTTTCATGAGCCCCAGTCATAACCTCCCCCCCTTCATGACTGCAAGTGTCCAGAGGGCCAAAGGGCACTGACCACCGTCGCCCTCAACGTGCGACCCCCACCTCGAAGCCCAACCCCCGTCCGGGGGCTGAAGGGCCGAAGGGCCCTTGCTGAAGCCAGGCGCAAGCGAACTTGGCCCGCAAGCGTGGGGTTTCCCATGATTTTCTTGCGAGTTCTTATGGATTTCCTACGGGTCTCTTATGGGGCTCTATGGGTTTATGGGTTTCTTGTGGATTTCCTATGGGTTTCCAATGGTTTCCTACGGGTGTCCCACACGTTTTCCTTCGGGTTTGGCATGGGCTCGGCGTGCAAACGGAAACTGGTCAGGTGCCCCGCGCT
Source organism: Effrenium voratum (assembly GCA_963377175.1). Taxonomy (NCBI): domain Eukaryota; class Dinophyceae; order Suessiales; family Symbiodiniaceae; genus Effrenium; species Effrenium voratum. The sequence goes on along the minus strand of CAUJNA010003848.1, from coordinate 92,541 downwards.
GGCTCGTAGCCGGGTCTGGAAGGAGATTCGGCTGTCATGGCTACGAACGTGACTTTGATCTAAAAAAAACTATCGCGCAGACCAGACCCCGAAGCGGAATGTTGGATGACTACAAAATCAAAATGAAATTCACTAGTTGGATGAAACCCTATGGACACTGGTTGATAAACCACCGAAGTCCAACTGGTGCGAAGCGGATTTTGTCCGTCCGCAGTAGGACAGCTGCCACCGGCCTTCATTGACTTCGGATCTGAGCAAAGCAAACATTTGAGAGCGGCCGAAGAATCTTTGGTAAAGTCCTGAACCCTTCATATGAAGGGAAAATCAACACGAAGCTGGGTGTCCACTGTCCAGCAGGTTGCAGGGATTGTTCCGCTTTGTAAGTATACACCGTCACCCTACTATACAATGATCCGACCACCCCATTCTGTGTAGTATTGCGTTTGTGTGTGTACTTAAATTTGTGACCTTAAAGTATTACTGGAAGCACATGAGTGACACAAATCATTATTTAGTCAGCTCGAATTTTGGGCTTGAAGTATCCCAGCACCCCATATGAATGGCCTTGGTGTCCTACACTCCAGAAGAAAAATAGCCCCGCTGGATCGAAAGCAGAATTACCGAACGCCGAACCCGAGTCTTGCTGCACTGGAGCGTCTAGATTAGGTGGCGCATGTGCACGTGTAACTTTGATTAGGGGGAAACACAAACATGATCTCAATAAGCTAACGTGTTGTCAACAACAAAATAGCAGCCAAATTAAATTGTCCGGGTTGTAGAGGGAAACCTTGGACCCTGCTCCCCATGAGACAATCAACTATGTTGCCCCTAAAATAGAAGATATTTGTGGGGTGCTTTGGAGCGGGAACTGCCAGAAATACCGTCCCTTCGCGGTCTGACAAATCTCGACACAGCTTGGGCCTCTTGCAGCCTCCCATAAAAACCAAAGACCACTTCAAAAAGGACCTGAAAAGGGAGTTGCTATTCTGAAAATCTGTGGTGTTTCTGTTTAACCAAAATGGAAAATATGCTTTTAGAAAAAGAATGCAAGGTTCCGTGCCCTTTGATCAACTAGTTGGGCTGCAACCCCCCCCAACAGTTTCCTGCCGCATCCAAAAGGCCCCCTCCCGCTCTTCGCACGGAAGCCGCCAGCACTTTTCTTTGCCGGAAAACGGGGCCACAGGGCCGAAACGCAACAAGACTCCTAATCAAAGCAAGGGGATGCCTACCACGCCGTGCGCTACAAACACATGGGGCGGGGGTTCCCGCTAAACACAATTGCTTGCAAGTGGGCTGCGCGCGGGAGCCCTGTGCAGGGCTGAACATCCCGCTAGAGCGTGCAACCACGGCACTAGACAGGCCATTCCACCACCTCTGCATTCATTAGCTTGGCTCTTGACTGGAATATTTGTGTGGAAGGCTGGAAGCACTCAAAAGCGTCTAGCCTCTTCATTTCATTCAGGACCTTTCACAATTTTCCACGCTGAGCACGGCTTCCGCTGCCCACTGACATTCGGTACTGCTGAGACGCCCGTTGAAACGGTACCGATCTGGGTAGGTCCTTTCTTTTAGGGCAACCCCTTTTGGTTGGTTTGAAGGGGGCAAAGGAAAACAAAAACAAAAAAATGGTGGTTCCGTAAGACAAACCCATCTGGACCTCAGAGAGATGTTGGACTCTTCTCCCAGGCAGCTTTGATCTCCTCAAAGTCGGGCACCTGGAGCAACCCAACGGGTCCGGGCCAAGAGGCCCCAAGAATCCCAATGCTAGTCCTTGTTGGCTGGTTGCAGCAGGCAAACCTTGTGCCAGCCAATGCGGCCCCCAGAGAGGTACGATAACGCTGCCCTCGCCATCGTTTTCTAACAGGGATTTCCATGTAGAGGAATGTCTCCTTGCTGCTGCAAAACATGCAAAGGAACGAACACTTGGATCGGCAAATAACACAACGGTTCCTGCTTGGCCGTGTTTTTTTTTGCCATCAAACACATTTCATGGAAGCAACGCACCACTGCGAATCCCGGAGAAGAAAAAAAAAGCGTCTGATGGAACAATAGCAGCAGCAGCAGCAGCAGCAGCAGCAGCAGCAGCAGCAGCAGCAGCAGCAGCAGCAGCAGCAGCAGCAGCAGCAGCAGCAGCAGCAGCAGCAGCAGCAGCAGCAGCAGCAGCAGCAGCAGCGCCATCAGTACGCATCTCTTCAACAAGCATGGATGCTTACAAGATAATGTTGAAAAGAGAGAGAGAGAGAGAGAAAACAAAAAACAAAAAAAAGGGAAAGAGTTGACACAGTACCTGACATGTCCCTCCTGGCACAAAGGGTTGAAGGTGGGGACTTCTTTCATGTTAGGTGAAAACTCTTTTGATTCGTCTGGTTCTCTTCAAAATCTGAAATGCACAACTGCCCGCTCTTGGCCCCCAAAAGGCTCATACCCCCCCGACAACGTTGGGAAATCAACTCTCCCATGCTTGGCATTAACAAGCACCACCCCCTCTGCCAACCAAACCTGCCCCCGGCCGAGGCGACCGCCATGGGCGAAAATGTCCCGTGCAGCGCGTGGGGCATGAAGCTGGGCAAAGGCAGACGACCTAAAGCTGAGTCTCGTTGAAGGACTGTTGGCTTTAATCATGGGAGAACTGATGTTTGCAATATGTATACGTATATACTATGATGGAAGGGCTTAGTTCGCCCATATTCTATGGGTGTATTCTGTGTATGTATATATATATATATATATACATATATATGTAGGTTGGCTACCAAAAAATCCAGGTTGGGAGACGTCTAATTTAACAAGTGCTCCAAGACACCAGCTCCATACAGGAAATTCGACAGCGTGATTTTGGTGGGCGTGCCAATGTCCTGCAGAAATTCCTGTCACTGGTTCCTGTGAGGTTTCCCTTTAATAGAAGACCCAAGTTTTTGGGAAGGAACCTTGGGTCAGATTCAAGCCACGTCCAAAGCGGCAGGAACCCCCAATTTGAGTGGGCGGCGAGTGGGCACAACAAATGGTGCATGAGAAAGTGTGGCGTTGCTGGTGTGGCAGAGATGATGGCGGATCAAGAATCTGCGCAGGTGACTCTGATCAACCTGAAAGCAAAAGAATGAGAAGAACAGATGGTTCTATCCGAAGCTCGCCACAAGTGCAGAAGGATGATGAAACGACTCATGTTTCGGAATCGTCTTGCTAGATCAGTAAGCAACACAAAAACACCAATTTCCCACAACTATGATCCTGGTTTTCTACTTAAATGGCCCACCCACCCACCCACCCACCCACCCACCCACCCACCCACCCACCCAGCCCACTTGAACCCGCCTCCCCCGTTTTGGAAGACTCGGTGCTCCTGGATCGCTCGCTAGCCAAAACCGATCGCCTCGGCTCCCGGGCAGATGGGGCCAGTTGCCACCTTCTGGCAATCGAAGACCACCAGGTCGCAGCCTGAGGCATCGAGCCATCGGAATCTGACCTGACCCCCGGAATTTCGTTTGGCGGTCCCTGAACCGCCCCCAAAATGGCCAAGGGTGGTCCTGTTGGCTGTTTCCAAGGCACAAAAAAAGGAGAGGGATACCCGAGGCTCGGAAAAAAAGGAGAAAAAAAAGTCACCCAATTTGTGCATCTGAGTGTCTCCAAATGAGATTCGGATGGTCTCTTCGTAAATGGGTGTGTCTTATAGGGGAACCTGCAATGGGCGGTTTTCTGTTCGTCTCCGTGAACTTCCAAACTTTTGTGCGAAAAACGACTCACCCGCTGGGTGTTCTTTCGGGTCGAAGCCTGCGAAGCCGCAACTTGGAAGCAACCGAATCCAGTTCGTTGCACCGTTTTTGCATCACAAAACTGGATTCGGTTGTATCCGTTGGGAAATGCCCGGCGTTGGCTTTTGGAAAAGTGCCAAAAGGATTTCCTGGGTCTTCTAGGATCTGCGTTTCCTCATTTTGAGAGACAAAAACCCAGCTGAGTTCTCTACTCCAACCGCCAGCAAAAAGTGAGTTAGGAGGATTCACAGTTACCCTCTACAAGAACCAGGGGGTCAAATCCCCACACCACTAACCCAAACCACTGATTAGGGGGCACCTGATCAGAAGATTCTCAAGATATCAAGATCGACCCAAAAAACGCGCCCGCACCAACAATCCCCCCCCCCCCGGCCCCTATCTGTGAGTCGCAGGCTATCCTTCCGGGCATCGATGAGGATCCCCGTCAGGTAGCCTTCTGGCTCCTTCGGATTCGAAGGCCTAACTGTCAACTGGGGTTTTGGGCTGCTCACATTGGGGGGACGGTCTCGCCATTGATTCCTCACAAAACAGATGCAGTTTGCATTTGATCTCCCATCGATTCACTGGAGACGGCCGACGGTCGAAACGAAAACGCGATTGGTTGCGCCATCTCTAAGCGGAGAGAAAGACAAAGCCACTCGTGTTGCGACTGTATCTACTGTACATGGGTCTGGCCACCCGGTCTCAAGAAAGAGATCTTCCAGGTACACAAGAAGGAGGAAGGGTAACCCTGTCAAACTGGGCCAAAGAGGGGCAGGAAAGAAACAAAGCAAACATGGCCGTCCAAAAACCAAGCCTTGGCATCAGCCAAAGGGGCTCTTGCCAGCTCCTTAGCGTGGTCCGTACAAGTTGGTGGTTTCCTGCGTTTCAAATGGCCAAGTTGCCCCAACTGTTTCCAACGGCCAAATTGCCCAATTTGCTCCAAATTGCAACTTGTCAACCATAAATTCATGCTTCAGATTGCCCCCAGTGGGCTCATCTTCAAGCAGGAGC
>CAUJNA010003848.1:45893-85178 GCA_963377175.1 Effrenium voratum | reverse complement strand
ATCACTACGACACCACCCGCGTCGCGGGGTACGACCTGCCCAAGGTCATAACGCACACCGCGTTTTCTCGGCAAATGGGCATCGAGGGACAAGACATCGCTCGCGTCCCCCTCCTCCACTTCATGCACGAACAGTGGAACAGTTGGTGGTTGCGTCACCTCGCCCACGGAGGCGAAGTCCGCATCGTTGTCGCAAAGTCGATGCCGGACTCAGTGTTTGCTGCTGGACTACTCAGCCAAATCCGACAACGGCACCTCGACCTGGACGCCCTCGCCCTCCATGTAGCCACGCAGGAGGGCGCCTCGACCACCAAACCAGCAGCCATGAAGCTACTCACCAACAAGATCTTCGGCTTCCTCATCTCCCTCCGACCCACCACTACGGCCGATCCGGCCTCCGCGGCCACCATACTCCAGCTTCAGCAACAGCTTGCTGACGCACACAACCAACTCGCCCAGCAGGCTTCATCCCCCCCTCTCCCCCCCACCCCCACCTCATCCAACAAACGCCCAGCCGATCCATCTCAGGCCTCCCTCCTGGACTTCGGCATGAAGCGACCACGGTTGACTACACCTGACACATCACCACAGGACGGATCCCCCGCTCTACCCCTGCCCACTCGCATTGCAGACGACTCCCAACCCCCCCCGGCTCCCCCCACCCACGGCGGCAACCCTCCAGCCCTCCACCCACGGCGGCACCCCGACCCCTCCCCCCCTCCCCTCCCCACCCACTTGGAAGGAGCCCCGCGACTTGCTCCAACCACCTCCCCACGTTTGCCAATGGCTCACCAGCAACTTCCCACCCGACATTTCCGACACCAAAGTCCAGCAATGGATCACCTCTCAGAAAACCAGCAAAGAGAGCAAACAAGTCCTAAAAAGCTGGTCCAACGACTGCGCAAAATGGGCAACCACACTGGACTCCGACACCAGAGCCCAACTCGAACGAGCCGCTGTGCTATGGGGCATCCCGGTGCGAACCCTATCAAAACTGGGGTCATCGGCCTTGGGCCGCATCCTGGCCGCTGCGAGTCACTTCTACCAGTGACTCTCAACAGCACACCGACAACGACGCACAGCCAGGCAGCACAAATTTTGGCAACACCACTGCTGCCAATTTCTCACTGTCCTCCGTTTCACTCTTCGGTTCTTCCCAACCGATGACGTCACCGCACGTCAATTTTGCTCCTGGCTACTCGCACAGCTTCAGCTACTTGACGTTTGCCATCTCTCCTGTGGTTCCGGCAGACTGAAAGCCCTGCTTACTCGACTTGGCCTGGACAACCCTGCTTCCGATTTCTCTTCTCAGCTTGTCCCTTCAGCGGTTTATCTGAGATTCACCAGCCATCCAAAGTGGCAGACCTTTTTCTACCTCGGAGCCACTCGCACCTCCCTCATGGCACGGGACCACAGCCGACTTCGCAAACTACTCCAAGTTCAGCGACATCATCTGGTCAATGCCGAACTGGCAGTCCGGTGGTGGGCACATTTTGACTTTTTCCACCACTACACCTCAGTGCCCATTCACACTGTCGTTCCGGCAACGGACCTATTTGCCACTGAACAGTTCTACATCCAGGAACTGCAACCGTCTCTCAATTTTGGCTTCATCGAGAAACATTTCCGGCCACGCACGGGCTTCATACGCCAATTGGACTTCTCCCAATCCCGGCACATGGGCTTCGCCACCATCTGGCGAAAACGCCGCCGACTACGACGACCCATCGCCCTACAACAGGCCTTCCTGGCCAAGCGCATGAACAACCGCCTAGATTTGTGGCGATTTTTGGGCGATCTTGGCAGCAACACTCTACGACGATTTGATGCCATCCGTTACATACGGAGCAGAGACTTCCCACCCACCGCTCTCTATGTCCTTCATCGCATAGCCACGCACCTGCCTGAACCACACCACCAGGCATGCCTTTCCGCCATTCGATCCAGTTTACGATTCCGGGGCCTCATTCCACCTGGCCCCTCCAGACCGATGCTTGCACCATTCCTCGCCCATCCTTCTTTCCGATCCCTGCTTTTAACCCAACTTCGCGGGTTTATTCGATCTACCACTCGCAGCGCCTTACCGTTTCACATGGCACAACCACGCATTGTCTTCAAGGCACATCGGAGACTCTCCAGTGCCTTGTTCTCACATCTCCAGGCAGCAAAAACCTGGAGCCTCGGTGAAACAACCTGCACATGCACCGACCTCGCCCAACAACACCCATCCCTCCCGAAGCATGACGGACACCTTCTTTTCTCCGGTGCAGACACCCATAAGCTGTTCGACTCCGACACTGCCCACATGCTATCCGGATCGATGCGCAACTCCTTCTTTCCTCCACGAGGGGTCTTGATGAGTCGCCTGACCCAGGCATTTCAACACTGGGCCAGGACCAACAACCTACCCGCGCTCGACCCATCAACCCTCACTACTATTGTCGAATTCCATTTCGACCTCCACCTTTCACACACATCACAGTACTTTCTTCCCGCCCACGTCCAACGGGCTCTGCATACCCTGGAACCCCTTGTCCGCCATTGCGAAGACCATGCGGACTCCCGACTCATGATCTATTGTCCCGTTCTCTACGGCAAGATGTTGGAAGCCACTTTTGCGGACCCTGCCATCTTCGCCCCTCTGCCGGTCCCTGCCATTGAGATCCACCAACGACTACGAGAAACCATTGTCACCAGATTCCGCGGCCGCTATCCTTGGGCCGTGACTGGATTCGGAAGGCCAGCCAACGCCTACATCCTCCCGAAGAGGAAGAAGAACTGGACCACTGCCCGACCCATCATCAGTTTCATTGGCGCCTTCTTCCGACCCATGCTCGACGCTCTCGCCAAGCTCCTCCACAGCATGGTGGCCACGGCTTGCCCTGACGCGTTTTCAGGTGGCGACCTCTTTGAACTCATGCGGTCCCTGCACGAGTTTCTAAGCCTCGGCCACACCCATTTGGAATTTGGACTACCGAAACCAGGACCTTTCCGGTTTTTTCACCTCCATCGACAAAGACCGCTTCTTAGCAGCCTGGCGACTACTGCTAACCTGGTACCGACAACGACAACCACACTCCTCTACCACACACCTCACAGTGGACACACTTGACACCTCTGCCATCACCCGCGTATACAACGGACGCCGTCGCCGACACAAACCCACACAACGCACCCTGTGGCTCGACGACATCCCCGAGATCATTCAGGCCACCCTTGACATGCAGATCTTCTCTGTCGGCCTTCGTTCATTCAGGCAAACACGTGGGGCACCGATGGGATCCCCAGCGTCCCCAGCTCTCTGTTTGATGGTGATCGCGGTCGCCGAACAATGTTGGACCAACACTCACATCACATCGGGACTTCGCTCCGTTGAAGATACTCTCCTGCTCCGCTACGTGGACAACAGACTCGTGATCGCAACCCCCAGGTGGCTCTCGACTCCGGCAGCCAACATACTGTGCGACGAACACTTCTATGGAGGAGACATCTTCCTGGAAACAGAAGCCGCCCTGGACTTCTTGGGGTTCCGACTGAACCTCACAAGCAGCACCATCTCCTTCATTCCCTCGCATGAGAAGCACAACATGCTCTCCGTAAAGTCAGCCGCACCAATGATACATAAGGAATCTGGATATTATTCCAGACGCACGCTGATCAGCCGAGTTTCCTTTCCTGAATTTCAGCGAGATCACGATCTTGCAATGTTGAAGAGGTTGTACCTCCAACACGGTTTCACCTTACAAAGAGAAGAAAAACCGTCCTTTGCGAAACCACACTGGTTTTCTTCTCTGCCTTTGCATCCTGACAGATTTGACCTGATTTTCGTACCACAGCTGTTTGACTGTTTGACTAAAATCCGTTGCGAGCATGGATACCAACACAGCACGCCAGCTGCTCCAAGACTTCGAACTCATCCTTGGCATTGCCCAACAAGGCATCGCCACCATCCGCGAGTTCACTGAGAGTCCGACTGCCGAACTTGATTTGGCACCGGAGGCCACGCTCAACCCCGCCATTGAGGACCTCTTTGAGCCACCTCCTGATGCTCCAGATGAACACCTTCCCACTGATCATGACGAACAATTCCCTGATCATTGGACCCCGCCCACTCCTCCTCCGTCTTCTCCCGACAAAAAACGAGCTCGCCGCACACGTGATTTGGCCCCCTCACGATCTACGGCATCCAAACCTGCTCGTGGACCAAGCGAAGCTACCACATCGACCAGGACTGATGCCTCTACTGAGGCCGAACCTGAAGCCTCGCAGCCTTGGACTGAGGGAGAGATTGAACTCCTCCGTTCCCTTAAGACCAATTCCAAAGCCAAGTATGCGGTCAGTCATCGCCACAAGACTTTCTCGCACAATTGATGCTTGCAAGACTCAATGGGCCTCGCACAAGTGATGTCGCCCCAGTTGGGGCTCCGTGTGTGTGAAGCGTCCTGGAGCACGGACGGAAATTCCACATTGCAGGGGGACTGGAGCCGATTTGCCTATCCAGTCCAATGAAGCTACGGCATTTCGGTGGATACCAGATCTGATCAATCCGGCGTACCTGCCTATTTCCTGACCCTCTTTCCTGATTCTTTTTGCGGTTTCTGTTTGTCGCTGTTGCTTCCTGTTCGGTGTCGATGTTGTGACCTGTTGATTTGCATTTGCATTCAAGCATTTTGACTGACTGCGTTTTGCATCTCGGCTAGTGAAGCCTCTCGAGATAAGTGTGTGTGTGTGTGTGTGTGTGTGTGTGTGTGTGTGTGTGTGTGTGTGTGTGTGTGTGTGTGTGTGTGTGTGTGTGTGTGTGTGTGTGTGTGTGTGTGTGTGTGTGTGTGTGTGTGTGTGTGTGTGTGCGTGTGTGTGTGCGTGCGTGCGTGCGTGCGTGTGTGCGTGTGTGCGTGCGGGCGTGTGTGCGTGCGGGCGCGCGTGTGCGCGTGCGCGCGTGTGCGCGCGCGCGTGTGTGCGTGTGTGCGTGTGCGTGTGCGTGTGCGCGTGTGTGCGCGTGCGCGTGTGTGCGCGTGCGTGCGTGTGTGCGCGTGTGTGCGCGTGTGCGCGTGTGCGCGCGTGTGCGCGCGTGTGCGCACGTGTGCGCGCGTGTGTGCGCGTGTGTGCGCGTGTGTGTGCGTGTGTGCGAGTGCGTGCGCGTGCGCGCACGCGCGCACTCAGTGCGCGCGTGGGCGCGCACGCGCGTGGGCGCGTGTGCGCGTGGGCGCGTGTGCACGTGTGCGCGTGTGCGCGTGTGCGCGTGTGCGCGTGCGCGCGTGTGCGGGCGTGCGCGTGTGCGCGTGGGCGCGTGTGCGCGTGTGCGCGTGTGCGCGTGTGCGCGTGCGCGCTTGCGCGCGTGCGCGCGTGCGCGCGTGCGCGCGTGCTCGCGTGCGGGCGCGCGTGCGGGCGTTCGTGCGTGCGTGCGTGCGTGCGTGCGTGGGTGGGTGGGTGGGTGGGTGGGTGTGTGGGTGTGTTGGTGTGGGTGTGCGTGTGTGTGGATTTGTGGGTGTGTGTGTGTGTGTGTCTGTGTGTGTGTGCCTGTGTGTCCGTATGTCTGGGCGTATGCATGTGTGCATGTGCGTGCAGTATGCGTGTATGCGGAGGCCCAAAACATGGCTTCGGTGTTGCTTTTGGTTTCCCCTTTGCACCAACCTTAAGAAGGGTACCCTCAAAAAACATAAGCCCAAAATTATCTTAGACGGCAGCATCCTAGCTTCAGCTGCAACTTGAGCCGGTGTGATGGACTGAGTCCTCGTTCAACCGCCCCAAAGTCCAACTGGATTGCGGTTGCACATGGGTTGCTCCAACGAAGCCCCCTGGAACCGAGCCAAAGGTCGATCACCTTTCGTATGTTTAAAAGAAACTCACTTCCGATTGAGGCGAACGGCCATGCTTCGATTCTCTTGGTGCTCAGTAGGGAATCAGGAAACGAACGCAGGCTTTGGTCCTCTGAAAAAAAGAAAAAACACCAGTTGGATGGGTTTTTATAGGAAAGTCATTCCATTTCACATTCCCTACTCGCACCAGGTCAAAATTTTGGGGCTGGCGAGCTTCTTCGATTCCTCACCTTCATCAGGCCCTGAAATGGCGCCGGCGCGCCACTGAGAGTCGTGGCCTGAGGCCACCAGCCGCCGGAAGTGGGGCAAACCTCTGACATAAATCTAGGGCCATATGGGGCGGTCATTTTTTTGTGGGTACAGTACCCCCCTTTTTTTGTCTAGTGTTAAAGGGAAATCAATGGAAAACCGAGATCGATTTTGGGGGGTCCCCTGAAACATGACACATGCATATGAGGTCTTGTCGAAATGTAGCGTGCGCGCGGGGATCCGCCTCAAAAAGCACTGGTTTCTGGCATGGATTGCTTCAAAGATATTCGAAGAGGAAAACTTCGACCAGTTAGCTCGTGGCAGGTTGGCTGACTGTTCCATGCGTCCCAATCAGTTGGAGCACGATGAAAAGGGACCTGAGGGGCCTTGGTGCCCTTTGAAAGCTTGGGGGGGGGGTACAACCCCTCCCACTTCCTGACCCCCCCTTGTTGCGGGTTTGACAAGCCGAACCTCTGTCAATGTCATGTTTGGGAGGATTCCTCTGGTAGACTCCAGACAAATCCGACGTGTGACTTTCTTTGAGGGTAGCCTCTTCAGGTCGGCTTAAAGAGAAGTCCAACCGAATAAACGGAAACCCTTCATTTTCTGGAGTGGCACATCCCCACTTTGACACGTGCCGCCATTCGGAGGTTCACAGCACTCTGGCCCCCATGAGTGTGCTATCAAAGACCCGCCCGTTCAGTGGTGGGTGACCCCCAAAATAAGTAGAATGACCCCAGCAACACCTGGGGGTCCCGGCACAATAAAGGTTCCGGTACGGCTTCCCGCAGCCACCGGCGATGCTTGGAAAATCCACGGCGCGGTCGCAGAGCCTTGAGCGAGTCCCCGAGGAATGGAATCGGGGCCAGCTAAGGGGCAGCAGGGGCCATGCTGAAACACGCTCAAACGGTATTGCTTGGACAACTTGCAGGCTTGACTCCCCATTCCCTTTATGCTTCTCAACGAAACCACCCATTGTTTCAGGGATTTGGTCGGATTCAAGAGAAGGATCTCTGCAAAGAATGAGCAAGGTGCGGCTAGAACAACCATTTGTGAACAACTGTTGCTGAGGCTACTCTTGAAACATGATTGAAACAACTATTGCGTAAACAACTGTTGTCAAGACTGTTGCTTGGACAACCTTCTCTCCTTCTACAGTTGGCCAAGCTGGAGCTATTTAAACACGTCTTGCCCAACCATGGAGGTGAGTGACAGTGGTAAGATGAATGTTCATCACTGGCGGACTCCATTTCGTTTGGTACTGCCCTTGGTCGAAAGGGCCCTTGTGCGCCTTTGTGTGGATGCCCATGTCACCGGAAGCCCTTCTTATGGGAGGCTTCGAGGCGGAAAGGCTCGATGGTCCTCGCTGCAGAGGTGCCACAAATACAGTTGAAGGGTCCGTGGCGCAATGGCAATGCTGCTGCTCGCTTGCGGTTGAAGCTCGCCACATTGCTCTAATTTTCCAGGGATTACTGGTTTCCGTGTTCACTATGGCAGGGCCATCCACAAACTCCTTCAACCGACCTAGATACAAAGAAAAACCCTTCATGTTCCTAGCACATAGCTTTTAACGGGTTATTGTGGTTATCTTCAACTCCAAGGAAATGGATTTGTCTCAAAGGTCCAAACAGATCGTTCCTTTGGGTTTCCCTCTAAACCAACCAAAAAAACGGGTACCCTCCAAAGAAGACCCAGCCAAATGGACTCACTGCGATGGTCAACGCTGAGCTCGCGGCTCGCGAACTTTCCAGTCCCCGGAAGACTCATCGATCTCGCGGCGCAACAAAAATCGGCGAATGGGGAAGCCGCCGCTTCGCCCCATGCAACGAATCGAAAATGGGCGCGGGGTTCCTGGATGGCCAGAAGCCAAAAGGAAGCCACGTCTAACTTGTTTGAGACACCCAAACGGGATTCCCAATCGGTGAGAAGTAGACTCCCTGCTCATAAGGGAAACTGAAGGAAAACCAGAAATGCCTTCTGGTTGACAAGTACAGCAAGCCAAGTCTAGCTATCACATGTCAAGTATGGAATGGACCACCCAGCAGAAAGGGGATCTTCATTCTTGCGAGCGCGAGAAAGAGAGGGCGAGAGACACGTTGCAAAACAATCCCCTTGGGCTAAACAGGACCCTTGCTTTGTTGAGGCGGACGCTAACAAAAGCGGGAGCGCCTGCAAGTAGAACCCAAACGGAGAGAAAACCATCGACCCCATTCTGAAAAGTACGTGCTTGAAAGGGTTTGTCTTCACATACGGACCCCCCAAATGGGTGGCTTACGCCAACCAACAACATACCAAGAAGCCAGCAAACCCGCGAACAAATGAACAAGTGAACAAATGAACAAATGAACAAATGAACAAATGAACCAACCAACCAACCAAGCAAGCAAGCAAGCAAGCAAGCAAGCAACCAGCCAGCCAGCCAGCCAGCCAGCCAGCCAGCCAGCCAACAAACCAACCAACCAACCAACCAACCAACCAACCAACCAACCAACCAACCAACCAACCAACCAACCAACCAACCAACCAACCAACCAACCAACCAACCAACCAACCAACCAAACCAACCAACCAACCAACCAACCAACCAACCAACCAACCAACCAACCAACCAACCAACCAACCAACCAACCAACCAACCAACCAACCAACCAACCAACCAACCAACCAACCAACCAACCAACCAACCAACCAACCAACCAACCAACCAACCAACCAACCAACCAACCAACCAACCAACCAACCAACCAACCAACCAACCAACCAACCAACCAACCAACCAACCAACCAACCAACTCACAAACCAACAAACCAACAAGCCAACAAACCAACAAAACAAAAACACAACAAAGCAACAAGCCAACAGAGCAACCAAGGAATGCAAACAAATATAACCGTAAACCAAGAAAACAACAACCACCAACGAATAAAACCATAAACCAACAAACCCAACAAGCAACAAATAAGACCATAAACCGGCAAACCAACTAACAACCAAACAATGAAACCATAAACCGGCAAACCAACCAAAAACGCAATATACCAACAAGCTAAGCAAGAAGCTAACCAACAAACCTACCAAACAAACAAACGAATGGATAGACTAATAGTATGAATTCTAAACTAAAACCCGCAATAGTTAGCTGACTTAGTCCCCCACTAATCCAAAAACAAGCTCAACAAACCAACACAAGTCTCAACAGGGGTCAAAACCCAGAATAACAAAACGCAAAGACAACTTAAAATAACCCAGCAAACCAAAAAGACAAGCAACATTGCCACCCATCTTCCGCCTCGTAGCGCACCAGCCGGAAGGCCCCTTCCATGGTGGACCAGTCGAACTTCTCCCAGACCTTTGCTTGGCCAGTTGTGGGACAAAAAAAGAAGCATAGGGCGTGTGATTCTTTTGTCGGAACCCCGATTTTGTGGGCTTTGAAGGGCCATTTTGGGATCACATTTTGTGACCAGCACATGTATGTTTTGAGGCTCGCTACTCTCGTGGGTTTGGCTCGCGGCCCTCCCATCCAGGACAAGTACTCACAGTGGCCTAGAACTCGCACCCTCTTCACTGCCCTGGTTGGCGGAAGAGGCCCAGCCGGCCGGCGGAGTAGTTGCCTCGTGGCATCCAGAACCAGCACATCCTCTGTGGCGGCCACCGTGGTTCTCCTGTGTGGAACCGACCAGTGACACTCTGCGGCTCCGCGAACGGGACACTCTGTCGTGGAGCCCGGTGAGTGTAGGGGACAGGCTATCCCCAATGCCACTCCTGCAACGCGCAAGCAACGCCAGCAACTCATCAGGGGGTCAGGCCAACTGCCTTGCCCTCTCCCGGCAGAGCCACCTTAGAAGGTGGCCTTCTGGCCTCGCCCTCATCAGGGTCCTCCCCCTTCAGTGGAGCCTGCATGGGCGGAGGATTCGCATCCCCGAGCCTGTCTTCGACCGCACCCGCCCTGGCGCTACATCCTTCTCCATCCTCTGGTCGCCGGCACCCCAAACCGGTTTTATTTATAGGGGGTGTTCCCCTCCAAAAGTGACGAACCCCCACTAAGGGAACAACCCCCTTTTAACCAACCAGGTGGCGTTATTCATGTTCCCATTACCCACAAAATACGCTAGGTAGTTTTTCGAACAGACGCGGAGCCTCCTGGAACCGAATCTGCGGAACCCTCCCTGCAAGCTGCTCTGAACTACGCCACAGCTTATTTGCGCAGAAACTGTCAGCTGTTGGACACTAAAATACCCACAAAGAAAGAGAGAGAGAGAGAGAGAGAGACATGTTTGGCATCTCAGGATTTTCAGCATCTCAGAAAGCTCCTCAAACGGAGGCGTCCGTCTCAAACGCCAAACTGGATTGTGCAAAACGGGGGATTCCTACTCCGATTTCCGCAATCCGTAGCCGGACACTACTGCAACAAGGGAAGCCACTGGACCAAGGTTTGATTTATTCCAACTGACCCTCCCACGTAGGGAAACTGCCAAATTTCGCTGGTTAAATGTGAACGAAACTGCAGTGGTCAGAATTTGTGAATTGGGTTCCTATCTGCCTCAAACAATGGTTCTTGCCAACCACCGCAACCACCACCACAACCACCGCTACCACAACCACCGCCCAACCTATCTACTTGACACCCCATCTTCCCATTTGGCTCGCAGGTTGCTTTTTGCCTAGCTGGCGTGGCCGAAAAACAGGGCCGCCTGGGCTCCCACAACCTGTGTGTGATAAGATCAATCTCGATGCATGCCCAAAAATGGACCTCGGTGCTCCTGCTGGTGCTCTTTTAAACCAACCTCGGTAGAAATCTCGTTGCGCCAACACCTTCTGAGGCCATCGCAATGCTTTCTTTTAATTGAACAGTCGGATTCCACCTGTCACATATGGGTGTTTCTGTTTCTAGGATTTGGACCCGCAAAATGATGAGTATCCTCTTGTTTCCCCTTTAGAAAAAAGGTACCCCAAATAAAGACAGACCCAGGTTCTGGTGAACATGTTGTTTAGTCAGCTTCCCTCTAATCGGTGGTTTGGATTGATGCTAAAATTTAATGGGTTAGGGGGGGGGTGTCCCATTTACCCAAGAAGCAGGGTTTCGAAGGTGGGTGGGTGGGAGGTGTGGTGGGAACACTAGAAAAGCAGATTGAGGGTTCCTTTTTGGATGGTTTCAAGCGGAACTCAAAAGAAATGCCAAAAACCATTTTGGGCGGTCCCCTAAGTTTAAGACAATCCCATATTTGTTTAGCCAATTCGAATTGGGTTGCCTCACGATGTGGACTAGGAAAACACAGTCCCAAATCGAACCGTCTTGGGTCCCTTGGTTTCAATCCCCGTTGGTTTAACCGGAACGAACCCCCGTGTTGGGGCAAACCCTATTGATTCAAACAGACACATCCATGTTGATTGCAGGGCATCCCAACTCAAAACTTCTCGAAATGGAAATGGGGGGGTCAAACTTCCCCAAAAAAAAATGGGGGGAATGGGGGGGGGGGGGGGGGGCGGGGAAATCAAAACTCCCGATGTCTGACACCTCCACGTTCACCGTGGCTCCGCGCCGCGCCCTCGCCCTTGGAGGCCTCCCCCAGGCTCAGCTCCGGCGTGCGGACCTCGAGAGGCTCGGCTTTGCGTCCGGCCCCGGGCGCGTCAGAAGCAAGGGGTCATTTAAATATATATATATATATATACATTTATTGTTATTTAATTATTTTTTATTTTTTTATTTTAAAAAAAAAAAAGACGTCAACACCATCAAGCTCCAAAAAACCCTCTGCCTGTTGCTTGTTGCCCGGCGTTCTTTTGGGAGCTCTTTGCGACCCTTCCTAAAATTGACCCTCATATCATGTTGCCTTTTCGGGCCAAAAAAACAACAGGCTGGGCCAAAGTTGGGTGTCGTTCTTTCGGAGCTTTTGTGGTTGAGGTTCACTGGGTCCCCCATGCCGCTCCCGAATGAACCACAGACTACAGGAAATGGACAGTATCTGTTGTGTGCCGCAAACATCGGGAATTTGGTGAGTAACCTGACCAGGGTTCTCCAACCTGCGAAGCATAATGTTTCAGGTGTTGCTTGCCCACATCAAAAGAGAAGGTCATGTTACGTGTCAACCCCAAGTGAAATATCCGCAGATGGTGTACTAATTCCAAGACCTGAAATAAGAATTGGTATCCCCGGACAAAGGACCTACACGCTGAGCTCGGTTTATCTCCGGCCCACATCTGAGGTACAGGAAATCATAAGAGTCTGCTTCATGTTTAGTGCCAAAAACGGTATTTTCGAGGAGAAGAAGCATGTTTGGAGCCA
The DNA here is from genome assembly GCA_963377175.1 of Effrenium voratum. NCBI lineage: Eukaryota > Dinophyceae > Suessiales > Symbiodiniaceae > Effrenium > Effrenium voratum. The sequence continues at coordinate 72,830 of CAUJNA010003848.1, read as the reverse complement.
CATGAAAGAATGTTTCTCTGATCAGACCTGCGGAGAGTCTACATGGTGGGCATGTGTTCTTTGGAGCCAAATGATTCCCTTTCGGCTTGAAAGGGAACCAAAGAAAAAATGAAATCCATGTTGGTACACCATATTTGGGAGGGGGGGGACTTTCTCAAAGGCTGAAGGGGAGAAAAAGTCGAAGAGTCGAGACAGACAGCTACCAAGGATGTCACACTCAACAAACTAAGTTGCTTTTCACGGCAAGAAATGCGTGGCAGAACGGCTGGTGATTCACCCTAGAATGCGAGCGTGGCTGGACGCCAAAGGCAGTCGTGTTGGATCTGTTTGAGGAAAGCCTTTCAGAGTTTGGACCAACAACCCCTCACACACATATGTGTCAAATTGGGGGTGACCCACAAAACGTTGTTTTACTTTGGCTTCCCTTTCCATCAAGCTGAAAGGGGCACCCTCCAAAACAACGCCTGCAAGCCTGCAAGAGGCTTGAGGAATGGCTCTCTCCCAAGCTCCTTGAACTCTGGGCCGATCTCTCAAAATAAATAGCACCTGATCCCATTTAGTTGCACCCCCATTTGGCAGGTCCACAACCATCCTCACGTATGTGTCACGGCTACCACGGCGTCACGGGCGTTCCGTGGACTGGCCTTGAACATGCAAGTTGCCAGACAGAAGCCGGGCCCAAGGTGAAGGGAAACCCCACTCGATCCTTAGACCTCTGGTTTCATACTATGGATGGACCAAATGCTACACCAGTTGGCATGATCGAAGCCCCATGAAAAAATAGGACAAGACAAACGGATCAACACATGCGGCACACGCCAAACCGTTAGTACCATCTGGTTGTGGCTCAAAAATTGGTACCCAAAATGGCACCTTGGGACATGGAAACAAAGACTCAAACCTGCGTCACCCTTGCACATTCATTTGAGCCATACCCATTTAAGTCAGCCCCCCCAAGTAGGTTAAAGGGAAGCAAACCGAAGCGCTGACTGCGATAACCCCCAAAAACAGTCGAAATCACGGCGACAAAGCCCCACATTTTGATCCTCCGGTTTCTCGTATGTCTATGGCTATCAAGCACAAAGAGAGTCAAGTCACCCCTCGTCCGTATGATGTCAACCCCTGACTACGACGGGTGGTATCTACGACACAAAACCAGGGTGTTTTCGAATATACTATATAACTAAAAAGCCCCGTTGAGCCGACTTTGCAATGAGTCCCAGGCCATGTCGACCACCAGCTTGCCATCGCTCTCAAAGCCGTTCGCAAAGTGGAAGCAGAAGTGCGTGTCCACATCCACGTACCTAGCTTCAGACAGGGTTCCTAGGATCATCTTGCCCGAATTCAAGACTTGGCGTATCCTTTCACCGTAACCCTGGCCAAGACTTCTCCCCAACGGGTGATGTGGCGAGTGCCCGCCAATGAAACTAAGATCATACAATCATGGTTCCACTCATGGTTGTAAGAAGCTACCTTGTCTGTGATTCCTTTCCCTATGACTACTTTGTTGCTCCAAACGTGGATTCTCTCAGTATCACAAAAAGTCAATTTTCCACGCCCCACGGTTCCACTCCAATCCCTTGCAATGATGGTATGATAGCGCAGGTCCGGGGTAGCTGGCCTAGAGTTGCCCACCAGAACAACTTCCTTCCTTTCCCGGGAATGCCGCTATGGCGCGTGTTTTTTTCGCTTCCCGTATCACATGCAAACGGGAACTAGATGAACACCAGCGGCTCAACAGGGCGCCCAGTTTTGACAACCTCCGCAAGGTGTGTCTTTTTGGGGACCCCTGATTGGTTGGAAGGGAAAACCAAAGCAAACCGATGCCGTTTTGTTTGCTTCCTTTCAAGACACGCCCACAAGTTCGGTAGGCTTCCATCAAAGGGCCGCGCAGTTCCACCACCGAGCCTCCTGGGATTTCTTGCTGAAAGCCATGGCGCAAGAGCGCCACATTGGGTCTGTATCAAAACGGGCAACCACCCATGACGGACAGAAATATGAGAGCAGTATAACTACTTTAAAGCTTAAAAAAGAGCTCCCCTTGGCGTCGCACGAAGTGGCTCTAAAAAGGTATTCGCCACAACCATAAAACCCCATTTGACTTTCCTTCCAAACCACCCACCCTCAAAACAACCAAGCATCCCCATCCAAACTGTTGCAAAGCATTTCTTGCCCCGCCTCACACCGGAGCCATCGCGCGACACCTGCAGAAAGCACGCGCAAAGTTCTGCCCAAACTCAGCGACGCAACACTTGTAGCTGAGAAACAAGAAAACGACCTCAGCTGTGATGCCAGTGATACTGGGTGTGTGTCTGTGTGTGTGTGTGTCTGCGTAATGCTGCTGATCAATGTAGGCACGGAGCAGTGCCAGTTCAGCAGCTATAGGATGATGCTGGTGATGCTAGGGGTGCTGGCGCTTGTGATGTTGTGTTTCCATCGGAATGTAATAATCGTTAGGCCAGCTTGGCCAAACATACAAAGAAAAAGAAAGCAACGTGTAGAGGGCTGGACTTCATCCGCAAAGCCTTCCAGCACCCGAAAACACTCCACACCTAACCACTCCCAAAGTCTTTGAGGTCCGTCTGGGTCAAAAGCTCCTCCCATCCCTTCCCGCCGAACTCTCAGCCACCCAAGCCCTGCCAAGCAATCCCGCGATCCCGCCAGCACGATCTGCGACGGCTGGGACTTGTCGAAGGTGATGGACTCGCCCATGCCCCTGGCGCACCGCTGCTTCCGTTCAAGCGCCAGGGGCGATTTTACTCGGAGAACCTGCAAGGGCAGGGCCCTTTCAATCATTCGAAGGCGCTTGCTTGCACTTCAAAAACCAGGTCATGATAGGGGCTCATGTTCAGATTCTGGTCCATAGTTGGTCTTCCTAAGATTTACAATGATTTTCAAGGAGGCCCAGTGAATGGTATTTTGGGTGTTGTTTGTGGATTTGACCTCCTGGTGCCTCAGGGGGAAGGCAACAATTTCACATATTTCACTTTGTTAAATGGCATCTGCAAGCGAAACCAACCAAGTCCACTCAAACACCAAGTGCTCGTGCGTTCCTGCGGGCGGGCGCTTGCGCAGTCGTGTGTGCGTGTGTTCGTCTGTTCGTGTGTTCGTGTGTTCGCGTGTGCGTGTGTTCTTTTGTTGGTGTGTTCGTTAGTGTGTTCGTGTGTTCGTGTGTTGCTTGTTTGCTTGTGTGTTTGTGTGTTTGTGTGTGTGTGTGTGTGTTTGTGTGTTTGTGTGTTTGTGTGTTTGTGTGTGTGGGTGTTTGTGTGAAATGGTGTGTGTGTGTGTGTGTGTGTGTGTGTGTGTGTGTGTGTGTGTGTGTGTGTGTGTGTGTGTGTGTGTGTGTGTGTGTGTGTGTGTGTGTGTGTGTGTGTGTGTGTGTGTGTGTGTGTGTGTGTGTGTGTGTGTGTGTGTGTGTGTGTGTGTGTGTGTGTGTGTGTGTGTGTGTGTGTGTGTGTGTGTGTGTGTGTGTGTGTGTGTGTGTGTGTGTGTGTGTGTGTGTGTGTGTGTGTGTGTGTGTGTGTGTGTGTGTGTGTGTGTGTGTGTGTGTGTGTGTGTGTGTGTGTGTGTGTGTGTGTGTGTGTGTGTGTGTGTGTGTGTGTGTGTGTGTGTGTGTGTGTGTGTGTGTGTGTGTGTGTGTGTGTGTGTGTGTGTGTGTGTGTGTGTGTGTGTGTGTGTGTGTGTGTGTGTGTGTGTGTGTGTGTGTGTGTGTGTGTGTGTGTGTGTGTGTGTGTGTGTGTGTGTGTGTGTGTGTGTGTGTGTGTGTGTGTGTGTGTGTGTGTGTGTGTGTGTGTGTGTGTGTGTGTGTGTGTGTGTGTGTGTGTGTGTGTGTGTGTGTGTGTGTGTGTGTGTGTGTGTGTGTGTGTGTGTGTGTGTGTGTGTGTGTGTGTGTGTGTGTGTGTGTGTGTGTGTGTGTGTGTGTGTGTGTGTGTGTGTGTGTGTGTGTGTGTGTGTGTGTGTGTGTGTGTGTGTTGTCTGTGTGTGTGTGTGATTGTGTGTGTATGTGCATTGTCTGTTTTTTTCAGGAAATCAAATGGACACTGCCCAATGGGTTCCTGACAAGTCACAAAAGATTGAATGCTTTTCATCTACCCTCCCATGCAAGCTCCCAGAAGGTAAATAGACCTCAGTGTTCCGATGTGGTCGTTGCAATTTCTGGAACATAAAGCTGAAATTAACGCACCCTCCATCCCAATGGAAGCTGATAAAGAGTGGGAACACTACTTTTTCTTGGGGAACTATCCACTTCCAAAGTCCCCAGGGGAGGGTAAACATTTCCCCAGTTTACAGGACCGGGTGAAATCGCCCGAAAATACAAAAATAAAAACGTGAGCCCGAAACTCATGTTCATCGGAACGCCGGAAAACTGTGTGTGTGTGCAGAGCCCACCCAACCTCGTAGCTGATCTTAAGAGCGCGTCTCTTCCAACATGGAATATGTCACTTAGTTATTCTTTTCAAGTGAGAAGGCATTATCAATCCAGCAACATACCAAATATGTTCTACAAAACTGAAGAAAAAGAAAGTTGTTTGCAGGATACCCTCCATTTCGGGTCCAACGCCCTACTTGGACAAACCCAAAATGGACTTCCTCACCAAGCCCCCCACATGAGGGAGAAAAAACAAACGGCCGGAGCCACGCCTGAAGCCCAGCACGGCCTGCAGGGCGTTCTGCGGAGACAGCTCGATGGGCGGCTTGCCTCGCTTCACGCGCTTGGAACGGGAGCCATCACCCAAGGGTGGGAAACACGGTAACCTTGGTGTGGTTCCAAGGGTAGGAAACACGACAACCTTCATATGGTTGCGTGTCTCTTTTAAGGGACCCAAAAGTAGGAAACGAGACGGTTGCGGGTCCATTTACTTGGCAAAGGGACGTCAAAAGGAACACCAAGATCCATGTCGGGAGTCCAAATCCTGAGAGACACACAGGGAAGTATATACCCCACCCCCTTCTCTTTAGAGTTTCGGGCCGGTTGCTGTTCTCGTGCCTCCTCTTTTTCTGGTAGTTGCCTTCTAAGCGAGACCCCTCCAAAACAAGCCAACATAGCGACCTTTTGGAAAATCGATGTCCCTGGTAACTGGAATAAGGCAAATCTGGGCCAGTGGAACCAATCTACGCCTCACCAAGCTCTGCAATAAAAGCCACCCATGAAAGCCAAACGAAGGGAAGCCCTCCGATTCCAAAGCCAAACCCCGGGCACCACTGGGGGGGGGGGCCACAACAAGCAGAGTTGATTGTTGAGACCTGTTCGAAAGGAATGTGCCCAATGGTCAAACAAGCAAACATACATACAAACAAGCACCTGTATGGCAGCAGAACGATGACAAACAGCAAATATGGCAAGTGAGACCTCGCTGGACTAGAAAAAGAACAAAAGAATCGATTGCTCCACCGTTTGCACTCCGGCAGAGCAATTTGCAGGAATCGTTCGGGGGGTCCCTACTTGCATGCTCAAGTGTGGCGTCCGATAAGCCCCTTGAGGATCAATGCCAATTTCTTCTTACCCCACCAGCATCGGACCACGGCAGCAGGCACAGTTCCCCTCAGAAAGAGCCTAAATGAACAGTGCCTTTGCCGTGCACTCCCCAAATCAAATCAACTAATACTGAAAAGCGGAACCCCCTTCCTCTGGATGTTATGACTTATGGTTCTGTTGAATGTTTAAAGTAGATATTTCTTGCTTCTTTCCCTCTCTCTTGGGGTGTGGGTGTGAGTTTGCAGCTTCGCAGAGTCCTGTAAGAGGGGGGAAGGGGCATTCTGGGCTCCACGGAGTCTGCCGCATCCCGACCGAGGGCCCTGGCTCAGGATGAAGTAATTCTCCGTCACCAGGAAATCCTCGGCTTGTCGGCGCCCTTTTGACGCTCAGTCAGGTTCTGTGGACGGAGACAACTGGTTCAAATCCCAGTTCAAAAGTTTGAACTTTGCTTTGGGTTGCCACCAAAAAAGAACTCCCCCACCCCCACTGACACCTGATGGAACTTGGGTAAGTACCGAGGATGGCTAAACCAAAATGGGGGGGTGGTTGTGTCATCTACTCTCACCCAACTGTAACATGTGCTTATTGTTCCAAATACGGGGACTCCCCAAAATGTGTGTTTCTTTTTCCCCTTTGAAACAACCGAAACAGGGGGTAAGCCCCGGATTGGTGGTCCGCCTCTCTTTCATAGGCCCTTTTCATATGCGCGGTCAGATTTACAAACGTTCCCCAAGAGGGCATGGGGAAACTTGGTGAGTCCAATGGTTTTTTGTGGGGGAATTGGGCAAGTCCTCCATAGATTGCTGGAAATATACATCTTCTTGTCGTCAACAGAACGGAATGGTCCCAACTGAACCCAATCTCCTGGCCCATACTCTCACAGTTCTTGCCGGCTATCAGCAATCCGACATGTTACATCCTTCAGACATTCTCAACCTAGTGCAACTCTGCAAATTGGCGATCTTGTCATATGCGGCATAATTGTCCAGCTTGGGACATTTGGCTAATACTCATACAAATGCTGGCAATTGGTAAATGAGCAGCGCCCAAAACCCAGGTTCTACCAGCAAGGTTAAACAGGTTTACGTGTGCCTTACTATAACTGTTGCGGAACTACTAAAATGGCCCTTCTGAGAGTTGTTTTTGGTTTTGTATGGGTGTAAAACTAGAGGAAAACACCACCAAAGTGCCAAAGAGGAAGCCCAATTTGCCGGCAGGCGCACAACCTGACGTTGCAGTTCAGTTTCTTGGTGTGGGGGGGGAAGGAGTGCTCCAAAGAAGTTGGACACGACCACAGTTTGCACGGCACTTATAGGCAAACCGAACCAGGTCCAGGAGTTCGCTTCTTGCCATGTGGAGGTCTCGTGTATAGTGACTTGGACTGCCCCAACATGGTTGGTTTCCCTTCATGGCTTGCCTTAAGGTGTCGAGCCTCAACGAACACGCACCAGACCCATTTGATTTAAGCCTCCAGCTAGGGCATCTAACTCCAGTGGCCCGTTGCTCTTTGCTCAGCGGTTGTTTTGTCGGCTGGGCCCTCTAAAACTAGCAGCTGCATGGATCGCCACGTGGTTTCCGGTTAAAAACACAGGCCAAAAGGGTCGTCGCCATTGTGCAGAGATCTGGGCTTCACCCAAAGCTCCAGGCTTCGCGCAAAGGTGCCAACTCAAAGAAACAAAACAGGCATGCCCGGGATTCTATTTTGAGACCCCCCCCTCCTCCCCCGCCGCGCGTGGAACCTCAAAGGGGACGCTAAGTTCATCTTTCCTGAGGTCCATGCGCAAAAGTGCCTCCCTATGTTTCCCAAAACCAAGCGACTCCCCCAACGTCGAAGGCTCCACCGAGACCCCGGCATGGTAGAAGCCGAAGCCCGGGAGCTCCGCGTCCACCCGCGAAGCCAAGGCCAGGTCTGGCGGCTCGTGATGCGCGCGTGACACATCTGTGGCGATGTTGCCCCCAGAAAGTTGCTTCACCGTTGCAGGCTGGTGGGAAAATAGCAGAAAAAGGTTCATCCAAAAAGGTTCATCCAAAAAGGTTCATCCAAAAAGTTAAAGGTTGAAGATCCAACCCCATAGCATTCAAAGCTGAGTTCGCCATTAGGAAGGCCTTCTGGTAGCAGTGGAAAGGCAATGCCAGGGAGAAGAGGGACTGGTGGGGTTTTGCCTGCAGTCCCTGCAGAGTAAATGCAACCCGCAAGCAAAACGACGACTGGGCCCCCAAACGAAAGTACACATATGTTCATATTATGTGTTATACTTCGCCACGCTAGAATATGAAACCATTTTGGAGGAGACCCCAGCCCCAGCTTGCTCCGAAAATTCCATGTCGCCCACCTGAACATCTAAACTGCTCTGAGCCTAACAAGCTTTCTACCCTAAAGAAAGGAGACCCCGACATTCACCGTCCACCACTTGACTCCTTGAGCGCGAGCAATTCGCCCCATCGAATCGATCTCCCGGGGCTTCGCCTGACGTGAACTCGAAGAAGGAGACCTCAAAGCGGAAGCTGCACCAAATGGGACAAACCAGACGACCCTATGGGAGTCTCTCAAAACAGGAGCAGTTTACGTCCAAATGGACGGGGGGGGAGTTTTCCGCGAAGACCTCGAATGCGGCTGGCATTCGTATCGTGCTTTGTCAGTGATATGTCATTATGGGTGTTCTCTTCGCGCAGGACATTTATCTGACCTTTCTGAGTGTGCAAAGCAGTCGCTCGTGGCATTTTGATATTGCCGATGGTAGCCTTGCTCCCCAGCAATCCACGCCAGCACAGATAGCTGCCTAGTTTGCCTTGCTAGGGAGCTTTGATTCACACACCTCCAAATCGATTCAGCACATAATCCAGCATTGCATTTCGTTATTGACATTTTGCTTGTCAATGGGACCAATGCGGATGCACTGACTTGATATTCTTTTCAGCCTTGCCAGGCACATGCATGATTTCTCTGTGCGGTATTGCCTCGCCTGCAATGGACTGATTTTTCGGCGGGCTCAGTGCTCTTCCCAGTGAGTCGTTGCCCATTGCTTCGTGTGGTGTTTCGCAGACTGAACTTTGCGTGGGTATTCTGTTTTATGCTGCCTTCGGGTGCTTTTTTTTATTGTTCAATGACCGGGCTGTGAGCGTTAGGGGCTTTGCACGCCTGTATAGCTGTTTTTGCTGTGGGTACTTGCTGTAGTTCGCTACGAAGTACCATGTGCCTGCAGCTGGTTAGCTACGAGGCCACACCCAAAGAAATGCACAGCAGCAGCCACTGAGCTGCCGGGCACGATAGTGCTTGTCTCAAGAACGCTAGGCGTCATTGGCGCGTGCGTATGGAAAGGAAAAGAAAAGAGAGGGGGGAGGGGGGGCAAAAACCCGCACCACCTGGTCCACTTCAAAGGGAGACAAAAAGGAGCTTGTTTGGGAGGTCTTTTTTGAGGGTGCCCGTTTCTTCTGGATTGAAAGGTAAACCAAAAGGAAAACCACAGTTTTACGAAAAACACAGCCAAATGGAATTCGGACCCTAGGCTATTGGGTGCCAAGATGAAGCCACCACGTCACCTCCAAATAACCTTCCCTCTGTTTCTTTGGCAGAGTAGCAAACAAAAAGAGAAAGAGGTATTTACCCTGGAAAGCCCGGTTGTTCAAACTATGTGCATTCGAAAAAGGGATGACAATTTGGAGAAAAAACAACTTTTGGGCTGGTATGTAAAGGGAAATCAAAGAGGAAACTCTTGCCATTGTAGGGGCCCGATTCCCATTCCGAGAAACACCCAAATGAGGCATGTCAGAAAGGCTGTTTGCGGGGTTTAAACCAAGGTAGAAAGAGTACTCTCAAAAGTCACAAAAGGGAATCCACGTGTGCATCGGAAATCCAATGACTTCTTCACTTGCCACTGAAAACAACCTTGTCAATCACGGATTCTTCCAAGTTCCCTTGCATCACAGAAGTGGGGACCGACGCAAAACCCTGAAACCAAGACTTCATATTCGAAGGCCGTGGATGTGTTTCACCCCACTCCTTGGCATCACGAATGAACATCCAACCTCCATCACTCTGCCTCAGATGTTCCCGTTGAAAGGGAAAAAATATCTTCCCGGCACCTCCCACAAGCTTGATGTTGGGAAGGGTAGTTGAACCAACCCCTGCCCTGAAACCTAGACCCCTCTATGCCTCCATGTTCGGCTCATGTTGCTTCTGTTTCCCAAGCCAGGCTCCCCTTAACCCGCCTGCGTCACACCGTTCACGGGCTCCGGCCGGTAGTTGAAGCCGAACTCAGTCCCCCATGGATCGCTTGGCCAAAATGCCACAAAATGCGTTTTGAAGCTTGCGGTGGCCTATCGGGTGCATGGTACAAAGGATTCCCGTTAAAACATATGATCTTAGGCCGAATGTGAAGCACCCTGATCATCTGACACAGGACTGCTGTGAAACAAACCCAATCTGAGCTTTGTTTGCTGGTATCCCAAGTTGGGTTGAACCGTTGTTGGTGGCTGTTTAATGGAAACCAATAGGAAACACGACTAGTGGCTTGCTGAGGGAAGGCAAAGGAGAAACAACATAAGGAGGTACTCTGATGCATGGACTGTAAACCAAAAGCACTAAAGACTTTGCCATAGCATGACACCCATGATAGGAAATATCCCTTGCAATGGAATTCGGGTGTCCTGGCGGTTTCCCCTTAAACACCAACCAAACGAGCACCGTCCCTTTTCCCCGTCCGGGCACGCCTGGGTGCCGTTGAAGTCCACCCTGGGGTGCCTCAGGGCCGTCATGACCGCCCACCCATTTTCACCCATGGCTTCAAAGGGAACCCGAAGGAAAGAAACTATTCTAGTGCTATCTTCCCCATTCTTTCCAGGGATCCTTCTTTCTACAAAACTCCCGGAAACCCAGGGGAACGGCCGGTTTTTGAAAAGAACGATGGTTAAAAAGAATGGGGAATCAACCGTTAGAACTATCCACTCACTTCCCACGAGGACTGGCAAAACAAAGGAAACCAAAGTTGTACTTCCCAAGCACGCCATCAGGCGCGACCAGGCGTCGCGCAGCATCACGGGAGCAACGCAGGTCAACTGGAACTCACCCTCCGGACGTTACGTTGAAACAGGGTGGGGGGGGGGTGAGATGGGAGGATTATGCTCACGTTCATTCCACCTGCGGGATCAACGTGCATTCCACTTGCACACGCACTGGAAGTCAGGGAGTGAAACCATCTTTAAGCGTCCCCTTGGGCTCAAAATAAGCAACCCCAAAATTGGTGGCTTCCCCCTATATAAGTTCCCTTCAAACAAGCCCCAAAGTGCCACTCCTCACCCAAAAAACAAATGTCCATTTGGGCATGCCTCTTTTGCGGGTACCCCCTTGTTGCGGTTGGTCTTAGAGGGGAAACCCACCAGGGAACCCACCGCTTCACGGCTCGCGCCGAGGAGCGCCGTGAAGGGCTCCTCCTCCGTCAGCCCGCCGTTGAGGTCCGACTCCCCCAGCGTGGCCAGGCTCTTAGGATCCAGCCTCGGGGCTTCGGAGCGCGGAGCGCGCGGAGGGCTCGGGGCTCCGAAGCGGAAACCCGAGGCATTCTCGTGCCAGAGCCCTTGCATCCATTCGGAAGATGGGCTTGGGGAGAAAGACCTCCATTTGCTGTTTCATGGGGGAAGCGGAAGGTGGAGGGGAGAAATTTCAGGGTAGTTTTTAAATGAAGACCCTTTGGGACAAGCCACCCTTAAATTTGGCGAGATGGGTGTGAATCAGGGGTAAGAGCCTGAAAGGCGGATGCGCTCAGCGAGTCAAGTGGGTATGGATCTAAGCGGTGGCTGTCCTTTTGGCTTCCCTGGAACCAACCCCAGTACACGTGTGACAACTGTGACACCTGGGCAACAGATGGGCTGACATGCAGAAAATTGTGGGGTCATGATCTCATTTGTGTACGGGTCCAAGCAGAATCCAGGTGGCTCCTGATCAATTCACTTTGTATACCCTCGATGGCTTGGATTTGTTTGAAGGTTTCCCATTGACCCTCTATGAGAAGCAGGGGTTCGAATCCCTCAACCACCGCTGCGCCGATGTCTGGGTCGGATCCTACCTCCCGAGCTCTATGATCTCCTCGGTAAGCACTGCTTCCTTTCCGGATCCAAACACGGTTCCGAAATCACCAGATGAAAGCCACCTCAGCGAGGTCTTTTCACATCGGATGCACAAGGCGCCACCGGGATGCTGCCAATGGATCTCGTCCTGCCAGATCCTTCCGACGGCTCCACCCAAGTTGCATCATGGTGGCCATCTGGCTTCCAGGGAGTTCCGGACGTCTGAAGCCAACCAAATCACCAACCGAGGATGACCTGATCAAAGGGCTACTCATTAAGCTGCAGGTCAAATTCACACAACGGCCTGTCATTCACAAACGCGTTGCTTTGGGGGAAAACCAAGCACATTTCACCAACTGAAAATAATGGAGCGGCAGGATCTCTATAAAAGGAAACTTCATGGGTGATGTCGCAAACCCCCCAGATGTGACGGTGTTACAATTTGCCCAGTGCTTCCAGCTAAGCCACTATAGGTTACCAGTATGCCTCTATTTTCAACCAACCTCATCCAAAAAGCACCCCTATGTCGCGCTTCTCTTGGGCTCGGTTCCAACTTGTCAAGCTTAAGGACTTGGGGGGGCTCGCTGCTGGTAACATTCATCAAGTAGCACGCAGATTCAAATTGAATTGCGGGATGCAAGTCTCCAAGTGATCCGGATCCCCCAAAAAGGGACCGCCCTGGATGAACCAGAGTCTACCTTGAACCCTTAAGAAATAGGCTCACATGCATAAAATTAAGGGGTGATCCCATGTTTCAAGGGTCCAGGTGGCTCCTGATCAAACCATCTTACCCTTGCTGGTTTGCATTCGTGGTTTGGGGGTGGTTTCCCATTGACCCTCTACAAGACGCAGGCGGTGGTATGTGTCTAAAACGGGCAACTTACAATTGGGTCCAAAAAGGGCAAGCCTGAAACGTGTTCACCCTCAAAATGCCGCAGCTTGACAATGCAAGGAGACTTAGCCCTGTCCGTTGGTGACATTTTCAATGCAACTGCGAAGCTATGAGAACGCGGAGTAGCGTAAAGCTGAACTCAGTCATGACCATGGGAAGATCATGTTAGTAACAGTTGATCCTCTTGTACTCAGTGCGTGCAGATTCAATGGAAAACCCACTTTCCAAAAACTACTCCACAGGGCCATAGACAGTCACCGGCTCAAGTCGTGTAGCCAAAGTGCGCGAAAAGATGTATGTACTTCGAACTGCCGGGGGCGTGTATGTTCACGCAAACTCAGTGTTTTGCAGGCAACGATGCTGTGGAATGGGACCCTTCAAAGCTGGAAGGCCTCCTTTTGGCTCACAGGGTCATCGGAACCACAAAGACAAAGCCAACTTGCAGATGTTCCCACATGGGTTTCGGCTGGCGGTGTTCTGGCCCACTTCCGTGGATGGGCCCGTTGGCTCTTAGCCAAACTCGCCAAGCCAACACCGTTTCCCTCCATTTGCTTAGTCGTCCCCTGGAAGAACCAATAACATGCCCAGTAGTGATAGTTTCCCTGTAAAACGAATGACATGTCCAGTAGTGATTGCAAGATTCCCTTTAAAACCCACAGCGGAATATGAAACAAATGCTCATTTGGCCATGGGTCAAAATCCCGTACTTTCAGTGAACATCCCAATCCCCACTAAAATAGGTTCTAGAATGGGTGCTGAATTCACCTACCCCAATTGGGATCAATGGGATCCCAAAACGGTTTTGACCAGCCCCGAGGCCATCGGGTCCCGTGCTCAAAGGGCTTGCCGGCCTCCCAGAGCGCAAAGAGCCGCCCTGGCGGCGAAGCCGGGGGCGAATGTGCGGAAGAGTGCCTCCTTTTTGAGGGTACCCTTTTGGTGGTTGTTCTAAAAAGAGGCAACGGGTCCCTATTTTGAGACACACCAACATGTTCTTCATTCATATGGGTGTCTGTTTGTTTCGAGGGTTCCCTGTTGAGGGTCTTTCTTAAGGGAACCAAAAAAAAACACGCTTAAAACGGGGTTCTCCTATTCGACGCACTCCCATATGTTTCCTCAAAGGACTGAGGTGTGGTGTAGACGCGGCATGTGCAGGGGCTGTCAAACTGGAACACTTTTGGAAATGATTTCCTGCAAGGGAGCCATGAGAAGGTTGTATTGTTTCAGGAAGGATCGAAAAGGAAAGGAATCTGTCTCAGACAGTTTGTTTTATAAAAACACAAAGCGGCCCTTCTGCTTTAGGGAGTGTTCAAACGAGGATTGACCTGCTGTGCTCTCCCATCCAGCTGGCAACCAACTCCCACCAGAGCAGCTGAATCTGTTTTGGTCTTTCAACGCCTGAGTCAGAATCAACACCTGGCATTGCAAGTATTCATGGTTCACCAAATGCCCCAAGACCCAGGGCGAAGAATCTAAAGTGCGATGAGCATTGGCAATGTAAGCAAAAATGAAGTAGGAGCTAGAAGTAAAACTATGAAGGAACCAGAACAAGAGCAAGAACAAGAATGCACACGAAAGCGAGAACGAGAACGAGAATAAGAATGAGCATGCAACTAAGCGAGAACAAGACCATGAACGAGAGCGAGAATACGTCCTACCAGGAGGAGTTGGGCAAGCACAGGCCCCCCCCATTCAGGCTTCTTGAAATAAAAGGCTCCGGAAACATGAAGAGCCAGCCAAATAACAAGGTGGTGGACAAAGCAATAACGAAAAACTGTATTCGACAAGAATCAGTCCGGATAGATGACTTTGCTTTTGACGAAGAAATGTGGGCTTGATTTTTCTGAAATCCAATGCAACAGAACTATAACATGTATAAATATACTATACATATACACACATCAATAAAATTCAAGTCGAGTTTCAAAAGATACCCGATGGTATGGATCTACAAAAAACAACTAGAACCAAAACGGGAATACAAACGAATGCGAAACACCCAAAACGGCAAAAGCCACATGGCCGCGCCTGCCACTTCCATGACCCCGGTGTTGGCCACATGCTTGAGACGCATGTCGAAGGCCTGGGCTGCCCCCTCTGGCCTTCGCAAAGTGCATAGGAGGTTTTACGGAGAAAGAAAAAAAAAAAAAACGACGTCCTCGTCGGCCGGTAAAAGCAAGGTGGTCTTGTTTTGAACCCTTCAAAAGCCCGAGCTTTTGGTTTAAGTGCTTGTCTACTTTGACCCGATGCTCCTTCGGACCGCTTGGACAACCCATTTCTGGGCCCAAATTGGGTCTTGGGGCTGCTGATACTCTGATTGAAAAATAACCACAAAAGCAGGGCTGAAGCCCAGTTTGACAGTTTGACTCATGGGTTTGGCGCTTGGCTTCATGTTGGCTCAGTCGTCCCAAAAAAGGGTGCCTTTTGAGACACGGCAAACTATTGTGGGACAAGTATTAAGCATTGCTCAACATATGAGCGTATGACCCGCTCCAAGTATAATGACTGAAAAACAAAAATACCGAACCAACGGTATGCTTGCTGGAGCTTGGACTCGGTAGATTTCGCCCGGGCTAGCATGGGCTGTGAGCCACTTTTGCTAGTTCTAAAAGCGTGATTATTCAAACGGGTCGGATGTTGAATTAAAGATCAATCCAAAGAGCGACAACATGCCTTCCAAATGTACCAATGGCTTTTGAGGCCCCGAAAACCTTCGGGGAGATCCTTTTTGTGGAGGGCGTTGAGGGTTGAGCCAAACTTCCCGCAAGGCGATGCTCCCCTTGCTCTCTGCAGGTGGGACTGGACTTGAAACGGGACAACACCAGGATTCAAGTAAAATCAATTGATGAACTGGAATCACTGGAAAACTTGAAAAGGATAAAACTTCAAAGGGGTTTGATCAATCACTGAAAAAGTGACACAATTGGAGCACCGGAAAAGTGGAAAGGTAGAACCCATTGGATTGCAGCGGGGTGAAGGCAGATAGCACAATTCGAGGTAGGTCTGGGTAAGTGAAGCGGATGACGGTTCCGCTTTGTTGGGATCCACGACCCTCCTTTGTGGGTTCGAACCGCTAAAAATGTGCCGCATTGCGCACAGACTCCTCCGAAGCATTGGTTCACCTGTCGTAGGAAAATCAGCCAATGGTTTGCGAAAGATGCATGGGGCTGCTCGTGCCAGTTATAATTTGAGCTGCCGAAATTGGTGTAGTGTAATGTTTAAGTGGGAAACATCGGAACATAGGTTGGTAGAATAGATGGGCCTGGTAAATGGGATAAAACCCAATCTGACCAGCAAAACCCATCTCTTTCCAACCAAACTAACCTAAAAAGGACGCCTGTGCTCACTGGTCTAAGGGAAAAACTAGCACAACTTGGCAACTCCGGAGGCAACTCGGACCCCGTTGTGTCTTGCCGCGTCGGCTCTATGGAAGCTCCGCAAATGAGCCAGCAACTCTTCCCTCGAAAACCAGCTGGGCCAAGGTCTGGGCGTTCGCCAACCATCCCCCGGGCTTCAGAGAGAACTGGCCCCGGTAAAGCCTCGGAGCCGAACGGACCCACCCGGATCCACTGGAAATGGAACCTCCAAAGGGATTGATTTCCTTTTGTCCACTTAAAACCGCTACAAGGATGGGTATGTTTGGTTTGAGGCCGGAAGGCTTTTGGAAGGTTGGGAGAACCAAAAGAAGCCCAACGTTCTCTCTCCGTAGTGCGAGAAAAGGGGCACTTGAGATTTTAACTTTGTGAGGCATCCCAGAGAAAACAGAACAAAGTCATTGAATGATTGCGCAGAGCAACGAGAAACCAAAGGATTGATCTCCCCCCGCGCGGCCCCGCCTGGAAATCGCGGTGTTGATACACCTAACCCCAATTCTTTCATGCGAATCCCACCAACGTTAGACAGGGAAGACAAGAGTTTCACGTCCCGGGCCAGGAGGTGGGTAGCCAAGACGGCTCTGCCCTTGTTCAAACAGTCCTGCCCCAACGGTACCCAAAGAAAATGAGTGGGAAAAAGATGGATTTGCATCTGCACACATTGCCCAGGCCAAAGATCAGAAACATCCTCATTGAAAGCCAACACCAGCATAGGATCTTATCACCGCCTTACCAAAGAAAGGCCGAACCATGTGGATGATTCTTTCTCTAGGCACAAACCACAAGCCCGTGAGGTAAACAAGCCACAAGCAAGTGTCCCTCTTACAACCCATGGTTCGTAGTTAGAAGGGGGAAAAACCGCCTCTGGCCTTTTAAAGCCAGTCTCAAATCAGGCCTCCAGGCCTCCAGGATGTGATTTTGGGGAGACCCGTTGGGTTGGAAGGCACTATCAAAGAAACCGGGGCTCCCAAGTAGCTAGTGGAGACAGGATACAACCTGCCAGCCCACCCAATAACCTCGGTCCAAGAGACCTTCGAGCGATCCTGAAGTGAACATCGTGGAGGGGTTGCTATGCTCGACCTGCAACAAGGATAGAGCTTTTGGGCTTGCCTACAAATGGGGAAACCCAAAGCATGGGAGGGGTATTCTAAATTCCCCCAAATGACCATGGGTTACTTGTCCCATGGGAATTATAATCTTGGTGGTTTCCCCCAATGGTCGTCCTACGCAAAGGACCTTTGGATCAACCCCCATACAAACCAACCCAAAAGAAAGGCTACCCTCCGGGCAAGTGGTTGGAGCCGCCTCCCCACCCACCCCTTTGCGCTTCCAGGTGGCATTTGTCCGGCTCCGAGCTCCTCCACAAAGCCCGGCGTGCGCACGAAGCGGTTCCTCACGCCGAGCTTTCGGCAACGCGGCGAACCGCTCACCAAAGCTGACACTCCTTGGGCGCAAACCAAAGACCGACTTGCCCCACGGTTTAGTCCTTGGTTTGATTTCCCTAGGGGAATGTGGCCGGCTCCAAGACCGCTGAGGGTGTTGGGGGGTTCGAGGGAGCAAGAAGACATGAGCTGTTGCTTCTGAGTGACAGTTGAGAATCAGATGGAACTATGACAATCTCCACTTGCCCTAGGATGGTTGAATTTATTTCCGTCCTATGCAGATTATCTGGCGCAACGGCCCTCGAAACTCTGCAGCCGCCCGTCCTTCTGCAGCCTATAAGTGCAGTTGTCTTGCGGGTCAAAACCAACTTAAACCAAAAGAATGAGGTGGTGGGAGACGTTAAGTCAACTTCAGCCATGATGGGAGCAAAATGTTAGGACTTGCTTGGCCGAATCACCACCGGCTGAATGTACAGGTGGTTTTCACTGGTAGTCAATCAAGGACCCCGTGAGTCATGGAAGTTCACGTTTCAAAATAAGGGTTCCCTAAAATGGGAACCTTCACTCATGGGTGAGGTCGCACCTCCCCCCTTTGTACAGCTACCCTCAAAAAACAACATGCCCAACTTTGCGCAATCGATCAGACCCAAAAGCACGGGACCATTCTCTCTTCATGCTTCTGTTAACAAACAGGAGCCCCCGGTTCAATTTCAGCCTGTCTAAACATCACCTTTTGGTCACTTCTTCAGATGATGCTTCAACCTCCCACTGGGGCCTTGGACGGTCCACTTCAACTCTCGGGAGCCCCGGCCCCAACCCCGCGGGTCCTGAAGTGCGCGTGGCCTTCTCCATCGAAGGTGACGGCTGCCACCTCGGAAACGGAAGGCGTCTTTTCGGGAACACCCCAAGAGGGGTGAGTCAGACGAATCTACCGGGTACAGGAAAGTGGTTGGCCCCTTGGTTTGCCTTTGAAGCAAACCCAGAAAGAAAAGATTTCGTTTGTCTTTGACTTGAGGGCAACCTCCTTGTTGGGTTGATCGAACCTAAAGGGGGGGAGTTGCGTATCGAATGTTCCAAATGGGATCTGGCGTGGCTCTGGTGTCATTCTGATGTGAAAGCACAAGAGAATGTCTTGTTTGGAAGGTTTGACAGAATCCGTTTAGGCAACCAGCCTTCGGCGTAAGCCTAGGCCTACGATAAGCCCGCAATTCCCTACTAACTCATGTAGCCCCCCCTCCCTCCTAGCCGGTTCATGAATAGGAACTGGATCCATGTTGGGCATTGTGATTCCACGTGCCACTTTACTAGGGAAGACAAAGACCTGAATCCTGAAGATGAAAAGGGCATGCAGCTGTGTCTTTGGTTTCAAAGGGAAACCAAAAGGACCACCATTCTGGGGGTCTTTTAAAACAGGCACCCGTGCAGAAAAGACCCCGGCACCGAGAAGAGCCTGCGCAACCGGAACCTCATGCAAATCAGCCCAGCCAAGACGCGCCATATAGCACATGAATTGCTGCACTCACAGGGCGTTTCCTAGGTGCCACAAGATGGTTGTGCCCGCCACGCAAAGTGTTTGCTTTTCTTCTGGCGCTTTAAATCGTTGCGCCTAAAACAAGGCTCGCAAGCCCAGGGTTCTGTGGTTGCTTTAAAGGGAAACAAAAAGGAAGACCAAGGGTTCCGTCAAAAAGACACGAACCATGTGTTTTTGTTTAATTCCGGATTCGTGGAACCCGGAAGGGTAAGGTCTTAGGGCGCCGCCATACCGTCAGCGTCGAAGGGATGCTTGATGACATCCTCCCCCACCTGGATGGGTCTGTGTGTGTGTGTGCGTGTGCGTGCGCGTACTGTGTTCTACTTGGGTACTTTGATTGGCCAAGTTAGTAAGTTGTCGGTAAGCCTAAGCAGGGGAAACGTTGTCATTAGGGTAAGTTATACACCAAGTAGTTAGCCACTTGCCTTGGTTTGCTGGGAAACCAAACAGAAACCCAGCCGGAAAGCAAACTGTGGGGCTCACAATGGCCAATTTTAAGCGGCTTTCAGGGTTCCAATGGCACCTGGGCTTAGGGTACCTTCGTTTTGGCTTAAAGGGAAGCCAAAAAGAAAGCAACCCATGAGCTATTTTTACACATATACATTTCGAGTTTCGGTCACAACTGCTCTTTGTGTCTTGAAAATTCTGGAAACCCTCCAAAACTCTGGGGTTCTCCCAGTCAAATTTTCCACTTAGAATTTGGCGTCAGAATGATGCTAACCTCCAGTCCATTTGGCGTCTTTCGGTATGGCGGGAGGGCAACCGGAGGGCAACCGGAGGGCAACCGGAGGGCAACCCACGGGGCCGGGCGGCCAAGCGGTTTCAAGATTTCAAGACATCCAGAAGTTCTGAAGGGGTCCCATATGGCTGAAAAAGGGCAACTTAAAATAGGGATCCTTCGGCTTTCCTTTTGGCTTCTCTTGAAAAGCCACAAAAAGGAGGTGCCGGCCTCAAAAAAGACGAGCCCTGCCAAATGGACCAAAACCGGTCCAAAGCTGAGATGTGGTCGATCCTCCTACCTCCCTGCTTTCCGTTCGAAAAATCGCGGACCTGAGCGGCGTCGGAGGCCGGGCTTGAACCTCTTAAGACTTGTCGCCTTGTCGCCTTGCTGTGTCGCACACGCCAGTTGGGTCTTTTGAAGTGGGAGTGTTCAAACCAAAGGGTTGGTTCTTTACCCTAATCAAAAAGAACTGGAGCGCCCTTTTTCAGCCCCTTTCACACTGCCTGATTCTCTCAACCTGGTCCGGACCTCCCTTTTGGCTACACATCCTCAGCCTCGAAATGGTGTGGACCCTACTGGAGTCAAAGGTACACCAAGATTGGGAACACTGGTGCTGAAAGTGAAAAAGAACTGGAAAGGGGCCATCCTCTTTTCCAGGAGTCCAAGCTTTTGGCGTGAAATGGAAGCGGGAACCCTGAAACTGGGGAACCGCTTTGGGTTGATGGGCCATTGACAGGGAGAAAAGAGAAGACGACGACGACACCAGTCCTTGGCCCTAGCATGGACCCGTACATTGCCCCCAATTAGTTTAGTTTGGCCACACATCCCTAGCAGACGTGAGCGGCGCCAAAGGGAGACCAATGCAGAAGATCCTATTTCCTCTTTCACACAAGCAAATGGAGACCTGGGAAGGCGTTTCCGAAATAAGATGACAAAACAGTAACGGTAGAAAAGTGTTGCATTTGCAACTGGTTGCTTCAGGTTGGCTGGCATGGCTTCGTCCCTCCAAAACCCCAAAACCCCCCTCCCCACGTCTCATCCCCAAACCCACAAACCCCCAAAACCCCAAACTGCCGCACTGAAAACCTCCCGCCTTCAGCTTGGCTGGGCCGTTCTTGAAGTACGTGCCTCGCAGGTCCTTGGGCAGGTCCTCGATCCGCTGATCCGCTTTTCCACGGCTCGCTCGCTCCCAAAGGCCCGAAGGCGAAGAAGCATGCCTACGATTCCCAAAGGCCAAGATTTGTTGAAAGGCCAAAGTTGGAAAGCACCCGTTTTCTGATAAGACCCTGACCCTTCTGCCAGCTGAGTTGAAAAGGAAACCCCTGAGGGCAAAGCTCGCAAATGTTCCAAAGTGGATGTGAGGGGGAAAAAAAGGAGCTGCAACCCTGGAACAATTAATGTTCGCCAGGGAGCTGAGCATCATGTTGTGCTTCGTCCAGTTAACGCGCTGATTGCTGGGAATTACCTGCGCTATGTATTTTGACCCGGGAGGATGATTGCACGACACATTTGACAATCTGATCAAAGTTCTTACTGCCGTTAGTGATAGATCAAAAAGGGCGAGCGCCGGACATCCTCTGGCGGCCCTGCAGGGACTACGGCAATGGCAATGTCAGATGCGAGGCTGCCAATAAACGCGCTTTTATAGGGCAATCACCCTGCAAAAACGCAGTGCCCGTAGACAAGCATTGCGCCTCGTTCTTTGGTGCTGCATTTGTGCGTGTTTGTGGTGGGCTCCCAGGCAACTAGTTGCTCTTAGTTTAGGGAACAAGGTAGGCCGCCTCCGATTCTGCACAAAGGCCAGGGCGCGCATTTTCTGGTGGTACGGGAGAATTGAGGTGAGGTAAGCTAAGCTAAGTCTGGCAGGCAGGTGCTGAACTATGACGAATGGTCACCGCTGGTTCGATCAAGACTGGCGTGTGATCGAACTGCTGGTGCACCTAGCAACCCCAACCAGAATCTAGTCTACTGGTAGAATATGGGATCTTTTTCGGGATTGACGATTTTACCAGAGAATCTGCCAAACAAGACGGGGGAAAACTAAGTGCCAGCAAACAACTGGAAAAAAGCTGGCGTGCGCAGAAGTATCATCTGGTAAATTATGTTCCATACTGTTGGACGAAATCCTGATCAGTAGGCAGTTGGTTTCTCTCAGACTGTTGCTTGGCTTCATGAATCCCCAGTGGTGCCGGATTTTGTGTCCATGCACAGCATTTCGGATTCTGCTCATGGAATTATCTCAAAATAGGGCAGCCCCCCAAAAAGGGGTACCCTCAAAAGAAGACGCACCGCATCAAGAGAAATCCACTCATCAAGGCCGGTCCTCGGAGTACAGGCTGCAGCACTGCTCGCTGGTGGCCTCAGTTTTTTCGAGGCCGACGTTGGGTCGCTCTTCCATTTGGCTGTGGCTCAAAAAACCGGTACCAAAATGGAACCCCGGTAAGTGGAAACATTGACCAACACCTGCGTAACCCCTCCTGTTTAATTTTGAGCCACACCCATTTGGCTGCGTCTTTTTGTGGGACATCTGCCCGCCAAAAAAAAGATTGCTTGCGGTGTTCCGCTTGGATTCCCCTTGGAAGCCATCAAAAGGGGTACCCTCAAGAGACAGATTTACCTTCTCGTCCCCTGAAAATGAGAACATATGTCCACTAGTGATAGAGTCCCTTTTAAGCTGTGTGTGGTCTCATCTTGGAGTTTGGGTGTGTGTGCTTTTGGACGGTATCACTTTCATCCTGCTTCAAAAGCAAAAACCAATTGTGACACATACCCCGATTGTGACACATACCCGGTTTGGGGAAACATTGCGAAGAGGTTAGGGGTGGGGGGTGCAAGAATCGCCTTGCGTGCCCTGATTCTACACTGGTTTCGACCCCCAAACCACTGGGTGCGACTAAAAAGCCACATGAAGGGTATAGACCCCAGTTTCGCCTGGGGATAGTTTGGATTGGGGGTGGGAAGCCATCTTTCGACGAACTCGTTGAGGTCCCGCTTCACCAAGTCGGAGTCAATCGGAGTCCGCCGGCAGGTGTTCCCTTGCGCACAGGTCCCGGCATCTCCCTTGGCTCAAGCACACGTTGCTGTCGAACCCGACGCGTCCCATCCACCTGCGACCCATTGCTGGCCTCGTTATGTGGACCCTATCTGGGTTGCTTTAGGTGTACCCTCTATGGTGCGCAGGGGCCCTTCAGAGGTCTGACTTCTCGCCGCCCACAAGGCACCAATCAACAGTAGCAAGTGTGGGAGTGCGATCGCTGGAGTTTCCAATTGGAGGACCTCCAACAGGAAACTAGCCTTCCCACACCTTCTCGTCAGTTCCATTTTTTGGAGGGGGTATGAATCCCAGCTTTGATAGGGCGTGCTCTCAAAAGTGCTTGGCGGGCATCATGTAAATTATGCATTCATTAAGGCATGCTTCTCAATCGCCCGAATCCTTAAAGGACTAAATTTGACTAAAGCAATCCGCAAGGATACCACTCCAGCCAAAATGGTGCTTTTCTTGGGTTTCCCCTCGACCAAACCAAACCAAGAACAGCTTCCCCCCTCCGAATCCTGAACGGACCTGGGCCCCGAGCCGAGCTGTAGCCCTTCACGTAGGCCTAGAGGCTGGTGCAGAGTTGGGTGGTTTTTGTTTACGCCGTGGAAGGGAAAGGGAAAAAGGTCGAAACGACGGGAGCAAACCCATCAAGCTACCTGGGTGTTCAAGAGGCAAATGTCCCAGTGGGTCATATCCATGTTTACCATCTACCTTCTTTTGTAGCCGCATGCCCCAGAAAGGAGGGGATCCCTTCGATGTATTTGTTCGAAGTTGGTTGCCCGTGTGACACCATGCCCATGCCCAAACTTCTCATAGCAAAGCATTGACGCGCTACTGCTGCAATGCATGCAATCAAGAAAGCACAAGACAACCACAATGCAAGCAAAATCCAAACATGCCAACCACAAGCAAATGCTCCCATCAACCCGTCACTCTCATGCTTCCGCACTCTTTTGTCCGTAGATCGGGTTAGTGCCAATTGGGAGCAAAAGGATGGGCATGGGCCTGCCACTCATGAAACTGATGCAGACCGATCATCAGCCGGGTCTGCAAAATTGCTCCCCCCCACCGGATGCCCTCCCGGCATCATGGGTGGGGCACACTAGCCGCAGTACCGTGGGGAAAATGTTTCACTGGAGCGGCGGGTAGATCCGGCTGTCGACCGGGAAATTTGGGTCCGGATGAGTAAGTTCATCCGCCCATTGGTTGAGGTCCCGTTTGATGTGAGAGGGACCGAGAAGGAGATCATGACGGTACATTACCGATACAATCTCCATGAGTATGGCCGCCAAGGGCATTGCCTTGGCGGACGCATTCAAAAGCGAGAAAACATTCCCTTGGTTGTCGCTGGCGACCAATAAACGCGTTCCCCCTACTGCACCTTTGGCACAGTGGAGGACTGTGTGGATTAAAAGTAGCAGGCCGAAGGGTTGAGCTGGTGCTCCCGGAATCAGATCAGTGCAGAAAGGGGGTCTTCGCCCAATCTTTCTCCTTCCCCTGGGCGACACACCCTCGGCCTCTGTGGCCGCGCCTTGGGATGCCCCGGACGAGCTGGTTCGGTGTGCCCCCTCTAACCTCTCGGCCCGGGTCAGTGCCCGTGCCCAGAGGCTCTTGGGGTCCCCCTGGTGCCAGGCGTGCGCCCCCTCACTGGCGTGTGGGCGCCCCTGGCTTGGGAATGTGCCGAAGGATGGACTGACGTGCGCGTACTTCACCTTCGCGAGGTAGAACGCCTCCACGATGCGCTCCAGGCCACCCCGCGTCATGTGCTCCAAGTTGAACCCCGCGAAAAGGCGCTTGACCTCCTCAAGCACCATGCGCTTGAGGCGGGTAGCGCAGGTGGCCCCAAACTCCGGCAGGACCACATCCCATTGCTTGGGATCCACCTTGAAGACGCCGTCCGCCACCTTCAGGGCCGAAGGCACCCGGGCATCACTCTCACCAACCAGGGGGGCAGCGGCCGAAGAGGAAGAAGTCGCGGCCACCTCCACCGGGGGAGGGAGCCTGTCGGGGCCGAAGGCACCCGGGCGTCACCCTCAGCCGGCGGGGCGGCCATGTCCGCATCCGCGGGGTTGTCCGCCCCTCAACCTCCATGGTGTCCACCTGGTCCTCCGAGATCCGCGGGCGCTTGGGCAGCTGCTCCGCGTCGGTGAAGGCCAGGTCCTCGGCCGCGGACATGAAGTGGTCGGAGGAGCGAGCGAGCGTCCTCCGGCTCCGAGGCAAGAACTGCCCATCTCATCCTCCTTCTTCACAATCTTCGCCAGGTATCGCCTGACAGGATCAGCCGCGCGAACCTTTGCCGAGGCGATGTCCGCAGCGTACTTGGGGGCAAACAGAGAGGAAGACATGGCAGAGAGGAGTTAAGGGGAATTTTTGTCACAACTTACAGGTTCAAGTAAGAAGGGCAGCTTGAGCCAAAATGTGGCATCAAGCTGTTGTCTCTGACAAGTTAGTTCAAGTGTGCATCTGCGATTCCACTTCTGCCCAGTCTTGACGGTTCCCAGAGCTTCCACCCCGTCGCCCACCCTTGGTTTTTCGCGGCGTGTGGTCACCGCACACCCAGCAAAGAATCAACGACCCATGATGTTGGAAGCGGCTCATATCGTTTTTGCTTCCGCAACCACTTTCAGCCTATCATTGTTTGCTTTGGTGATAGGCTCAGCCCATCATCCAACGCATCTTTGCAGGAAAATCCCAAGAAGCAACTCCAGTCAGCTTCCACTCGAGGAAAGTGTCGACGCTGATGACCAAGAGCAAACCGTTTGCAAAGCCTTCTGAACAACACAATCCTGAGTGTCAACAACTCGCCAACCGCGCCGTGAGAACAGGCTTCACCATGGTCCAATCTCCTTCTCATTTGCGCAGATACTTGGCATTCTGTGAATGGGAGGTTCTGGACATGCTCCCCGATCTAAATGTGTTTCGATCAAGACACATATGACCCTCCTACAAGGGGTGAAGTTCCAATTGCACCCAAAGCAACAGGAAAACAAGCTCCGGCCATCAGACACCCGGAATCGAGCATGACCCTTTGAAAGAGGCTCCAGCCACAGCCGCAAACAAGCCCAGGCGGTATCCCCAACCACTTGGCGTCCGGTATTGCAGTAGATGCCACGCGAATGCGGCAAGTAAATTTTAAGGTAGGCACTGTTACCCACCCCTGCATGGAAAATGTGCCTGGCCGCCCAAACCCGTTGCAGAAGACCCTTACTGCTTGAACCTATTGTGCAACTAAAGCCGACATGTTCCCGGGGGGGTGGCTGAGGGGGTGTGCTCCCACATGGTTTCTCGCAAACTTCTCCTCACCCCTTCCGCTTCCCACTTGGTGGTTTACAACCAAATCGGTGGTTTGGAGGTGTTCCGGGGTGGTTTCCAATTTACCCAAGAACCAGGGGTTCAATTTGCAAACCTCCAATCCAAGCCACCCAAAAGGGTTTCCTGACTGCATGCATTCTTTGGGGCATCCAACACCGCAGGGCTTGCGAACGGCGCAACTCAGCTCCCAAGAACTTCGCCCGGCCTCCTGGTCGTAGCCCCAGCGATCTGTGGTTTCCACAGCAGCCTGGCGGCAACAGTATCGTCCAAATTGGGGCATGTGTCAAAATTGGGATCCAAAAACGGAGAGCTCTTCTGTTGGTTTCCCGTAGGCCCAGGTATCCCCAGCACTGGAACCCCAGCTGTTGATGCACTTAGGCCCGTATTGGCAAACGGCCTTCCTTTCGGACGGGGTGGCAGCTCTGCACGAAAAAGACATGTTTGCCTGCCTGTGTTCTGGGTTTTGAGCGTAACCTTTTGGGCTGGTGTCAGGTGAAACCAAAAGCAAAACCATCATGCGTTGAGTTGTTTTGACAAATACCCAGATGTGTGTGTGTGTGTGTGTGTGTGTGTGTGTGTGTGTGTGTGTGTGTGTGTGTGTGTGTGTGTGTGTGTGTGTGTGTGTGTGTGTGTGTGTGTGTGTGTGTGTGTGTGTGTGTGTGTGTGTGTGTGTGTGTGTGTGTGTGTGTGTGTGTGTGTGTGTGTGTGTGTGTGTGTGTGTGTGTGTGTGTGTGTGTGTGTGTGTGTGTGTGTGTGTGTGTGTGTGTGTGTGTGTGTGTGTGTGTGTGTGTGTGTGTGTCTGTGTCTGTGTCTGTGTCTGTGTCTGTGTCTGTGTCTGTGTCTGTGTCTGTGTCTGTGTCTGTGTCTGTGTCTGTGTGTGTTGTGTGTGTGTGTGTGTGTGTATGTGTATGTGTGTGTGTGTGTGTGTTTGTGTGTGTGGGTGTGCGTCTGTGTCTCTGTGTGTGTGTGTGTCTGCGTGCGTGGGTGGGTGTGTGGCTGTGCGCGTGTGTGTGTGTGTGTGTGTCAGTGTGTGTGTGGCTGAGCGCTCATGTGTGTGTGTGAGCGTGTGTGTCAGCGTGTGTGTCAGTGTGTGTGTGTGTGTGTGTGTGTGTGTGTGTGTGTGTGTGTGTGTGTGTGTGTGTGTGTGTGTGTGTG
>CAUJNA010003848.1:0-45793 GCA_963377175.1 Effrenium voratum | reverse complement strand
TGTGTGTAGTGTGTGTAGTGTGTGTAGTGTGTGTAGTGTGTGTAGTGTGTGTAGTGTGTGTAGTGTGCGTAGTGTGTGTAGTGTGTGTAGTGTGTGTAGTGTGTGTAGTGTGTGTAGTGTGTGTAGTGTGTGTAGTGTGTGTAGTGTGTGTAGTGTGTGTAGTGTGTGTAGTGTGTGTAGTGTGTGTAGTGTGTGTAGTGTGTGTGTAGTGTGTGTAGTGTGTGTAGTGTGTGTAGTGTGTGTAGTGTGTGTAGTGTGTGTAGTGTGTGTAGTGTGTGTAGTGTGTGTGTGTGTGTGTGTGTGTGTGTGTGTGTGTGTGTGTGTGTGTGTGTGTGTGTGTGTGTGTGTGTGTGTGTGTGTGTGTGTGTGGTGTGTGTGTGTGTGTGTGTGTGTGTGTGTGTGTGTGTGTGTGTGTGAGTGAGTGTGTGTGTGTGTGTGTGTGTGTGTGTGTGTGTGTGTGTGTGTGTGTGTGTGTGTGTGTGTGTGTGTGTGTGTGTGTGTGTGTGTGTGTGTGTGTGTGTGTGTGTGTGTGTGTGTGTGTTTGTGTGTGTGTGTGTGTGTGTGTGTGTGTGTGTGTGTCTGTGTGTGTGTGTGTGTGGTGTGTGTGTGTGTTGTGTGTGTGTGTGTGTGTGTGTGTGTGTGTGTGTGTGTGTGTGTGTGTGTGTGTGTGTGTGTGTGTGTGTGTGTGTGTGTGTGTGTGTGTGTGTGTGTGTGTGTGTGTGTGTGTGTGTGTGTGTGTGTGTGTGTGTGTGTGTGTGTGTAAATATATATATATATATATATAGCTATATATATATATATATATAACCCATGACCATGGTGCCCCCCCTCCACAGAGGTTGCCTCCTGAAACACGGCAAGAAACCGCTGTTCAAACCTCCTCCTGTTCAGATGTCCCCTTCAAAATCAACAACGAACAAGTCACCCTTTTGTTCTCATGTAGCTTCATTGAACGTCTGGGGATCATAAAAGTATTGTTGGCCTCCCTTTGAATCGGGCCGGGGCGTCTCAAATGAGAGAAACACCTTCTTTGAATTCCGTTTTAGAGAACCATCTTTCCTCCCGCCTGGCCCTCCTTTCGTTCGCGGCGAGGCAGTCGACGGCCTGCGTCCATCGGCTTGGAATGGCCCCGGTTTCAGGGAGGGTTGGATGGGGTTCAACGCAAATGCGGTTTGTGTGCATGTGTGTTTGGGGCATGTGTGTTGGCACCCTGCTGGTCCCCTCCAACTCAACATTTCCGATGGAAACTGAGACAGACTTAGCAAAGAGAATGCCGTGCTGCACGAACACCTCGAACACCGTGCCCCGGGGTTGTCGAACAAATGGCCTCTTTTTTTGCACCTCGTGCTGCCTTTAAACGGGATATTAAAAAAAAGGACCGGGTGCACTCATGCCTCCAAGCCCGAAATTGCCCCACACATCGGTGTCCTTGGGCGTCCCTTTGAAACCAGGCCAAACAAGGTGCCAAAGGAGATATGTGCGTTGGAAACGAATCCTGACCCTCAGTACTCCAACGTCCAAAGAAAGGTGTGCCCCCCTTGCAA
The DNA here is from genome assembly GCA_963377175.1 of Effrenium voratum. Lineage (NCBI taxonomy): Eukaryota > Dinophyceae > Suessiales > Symbiodiniaceae > Effrenium > Effrenium voratum. The sequence goes on along the minus strand of CAUJNA010003848.1, from coordinate 44,249 downwards.
ATACAGCCCTCCCCTTTGCTGGTGCGCTCGCGGCCTCTGAGCGAACCGGCTGCCTTGGTGCGATTTGTGCGGCGCGCTCGTTTGCGCGCTTGGGACAAAAATTGAATCTGTGGCTATGCTGCCCTCCCTTCTCCTCTGAACACCTAGCAAGTCTTCAGAACATCCTGACAATTTGGTGTCGTGTCTGCGGAACCTCATGTTTGGTCGGCTTCGAGAGAAACCAATTGTTTCACCCTCTACTGTCCGGCAAGTCGGGCACATTGAATATGTGCACAAGTGGGTGTGAATGTCACGGTGAGGTGGTTCCCCATGGAAAGCAAAAAGTCATACCCGCGTTGGATCGGGATTGTGCACGGAAACGCGCCAGGTTGTCCCTTGCCCGCCTTCCAACCCAAGGGGCCCCGAAAAAGAGCTCAACTCGTTAAAATTTCTACCAGACCCAGGATGCTGGTCGGCCAACCCGGGTCGTCCCAGAAAATCTCCGCACTCAAGAGCTGGCACTTAAGGGGTTACCCAAAGCCATGCAACAAAGGGCGGATATCCGCACCTACTGTGGTTAGGAACCGTTTTTTCAAACGTTGGTTCCGTTCTTGAGGGAACCAACTAGTTTCTTCTTGTTGCTTGGTTTGTTGCTCAAAGCTCCCTAGATTTCCCACGCAAACATCTCCCAAGGGAAACTCATCCAGTGGCAACCCGAAGCCAAGAGCCGCAACCCACGCGCCACGGGGCTCAGGCGCCGGCGCCGGCGACGGCGGCCCCCACGGGCCACCAGCTCGCAGTCGCCCCGCGCGAGGCCTGCGGTTCAGCACGTGCGCGTTCTGGGACCACATTCCCCACAAGCAAGGTACAAAGTTTCATGCAACGGAGCCCAAGGCCCAAACCCAATATATTCTTTCGGCTTCTGGAGTCCTCGCTGGAAAAAGTCGGAGCTGGCCCTTTTAACATCACTCGATGTGGATTGGGGAACGGAAGTAGGGCTACCCTTTTGCGGGGGGGGGGGGGGGTTCAAAGGAAACCAAAGCGAAAAGAGAACTTCCGTTCCAGGGGTCTCACTCGTGGCAAACCAAGCGAAACCTGTGTGCTCCAGCTCGCTCGTCGCGGCACAGTGAATCTGGTCAATTTAGCAGCCCGTTTCACCCGAGCCTTGGACTTCTACCAACATGATCAGAAAACTGAAAAAGCTTCGCTACAACCAGGTACCACTGAACATGTTGGCCGATCAGGGTTTGGGGCGCTGCACAACTGATGTCGGGTTCAAGCAAAATGGTTGTACAGGTTTACATGGCCCTTGCGCTCATCGCCACAGCCGCAAAAAGAGCCCTACACCGAAGTGGCTATGACGCCCACGGAAACAGAGATAATACTCGCCAGGACTAGGAGCTGATTGCGGCCACACTATGCGTCGCTTGAAAAGAGAGCAGAGGGGAATGGCAATTCACGCAGCCCTTCTCCTCAACGCCAAACACATCAACCGGTCTCCTTATCAACTACATCAGCGAGTTCTGACAAAGACGCAAACGTGTTCCACGTGAAATACATGCAAGTGAAGGAGGCTAATCATACATATGCCAGGCCAACATAGAAGGGAGCTAGCATACACGCAAAATGGGCTAACATACAGAAAAGCCGAAGCAACTCTATTGCCTCCAGGTTGGGCCGCAGCCCTGCCAGCGCCTTTGGCGCCTCTCACTCAAATGGACGAACATGGTGTTTCTGGCATGGAAACCTCCCATTTGCGATTCGTGTGCGATCCATTTCGTGGTACAAATCAACTGCGCAGTTGCTGGTCCCAAACACCAGGCAGCTTTGCTTCGGCTTCGGTTGGGGGATTTGCTCTTGCTCATTTGTTCATTGGTTCACGAATTGATCTTTCTTTCCAGACTGGTTGTTATCATGAATATGCAAGCTGTGGTGTTTCTTTGCGAAGGGATTCTGTGGTATTTTACTGCAGAACTTTCAGGACATCAACGTGCAAAGAGGCTTGACGCCAAGAGAGTTGAAAGAGCCGTAGGTGACCTTTTCAAGAAATAGAAGGCCCTGGGAAATGGAAGAAAACCAATCTGAGCCTGTGAAACCCATCTATTTCTGACCAAACTAGCCCAAAAAGGACACCTATGCCCACTGGTCTAAGGGAAAAACACAACTTGGCAACTCTAGAGACAACTTGACAACGTTGCTTCTTGCCACGTCAGCAGTATTAAATGCCTGTGTTTTGGCGCCTGTGGAATGCAACCCACAAAAAAAGATACCCTCAAAAAATGACCCTCCCGTTTAAACTGACCCTGCTATGGCTTGACCAGATGGTCAAAGCTCCTGCTGCGCAGTGTCATGGTCTCCAATGATGGTCTCCGACAATGCCCGCGCGAAGTGCAGAATAGCAAATTGGATGTTGTTGATGGCTCGGAATTAGGACTGTCCCCTAACCTTCATCTCCTCCTCTCATAGTTGTGACTCCCCCCTGATGGAGACCATTCTTGGCCGTCAACCCACCAACCGCAGGGGGACAACGGATGGAATTGTTGGACTGCTCTAAAGGCACTTCCGCACTGCAGCTCATGTTCGCTGTGCCGTCTCTGAGAAGCATGCGGACACGGGGGTTTGCAAAGCCGCTGCCCCTTGCGGTAGAACAAGTACTTTTTGCATGGTCCAAAAGAAAACTGTCTTCCAGTGACCTCTAGTCAGGTGGTGTGTTTGGGGGGTAGAAGCAGTTCTTCGAGTTTGCAGCGCGTGCGCTGTAAAGGTGCCTGGAAAAACTTTGAGGTGTCACATGCTTTGAACCATGGTCTACCCTGGCCAAAGGCAACGGTGCAAGCTTGTTGCCAGCCACACTGGACTGCCATCAGGTGCGAGATTCAAACAGCATAGGTCCGGTGGACGCCCTATATTGTTGCAAGCGGAGCAAGGGCTCTCTATTTTTTGGCTTCCCCACGGAAGACCCAAACCCAAGCATTCTCCCTTCGGGAAAACCAACCGTTCCTGGGCTTGAGTCTACCTTGGGTAAATCAAAAAAGGGAACCTTGAAGAGCACAAGGGAAACGCAGCAGAACGGCATTTCAGGTTGTGAACCCCGCGGTACTGCAATTCAGGTTGTGGCTCTTTGCAGGGGGCCCCCCGTGACCTTTGAGTAGCCAGGGCCCACAAGAATGCCCCGGTCTGGGTTCGAGAAGCCCAACAACTGCAGCAACTTACACCTGGATACAAGTGGATGACACAATTCCCTTGTGGCTTGCAATTGTGCAGTCTACTTTCAACTGTACCAAGGGGCTTGGTGGGTGCAAAATAGGAGGTTGTGAGAATTTGCTGCCTTTTTGTCCATCTTCTTTTGGTTCCTTTTTGAGAAGAGAAAGAATCATAGGTGATTTGGAACCCAGAAGCCCCACCCCAAAGCAGCCAAGTCCCCTCAAATCTATCTTGATGGTCCCCACCACCCCCCACCCAACCCCAAACAACAAATCGGCCTCCAAATGCACGGGGGTTCTCTTTCCTTTGAACAACGTATAGGGCGAGTCAAATCTTCCAACACATGTGTCCCAAAAGAATTGTGGTTTTCCTTTTGGTTTCCCGAACAACTCCAGCAAGGGGTACCCTCAAAATCAAAAGAAAATCCCCCCAAAAGAAGAACTGCCCAGAAAAGGGCACCAAAAACGAGTAAAAAACTGACAACTACATGTTGTGAGTTTCACAAACCACACACGCAACTTGCTCCATTGCGGCCTTGGCCGCAACCTGGTCATATCCAGCTGGCCGGGCCTTCACTTGGAACGTGAACCCGACGGTAGTGATTTCAAGACACACATCTTTTCTAGCTGTTCCAACTGTAGAATCCTTATGACCCAATATTAACATCTTAAATTAATTTGGAAAAGCATTAGAATAAGACCTTGAATTGCAGGTCATCTACAAAAAAATCCAGATCTTAATTTAAAAATCCAAATGTAAAGACTAAAGAGCTATCAGCGACTAACCACATCATATCACTTCTGGAGAGACCAATAGATCCATTATACCTCTCTATCTATTTCATGTTGTTCACCATCCCATCTTTCCATGTCATCCAACTTACCCACGACACAGTTCCTTCCGTCACACCTCTGCATCCTACCTCAAATTACCTCGTCAATGACTTTCCTTTCCCTGTCATTGCCACCTTCCTCTTCTCTTCCCGTCTCTTGCCTCTTTCTCGCTTCTCGGCCAGATTGCTGGCTTTTGATTGGTGTTTGAAGGGACACCAAAAATGCAACACACCCCACAAACGAGGATTGAGGGCCGAAAACAAGCGCAAAAAACCTCGAGTTTTTGAAGGTCAGCGCGGCCAAAGTGCTGAGAGGGTTCACTTTGCAAAAAGGACGCCATGGGTAGACTTGGTTTCCCTGGGTCCCAGAAAGGCTTCCGGCTTCCGGGTGGGCACGATGGCCGCGCGGGGGCCCAAGGAAGCGTGTTTGAACCCTGTCAACTCTAAAAGTACATCGCCCTATCTGGGCTTAAAACAAGACACCCCGTTTTTCAGGCGGCTCGATAACTCAATTTCATCCCCTATGGTAAGGATCGAAGTTTGAGACCTGGCGCGCCACAACTCATTGTGACTAAACCCAGAACTGGTTTGGTACTTGCGCTCATGGCTACCAAAGGCGAGAAAATGATTGAAATCAAAGGCACAAACTGAAGCTACTTGACAATGCTGTCCCCAAATTGATGGGTCATTTTCCCATGTTCTGAGAAAGGCACGTCTTTTAGTGAAGAAATCATCCCATGTAAAGGACCTCTTGAGAACCCTCCAACTCTGGCTCGCACCAGTCTCGAAGAATGCAATCGGAGCATCCTGATCTCCATCTCTTTGAACTCCATTGCTGAACCCAAGAGAAAATGCCACAAGACTTTGTTGGAAATTCAGTGAGTCCCAGAGTCCCACATGTCCCAACCCCCCCCAAAAAAAAAACAAACTCCAAAACAACTGAGCCTCAAAGGTCTGGTAAAACCAGGGTTTGGCAGATTGTGCTTCAGCCACCCAACCCTAGCCACCTTTAAGCCTCTCAAGGGAAACCAAAGGAGGCTGTTTGAACGAAGGTGCTGACGTCTTTAAAAGGTTGGTTAGGAACTAAGATCCGCTTCTCCTTCTTTGGCGATCTGTACCAAAACAGGAATCGGAACCCCAACAATGGGTTTCGGTTCCCCTCCACACCAAAGCCACACAAGGGTATTTTCGTCAAAAGTTTTAAAAGGCGCCCATTTGGCGGCTTCGGTTGGTAGTTTGGGCTCGGAGATGTAATCAACTGAATGAGGCTTGTATAGAGTAGGCTTGTAAAAACAAGCAGGTTTGTATAAACAATGCCAGACAGCCAGGAAAGAGCGTGATGCTGAGAACAGCTGTCTGCTAAGCCAAAAGAAATCGCAAACACCCAAAATCAAAAGCACCGAAAGCATTCCCGCACCAAGAGGTGAGAAACGCCGCCTGATTGGGAGCGGCATTGCGCAGAGGCATCTCCGCCATGTCGACTCACGAAGCGGCGCGTTTGTTTCGCACGCGCCCAAACAACTGCTTGACTGGCTCTGTCTGAGATGTTGTGTCTTGCCGAAATCCTGGGCGTGCCGATCAATTGGCTGCTAAGCGCAAATTTGAACAGTTTGTGGTGAAAACGGAACAGGCCTGGAGTGGTGAGAACGCGTGCTCCATGCGCACTGTGCATGTTCACGCGAGTGGTCTTCCATTCCCCACCATTCGAACAGCGCTGCGTTTTCCACAGCTGCTTTGGAGCCACGATCAGCACTTCGTGAGCAAACAACATCATTAAAACAAGAGGGGCACCAGATTTACGGGGATTAGACCTCATCTCCAATAAGATCAAACTATCTTAAATTATCTCAAATGCATCTCAATTGCCAAATAAAATAAAACAAGATAAAACATGGAAAAATTATTTTGAAATAGGATAAGACAAGCTAAAAACAAGATGAATCATGACACTAGAAATGAGGTGTGGGTCAGCGGGGTCTGGATCAGGAGGGTGAATTTCAGCAAAATCCATGGGTCATGATCATGTCATGTTGAGAATTTGAGGGCACGCATCACGGATTGGTGCGGTTTGGTTCGGTGGCCTTACCTCAAGGAGCTCCATACAAACCAGATTGTTCAGTGTTGACCAGCTGAAGTGTTTTCTTAGAACTTGTTGTAAACTCAGGAGAAGTTTCGATGGTTGCCGAAGACTGACGATTCGCTACCGTTTTGCCAAAAACAGTAGGGGCACTTTAATCTACAGTAGTGTCCGCTAAAATTTCGTTATGACGCGGCACACCCAAAAAACAACAGCCATCAAACACAGAGCACACCACAGCACAGCCAGCAAATTCCGGACGGCGCCATCAGCTGACCTCAGAACGGCAGGCGTGACAGTTGCCAGAAACAAGGAGTCCAATTGCCAATGTTGCACACCAAGCTGTCAGTTGAGTCAAATGTCACAAGGCAAGCACACTTTTCACCCCATCGCGGCCCATCGCACTACTGACTACAACTAAATTAATAAAGCTGAATTAATGTTGGCACTTGATTAATCAAGTGGGCTTGAATAATAGAACATGTTAGAATCTTGATCACTGCTTCAATCCGAAAGGGAACATGCGGCAAAAGATAAAAGAGTACGACCGACAAACATGTGCGCATGCTGCTTTTCTTTATAAGGCGTTGCTTGGAAGTTAAGGCTCGGGGGTGCAGGGGGAAAGACAGCGCGTGTCCTTTCCCCGTGTCTGCACCCTCTGCGGAGCCTTCTCAAATGCCCCCGTGGTCAACAATGCGTGTTCGACCAGGCGCCAGGTGTGTTACCTGTGAGGCGTGAAACAATCGAAGCCATTGGTGGCGGCAGGATGCAATGCGTGCATCCGGCTGGCGTGCCATGCGGCACACGGTGCCAGGTTGAGACCCGTCGAAACAGTTATGTGGCGGCAGGATGCAATGTGTGCATCCGGCTGGTGTGCAATGCGGCACACGGTGCCAGGTCGAGACCTGTCGAAACAGTCACGGCATGCCGGGGCATGCTGCGCACAATGCCTCCGGGGTGTCAGCTGTGGCTGGGCCCTGGAGGCTGCAATGAGTGCATCTGGTTAGTGTGCAACGCGGCACACGGTGCAAGGTTGAAACTTGCGGCCACTGCATGCAGGGGCATGGTGCGCACAGTATCTCTGGGGCGCCAGCTGCGGCTGGGCCTCGAGGATCCACCTGAGTGGGGTGGGAGGGTGGGCGCAAAGAAAAAGGGGAGGGGTAAACCCTCACGCATGACCCTTAGGTGGCTTGAAGCAGAAAACGGCAACGCGTCGACTTTCTCTTTACAGGGAGTTTCCCAAATGGATTCTATTCCACCTGGTAGGCACGCTGCGTGCAGGCGTGTGGCTGCAACATAACGACCCCTAGATATGCGCTGCAATTTGCCTCCGGGTTGCATTTCAAGTTGCAGGGCTAAGAAAAAAACAAAACAAAGAGAGAAAAAAAAAGGGTCCCAAAAAAAGGGGACCCAAAAAGAGGGAAAAGGGGTTTCCTTTTGACAAAGCTTGACCTTGCTTGAAATGCAACCTGGAGGCAAATTGCAGCGCATATCTAGGGGTCGTTATGTTGCAGCCACACGCCTGCACGCAGCGTTTTAGATTTCGAATCCTTCACAGGACGAGGTCGTTTCCTGGACGGACGAGTGTCAGAAGCCTACCAGGTGGAATAGAATCCATTTGGGAAACTCCCTCTAAAGAGAGAGCTTGGTCTGCCAGGAAGCGCGCTCTGCAAAGAAGAGGAAGTCTGCTCTGCAAAGAAGAGGAAGTGCGCTCTGCAAAAAAGCAAAAAAGAGGAAGTGTGCTCTGCAAAGAAGAGGAAGTCTGCTGAAGTGTGCTCTGCAAACAAAAAAAGTCTGCTCTGCAAAGAAGAGGAAGTCTGCTCTGCAAAGAAGAGGAAGTCTGCTCTGCAAAGAAGAGGAAGTCTGCTCTGCAAAGAAGAGGAAGTGTGCTCTGCAAAGAAGAGGAAGTCTGCTGAAGTGTGCTCTGCAAAGAAGAGGAAGTCTGCTCTGCAAAGAAGAGGAAGCGTGCTCTGCAAAGAAGAGGAAATGCGCTCTGCAAAGCAGAGGAAGTCTGCTCTGCAAAGATGCTGAAGTGTGCTCTGGAAAGAAGAGGAAGTCTGCTCTGCAAAGAAGAGGAAGTGTGCTCTGCAAAGAAGAGGAAGTCTGCTCTGCAAAGAAGAGGAAGTGTGCTCTGCAAAGATGCTGAAGCGCGCTCTGCAAAGAAGAGGAAGTGTGCTTTGCAAAGAAGAGGAAGTGCGCTCTGCAAAGAAGGAAGTCTGCTCTGCCAAGAAGAGGAAGTGTGCTCTGCAAAGATGCTGAAGTGTGCTCTGCAAAGAAGAGGAAGTCTGCTCTGCAGAGAAGAGGAAGTGTGCTCTGCAAAGAAGAGGAAGTGTGCTCTGCGAAGAAGAGGAAGTGTGCTCTGCAAAGAAGAGGAAGTGTGCTCTGCACAGATGCTGAAAAACGAAGCAGCAGTTTGTTTTGACACTGGCGGTTGCTGAAGTGAAGCAAAGAAGGGCCCAGCCCCTGAAGCCACTGAAGCAAGGAACACCCCCGCTCCAGAAAGCCAAAGTGAAACGGCCTCTCGCTCTCCAAAGGTCAAAGCGCGCCCCTAACAAAGCAAAAAGGCCCTGGGCTCCCATGCAATTTCCAGCGAAGCTTCGCTCTGCCAAAACAGCGGCTCCAGGCTCAAGAACTTGCCACCCTTAGCATTGAAGCGCACCTCGCCCAAGTTCCACATGCTCGTCTGGCTCGGCATCCTTTTCTGTCTCCGATTAAAAAAAGGTTGGTCCGAGCATGCGAAACTGCTTGAGCCGCGCCGTCGCCTGCGCGTGCTTCGTCGTGCTGGTGGTGATTATTAAACGTGCCGAGACTGCTGGAGCTGTTTTGCGGCACAAAGTCGATTGGCCGAGCCTTCGAGGCGGTGGGGTGGGAAGTTGTCTCCCTGGACATCGCGTCGAAATTTGAGCCCACGTTCCTGTGCGACATCCGGAGCTGGGGCTACGCTGTTTCCGCCGGGGCACTTCGACACGGTCTGGGCCAGCCCGGTCTGCACAGCGCCGCCCGCCTCTCCGACCAAGCCCTTCAGCGTGGACCACATGCTCGGTCTTTGAGTTTGTCAGGATGATGGCATACAGCGAGGTGGGGGACGACATTCACGCTGAAGAGCGGCGTGGGCACCAGCGTTGAGACCGGCTCCGATGACGGGCACTTCATGGCCGTCAGGGGGCCCATCACCCTGAGACACATGCGCTTCCGGCTGACCGATCTGGAATCCGACTGAGGGGCTCGTCCTTGTCGTTTCCCCGATGGTCGTTTAAAAAAATATTTCCTATTAAAAACCCGATGAAGCAAGCGCAACCGGCGCCAAGGCCAAGAGGCAGGCCCCGGGCAGCAAGAACAAGCCCAAGCCGCCCGTGCTGCCCCTGCCGAAGAGCAAAAAAATGATCCCCGACCTCCCCACAGAGCCAGCGTACGAAATAGACTCCCCCTTCCGCCCCAATGGGCGAGATTTCCCACAAAGGCAAAGCCCAAGGCAAGCGCGCTCCCCCAGCCCAAGCCCAAGACAGCACCCATGTCCAAGGCAGCACCCAAGGCAGCACCCATGTCCAAGGCAGCACCCCTGTCCAAGCCAGCACCCAGCACCCATGCTCAAGGCAGCACCCAAGACAGCACCCAAGGCAGCACTCAAGGCAGCACCCAAGCCCAAGGCAACACCCAAGCCCAAGCCTGCCCCCATGACAGCGCCCGAGCCCGAGGCACAGTTAGAGCCCAAGGTACGAGCACAGGTACAGCCCGAGCCCGAGGTACACAGAGAGGTACGGCCCGAGGTGTGGCCCGAGCGCGGAGTACAGCCGACGAAGCGTCCTCGACGACTTGAGGAGGGCGACGCGCTGGTGCTCAGCGCCCTTGAGATCATAGCGCACTTCGACCCGCTCATGTGGGTCATCGAGAATCCGGCCACCGGGCTGCTGAAGATTCATGGAGCGCCTGCCCTGGGTGGACGCTGGAGGCCAAGCCGAGTACTGTGCAGGAGCGGCTGCCGGTGCAAGGCGTGGGAAGACGGGAGGCATCAGAGGGGCGCCCAGAGGGGGCCTCGACTCATGGGGGGCCAGCGCGCGAAGGCAGCGCAAAAGGCACATGGTTGCCAAACCCACCAGCAGGGCCGTGCACATCCCCAGCGGCAATCACCTTTTCCACATCCGCTCTTTGCGTGGGCTCTAGCCGAGCAAGCTGGGATAAGTGAACTGCCAATTGCCAGGGATGCATCCAGCACGAGTTGCGTCGGAGGCCCATGGCCCGCTCCAACATTTTTCTTCCTGGCCACTCGTGTTGCTGCCGCACGGTCCATGCCCCCCGGAGTCTGCACAGTGTCGCCCGCCCACCCTCGCAAGCATTTGCGAGCGGCCGACATAGGCACCACTTCCTCGTCCGTGACCGCCTCCAACACCGGGGAGTTGCCCTCCCGCATGTACCTCATTTCGTTGAGCAGAACGCCGGTAGTGCACATCACAATGGACTTCAGCCATCGGTTGCTACCCCTCGCATCTGGCGGGAGGTCGAAAGCCGTGTCAGCCTGATCGTTGCGCTTGAACTCTCCCGCAAAAATACAAGAACAGATGTTGAAAGAAGTAAAATAATTTTCAGAACAACTTACCAAAATATAAAATATAGGTTTATAATTCAAATATTAAATAAGGTTAATACATTATTCATATTCATTAACCTTATCTAATTCCTTGAAAATAATTTTACTTCATTGAAATATTATATAAGGTTAAGAAGTTATTCTACATATTAACCTTATACAATTTATGTAAAATATTTATTAATAAAAATAATGCTAATTTCTTCTGCCTGTTTCATTTCTAAATTTCTTTTATGCTTATTTGTTTTAAGATGTTGTTTTTTTCTTTTCTTTTCTTTTTATACTTGCTTTTTCCCTTACTTCTCTACACCTTTTACAATTTTTATAAATCCGTCCAGTGCTTTTAATTCCAAAATCATTAACTTTTTTCCAGTAAAGGCATATATTACATTGATAATCGTATTTTTGTTCCACCAGTTCCTTTTCAGGTATTCTAGCATTTCTTCTGTAGTTATAATCCATCCAGTCCGTAACTAATATTTAATGTCAATATTTCTTTATACTAGTTTTACTACTAAAACTTCCTTGAACATATAATTAATATTCCTTGAAACTAAATCTAGAAATCCAAATCATAAATCTTACAATAAAATTAAATTGTAAGGTTTATGAGTTAATTTATAATTTCAGTTCAGGATAATAATTTAATTGATGACTACTAAGTTGTAAATATATTTTACTTCTTTCATGCATTATTTTAAAAATAATATTAATATCTCTCACTGTATTTTTGACATTAAACTTTTTTCTTTCAATATATGTTTTAATGTCTTCTTTTACATCAAACCCTTCCCTACTATGATTAGTCAACATCCATAATATACCTTCAATCATTTCATATTTTTCTTACTGATTTTCAGAAATATTCTAACATAACTATAAGGTGGTCTTTTATACACAGTCAAAAATATCAAAATGTCATCTTCAACATTGATAAAACCTCCAATTTCTACAAATTTCACATACATCTTCTTCATCCATTGAATAATCAATAATATTATTTATTATTCCATTAGGTAAATTTAATTTATACAATTCCATATTCTCTTTTTTGAAGTGGCAACAGTCATAGCATTTCTTATTAATATACTTATTGATTTCAACACCGTTCATTTTCTCACTAATATATTAAGTCACTATTTCCTTAAGTCATTTTCAAAGAATGAATATAAACTTAAATTATTAACAAAATACTACAAATCATAAATCTTACAATTAATTTTTATTGTAAGGTTTATGGGTTAAAATAATAGTCAGGCAATATGTCTTCAAATATGTAATCTACATATTTACCTATATCATCTTCATCTATATATTTGATATTGTCTTTTCCTATTATTGAATAAATATATTCCCAGAAAAACAAATTAACTAATAGACATACTTTATATTTAGTGTTGTAGTAATACCATATACTATATTCAGTTACTCTAAATTCGTTCAAGACTTCATTTATTTTATCTTTGTCTAATAAATGCCAGTCAATCCATTCAAACAAATAACGGTATTTTTTGACAAATGCTTTATATGGTTTAATTGCGTTTATTCCTCCAAACCTCCTAATTAAATCTATATTACTAAAGAATTCATCAATTTCATTTTCATATGACTTTCTGGAAATCTTCTGGTAAAAGTGTATAGGAAATCTTGCTTGGTGTCGCATAAAGAATTTTAACTGTAATTGAAACTTTGTATATCCCTTATCCTTATGTTCTTCAAGAAAAAACTTTTCAAGGTCTCTTGTTATACAGCATTGATTGCAGTATACATTATATTCACTTATGTTATTACATAGATTGTCGGGTAATAACTTACACAATGTTATATTAACATCATTCTTTGTATTTTTACAGAATTCGCACTTGTTATAGTTAAACAACATTTCACTATATTATATTGAGTCATTATTTCCTTAAGTCATTTTTAGCGAAGTACATGAGATATTTTTTGTTTTTGTATTTCTATAAGTCTTTCATATCCTCTGACCACTCCGTCAAAACTAAACACATAATTTACGGAACTTTCACCTGCTAATTCACAAGTTTTTATTAATTCATTAAAATCTTTCTTCAACTGCGTCTCATCATGCTCTAATTCAAGGCATGATTTAAACCCTTCATAAAAGTCTTTCTTGTTAGTTTTAAAGTATGTAACATCTAGCAAAGCATATTTATCTCTTTCATCTTCATAGTGTTCTTTTACCTTTCTCATTTCTTTTATTAATTCTATTCGTTCTTTTATTTCTGCGTGTATCTTCATTACTACATTAAGTCATCATCTCTTTAATTCTCCAGTGATGATGACTATGTCATCATATTATTCTATTTTCAATAGAATAATGACCATATGCTAAACTATCACCTGTGTTAGTCCAGTATCTTTTATTTTCATAACTATTCAAACTAATCTTTGTTGTTCTAATACTATACATTTTATGGTTTTTACTTCTAATACTATTGAATGATTTATGTATAACTTCATTAGTTTGTAAAACCTTATCATATTCTTTATATGTCAGTTGCCTCCTCACTATGTGCTTTGCTGCGCCCTTGCATTTCTTATGTTCTTTTTCTTCTCCATAGATTTGAAAAGCGTAACACTTAGGACGAAGTCCAATAAACCCTGTAATAATTTTGCTACTGCATTCATCCTTAAATTTACCCAACGTCTTTTTATTAGTAGTATCATAGCATTTATGATAAATAGGATAATCTGAAAAATCCATTTCATCTTTAATATCATGAAGATCTTTATAAATGTCATCAGTCTTAGTATGAAATACAAAACTATCAGTGTCAGTATAAACCATTCTAATATTATCTCCGTATTTAGGTTTCATAACATCATAATAAAACTTATACATATGTTGCTTACTCAAATCTAAAATACTCATTCCAATGAATATAGGTTTATCTAATTTCAATTGTGCTTTTTGTTTCTCAACTCCTACTAAATTATCGCTGATAATATGACTATGTTTAAATGATGGATTATTAACACATTTCATAAATCTTGTTTCATCACTCGCTATCTCAAAATCTAAGTGTTTCCTGTTGTCTTCCATCGTTTTTCCGAACACGGCATTATTCATTAATTTGTAAACATCTTTCTCAAAATCATTGTTGGCATTCTTTCTTTTCTCAGTGTTAAATTCAATGTAAGGTTTTAATATCTCTTTCTGACTGAACTTTATTGCTCTGTGTATTTTCTTTAGTTTCAATCCGTGTTTTAAATAAAACTGTAAAGTTCTAATATGGACTACGTACTTTTCTTTGTCTTTTAAATTCAATATTAATTTATTTGTTTTTTCATCTTTAGGTTTTTTCTTATTCAGTATTTCATAAATTTCAACTTGTTTATCTGATAACATATCTGCTTTAACATTCATAATTTCAGGTGCCATTGGATAGTCATTGTGTAAATCGTGCAGTTCTTTAGGGTATTCTAAATCAACTTCTAAGATGTATCCAGTATTACCATTAGCATAGTTTAAAATATCATCTTCTGTTATTTTAGTATCCCACTTTAAATTTTTGTGTGGCAGTTTTTGTATCATTGCTAATCCATATAAGTTATTAGCATCAAAATAGTTAATATAACTACTTTCTTTGCTTTCATCAAAATCATCGCCCATATAAATATTATTTGCCTCTACTTTCTTACAGGCAGTCTGTGTCATCCCACCACGAAGTCCGGTCTCTATCATTTCATACATATCTTGGTCGTAAACTAAATCTATTTCAACACCAGTTAATTTTAACATAGCATCAAAAGCAAAATTAGGCAGTGTGTAATAATATACTGGATCTAAACCGTAATCTTGAATACAGACATCTCTAAAATTTTCAAAAATATCAGTTAATAATAAAACATCTGTTTTCAAATACAAATCGTGATATTCACCCATGTTTTTAATCTTAAAGTGTTTCCATATTACTTTTGCTTTTTCATAGTCTTCATCCGTTATATTATCCTCGCTTAATCTACTGTAAAACATATCTTTAGTCGGTAGACTTTCATCTTCAAACTTTTCTATTGAATTCATATAGTCATACGGATAAACTCCTTTCTCTGTTAATAAGTCCAAACATTTTTCACTTTTAATAATATCATTATTTTTACTAAATCTAAAATTGTTCTGCCAGTTGTCTTTTATTATCCATTTTCTTTTATCTTTATCATCTGTGTTATCATATTTTGTCAATGATACTAATTTATCTAAAGAAGCAGTTATAAAACTAAAACTGTCCTTAACACTTAAACAATCAAAACCGATATTAATAAACTTTTCACTGTTCTGTGCTATTACATCTATTTTCTTCTGATTACTTAACTTATCAGCATTTTGAATAATTAAATGTCCATCATAATTTTTCATATTATGAAAAAACACTGGTATTTTAAAGTATTTATGACAAAAGTTTAAATTACAAATGCTATGAGCACAACCCCTATATTTACCTGTGAAATGGCAATGGTCGCGAACCTTCTTATATTTCTCTGCTTCCTTTTCATTCTTATAATCATATCTAAATTTATCACCACAAATAAAACAATGAGTTGCATTTTTAAAGTCTTTCTTATTTTCATCACTCATATCAATTTCTTTATTTTCTTTCATTTTGTCTTTAATGTCTTCTCTTATCTCATTAATTTTACTACAAAAACATTAACGGCATCACTTCCTCGATATAAATATTCATAATTAGAACCATCAACTGAATTAACCATATTCAACATAAAACCACAGGGTTTATGTTCTTGATAATTGTAAGTTTTAATACTTTCATCTGTTGGTTTATCAACTTCCTCAGTTAAACATTCAAAGTCAGCATAAATAACAAATGGACACCTTAACTTTTTAAAGTGATGCTTGAATTTCATTTTTTCTTCTGGTTTAGGCATTTTTATTTGTTGACCTTCAACTTCCATACAACCCTTGTCATAGTGTTTCTTTAGGAGTTCGGGAGTTCCAAACCCATTTTGACAATATTTACAGAAAAAACGAAGCACTACAAAATTTACTTTTCTGGCTGTTAATAAGTCTGCTCATATGCTTAATATAGGCATAATGACTAGCACCTCCCACATCAATTCTTAACAAATCAATATGACAAGAAGCATCCTTATTTTTCAGTGCTCTATGTTTAACTATTTGCTCTTTAACTTCATCAATTACAAAAACATTAATGGACACCTTAGGGTTTTGTTCTTCAAACTTATCAATATCATCATTATTCACAGGATAATTTATTCCATCAAAGTTCAAGTCGCTTTCCACTTTTTTATAATGATAAAAGTATTCTGGATGCTTATTTTCATAGATTTTATGGTAAGCACATTCAACACAATATTTAAAACACTTTTCATCTTTATTTTGAATATTAATACATGCTCTTTTGGACTTTACCCATTTTGGTAGTTCAATATATTGTCCTGCTCTTGTAGGGTTGTATTTGTTATACATAATGTGGATGCTTTCAACTTTAACTATCATCAATCCTGATTGATACAGTCCCATTTCTAAAACTCTAGTTTCAATGTCTGGTTGCTTTTTTCAAATCATCTTCATTATTTATGGTATATGACCTTGTCTTTGCACTAACTAATTGCTCTGCTTCAAATATATTATGTACTCTTAATGATACGACAGCGTTTAATTTCATACCCTTATGTTCTTTTAAATATTCACTTAGTTTATCAAACTGGTAAACAAAATAAGTCAATCCATTTAAACCTTTCAAATTGATGTTAGAAATGGTGTAAGCATTGGCATATGCTCTAAAAGCGCTTCTTTCCTCTGTTATTGTTGCTTTCTTCTTGACTGCGTGTTTTAAGACTGACCTTGTTCCTACTCTTTCTCTTATTTGGTTTGCTTTGTATTCATTAGTTTTCTTTACGCTTTCAAGTTGTTTGATGAGTTTTTTGCTTATTGGTTTATCAGCGTTGTATCTGTATTGATTGGTTCCTATGATTATCGTTTTTAATTGTTTACCTTTTTTATTTAATTTATATTGCCCTACATTGTTTTTTAGAATGTATTTAACGATTTTAGTATTTTCATCCGGCGCTAAATTTCTATTCATATTAATAAGTATATATTTATTAATATAAATATCTCCGTAAGTCAAAATCAAATTTATAATTTCTATGAAGTAAAGCAATTACTCATTTACTAAAAGCAATTCGTGACGTAGATAATGTCTGCTTAAACCTTCTAAAACATAATATTTTTGTAGTGTCATATCTCTCTCTATTTTTCAATTTTAAATTTTCTGTCAGACCATTTTGAAATTGTTTCTTTTCGTGTGGAATAATTACCTTTACCTTTCTTATAGATTTTAACCATATCACCAACAGATAATTGGGGGATTTTCCTCATGTGCTTCTGCTTTAATGTTAGATTTGCCTTTACATTTATTCTATTTTCATCCTTGTGTGCTTCAATAGGTCTCATTCCATTTGATGAGTGTATAGTATCATTATATTTTTCAGTGTTGGTTTTAACATATCAGTCCATTTTCCCTTTGTAAAATTCATTCTATCACTTCTTCCCTTTTTCATCGTCCTAATAAATCTCTCTCCTATATTCGCATGTGTCATTGTTTTCTTTTGACTTATGCCTAGACTATCTAAATATTTTTTGACATCCGAGTAAAATGCTCCGTCATCATCACTATAAATTTCAATCGGTTCACCCATAATTTTAAAACTTTCTTTCAATGCTTTTAAAACATTTGGGCTTGCTCGCTCAGGCATTGGAACAACATTACCTAATTTACTGAAAGCATCAAATACAATTAAAGCATATCTTTCTTCACCTTCTTTCTTAAATATGTTCATATCCATAATATCTATTTGAAATTCTGCTCTGGCATAAGGCACTAAGAAACTATTATATTTTTGATATGGTTTAATTTGTTTATTAGGTTGCTTCTTCAACCAATCACCCACTTCTTTTAGAGTAAATGATGCATCTGTCTCATTTGCTTGTTTGTATAAACTTTGCTTTGAACCATACCCTCGCTCCAAATCGTAAAATAATTACTTAATATTTCATCTTTTGTAAGTTTACTCATTATAATACTGATTAGTTTTTAATAATTTTATTTAATAAAAAATAATCACATTGCTTCTCTTGCTTTTTGACACTTTCTAGATTTCTCATGTCTTTTGATGATTGAAGAATTACTCATCGTTTTTCCACACATATTGCAGGTGTAAGGATGGTTCTGCTTTTCTTGAAAATATTTACTCTGGTATGCTTGTTTTTTTGTTTTATTTAATCTCTCTTCCTCACTTGATGTTGGTATTACATCAGCATCTGAACTATCATAATGTCTTTGAATGTCTGCTCCAAACCTGCTATTCATATATATCATACTCATAAAACTGCTATACTCATCATCAAGAGTGTTTAAATAATAATTGTCTCTTATATCATTAGAATGTCTGCTGTAGAAAGGCATTACTATCTTATTATATTAAAGTGATATTCCCTTAAGTCTATTTTGGTAAAATATCTATTAATAATAATTACAAAGTAATTATCAATATTAACTAGATTTTTCTTTACTACTGCTTGACGGTTGCTCTTCTTCATTTTCACTAATAGGCATGTCGGTTGGCGGTGCTATTTCATAATTAGCATTTTCTTCTGACGATGATGAATTAACAGTATGTGTTGAAGAACTATTAACAGTGATAGGCGGAGAACTATGAACACTAACAGGGGGAGAGGAGGTTGATAAATCAACCCCGCCATTGCTTTGCAATGTCGTGTTTAACTCAACTTCCTCACTAACATTTGTATTGAACATATTCATTATAGCAGTTGCTATATCGTATGATGTTACTAATGAATTCATTGTTAAATTAACTAATAACTCTGAACCTTGAATTGTAGTTAATGTAGTGTGATATGTTAAATGTGCTACTATTTGTCCTATACTAAAACCCGTCCTCAGCATAAATTCTATACTCCTCATCAAAATAAATAATTTCTTTCTATATTTATCAATATCATCATCTTTTTTATCATCATCATCATCGTCATCATCATATAAATCAGGGTCATATGTAAATGCTAATGCTTCTGCTTCAGCCTTGGTTATCAGTTTGCTTTTGAAACTCTTTGAAGAACCGCCTAAAATTTTTGTCTCATCATCAAAATTATAAGTTTGTGTCGCTTTATCATTTGGTAGGTCTGTTTGTGTTGCCTTGTTTTCTTTGTTAAGCGTTTGTGTTGCCTTGTCTGCCATCATAACTTGAGCGTTCATATATCTTTCTTTATTTTTATAATTCATTAAATCCATTTTATCAAAATCAAAATTATTCAATAACATATCTTTCTTGTATTTCTTCAATATAACTGTTGTTTGTATTTTGCTTGTGATTGTTTGTTTAAGCATTTCATCAAAAGTAGGGCGTTTCCTTAATTCGTGCTTGTGGTTGTTAATCATTTTATATAATTATTGATAAATTATATACATGATTTATTTAAACCTCTGATGCTTTACCTTTTCCTTTCATAACTCTCCAATCTTCCATTCTTTTTCTTAGCAGTTCATCATTTACTCTTGTTGTCCATTTTCCCTCTTGTATTAGTTTTTCAATCAATCCAACTAAATAAGATCTACCTGTTTCCTTTTTACCTTTTCCTCGTTTTTTCTTTGCTCCATGTTCGTATTCGTGTTGTTGTTCTTTAGTAAGTTCAATTCCTCTTAAATGTAGTTGAAATAATAGGTCTTTTTCCAGAACGTTCGTTTTTTGTTTCCAGTGCTTTTTGGTTGTAAATCTTCCAATGGTGGTAAATCTTCAGTATCGCTTGATTTTGCAGTTACCATTGACTGGATACTTGGTCTTCTCCCCTCTTGTCCTTCTAATTGTCTTGCTCGTTGTGCTCGTTCTTGTAGGTCTGCTATTTGTTCGCTACTAACTCTTTTTGAAACTTGACTGATTTGTCGTTCGTGTTGTTCCTCTGCATCATCCATTGAGGCACTTAGTGATTGTATTGCTTCATCTCTTAAATCATCCATTTCATCGTCTCTCGATATATCAAAATGTTCTGTTTGATTTTTCCCATCTAACATTTTTTTAAAGTGTTGTCTCAAATCTACTGTATTATTATCATAAACTGTCCCCAATGGACTATCACGAAAATAATAAGCGTTTCTGTCTATTACATCTCTTATATTCTTATTTTTAAATTCTTCCTTTGTAATTTCCTTTATCAGTTCATTATAAGACGGTCTTAATCTCAATTGTGATTTTAGCGTTTTCATCTGTTCATTGTCTAATCTCATTAGTATATTAAATTAATTAGGTTATAATTTATTAATCTAATTAATCTAATTAATTTAATCAAAATTAAAATCCTTTCTTAATTGATTGATTATTCCTTTCTTCTTCTTAATAATTTCTGAATATGATTTACCTGTTTCACTTGATGGGTGATGTCTCAACTTTTCACCTTCCAACCTTTGAATTTCATTAAAATACGCCTGCGCTTCATCTTGATATCTTCTTTTATTTTGAAATACAGCATAATCTTTTTTAGCGCTATGACGTTCTATTTGTTCTTGTAAGTCTTTCAAATATGTATAATTAGGTTGATGTGCCTTGTTGTCTCCTTCATAATAGTAATGTTGAGTTGATTTATATTTCTTCTTCTTTTTGGGTTTATTTGTTTCAAAAACTGCTTTTCTATCAATAACATCACTGATATTCGGTTTGTCTTTATTTTGCGGTTCTGTTATTCTATTTACAACGTTGTCATAAATTTCTCTACGACGCATAAGCAATTGTTTTTTATCAATAATCATTATATAATAATAATTAGATTAAATAATTTTATTTGCTAAATTATTAATTTTCTGTTTATTTTTATTATGCATAATTTTTCTACGGACAACTTTGTTAGGGTCTGGTTCTTTTTTAACTGGTATTCCATTACAGTTATGACGATATCTGAAAGTGTATTTTGTTAAATATTTTTTTACATTTTGGACATTCCACTTTTTCAGTTGAGTATGTTTTAGATTTTAATTCTTGTTTTGGTTCGTGTTCTTCTTCTACTTTATTATTTTCTTCATTTATAATATTATTAGTTTCTACTTCTTTACTTTCTTCCTTAATAATAGGTTCTTCTTTAATTTCTTCTACTTCTTTAGGTGCTTCATTATTTTCACTGCCTACATCTACTATTTCAATATTTTTAACCATATAATTAGTATATAATAAATATATATATTAAAATATTTTAATATAATTAGTATATAACAAATTTTATATTAAAATATTTAATATATGCTGTTCTAACCTTCAAAAAATGTTAAACTAAAACTACTTGTTGTTCCATTCATATTTTAAAACTCTACCCGACGCATCAGTAAATCTAAAATGAAGTCTATTCAACGAACGCATACTAATATCATTAGCATCATTTAAAATTAGTTCATTATCATATATGAGGTTGCCGAATGATGTTAAAACTGGTACTTTCTTTATTATTGATGAAGTGCCAAAACTACATAACTGGTTTCCGTTACTTAATTCATTACAATGAATATAAATATTTTTAACAGGTAAAAATGATATAAATCCACTAACAAACGGGTCTGCAGTAATATTTACTTTTTCGGTAGTATTTCCTAAAATGTCATTAATACTATTAAGATAATCTCTATCATAATCAATACCAAAACTGTAATTTGTTTTTAATTCTTTATCTGTATGGATTATAAAAAAATAAGAAATATAATTACAACTTATAGTTATAGTATTAGTTTTTAATGAATAGCTACAAGTAAAAAAGTCACTATTTCCATCAGTTCCATTAGTAGCAGTATTCAATTTATTTTGTAATTCGGTTGCTAATTCACTACCTACATAACTACCTTTATCAGGTGCTACAATAAAATAATATACTGGTGCTCCTATTAATATCCCTCCTAATGTTAAATATAATCTGTTATTTAAATTATCTTCAATTGGATAAAATGAATTAGCGATAGATTCTTCGTGACAAATCATTTTAGTATTTGGTCCGCATTCTTGTTGCTCTCTTAAATTAATAACAAAATCTGATGTAGATTGACTGTCATTTAAATCACGATAAGCACTGTTGATATATATTTTACGAAATCTCATTATATTTATTATTTAGAAATTTTATAATTTAATTATATATGAAAAAATATAAATATTATTTAAAAGAAGGAAAATTAAAATCATACAATCCGCTTCATCAAGGTCATAGCGAAATGTATAGAAAAATCATTAATGAAATTCAACAAGAAAAATCATTATTCAAACCTAAATATAATAATAATTTAAACAAAGCATATACAAATGGTAAAGGTTTCTTTATTGATGGCAATAAATTATATGTTGCTGGGACATTTGGTAAGTCTAATATTAAATCAAATATTAATGATATTTTAAGCGATATAGGATTACCACTAAACCTTACAAGATATTCAGAACGTTATAGAGATGTATCAGAAGTGTTGGATAATAATATAAATATAGATACTGTTATTTCTCACAGTTTAGGCAGTTCAATAAGTTCAGAATATATAAAAAAATATTCCTAATAATAATATTAAACATTTGACAACTTACGGCGCTCCTTTTGTTTCAATGTCAAACAAAAATAATGACAACTACACAAGCCTAAGAAATTTTGGTGATATAGTCAGTATTTTAGATAGAGGCAGTATAACATCAAATAGAGGAGGTTTTACCCCATTAACAAATCATCAACACTCATTATATGGTGATACTGGCAAGGACGTATCAAGAAGCATTGAACCTGTAAAGGAAATTTTGTAGTCTTATATATAATGCCTAATAATGATATAAAAAATACTATAAATCCTAAAAAGAAAGTCAGTTATGATGACATTAAGAAAATAGTAGAGGATGAACCTAACTATAAGGTTGAACATAATAATATTAAAAATAAATCTTAAAAACTATTAAATAAAAAATCTAAAAAAGAAGTTATAGATTATTCACACTTTAAAATAAAATAATTTAATAATAGAATAATATAATATTTTTCTATTATTAAATGTATAAGTTATGGAAACACTAGATATTGAAGATGTCCTTGTTGAAAAGAATTTAAGATTTAAATTTAAATTAAAAGATGGCGGTTCTTATGTCCGGTCAAAAGAAAGTAAAAACTTTTATCCTTCATCGGTTTCTACTTATACCGCTGATACAAATTCAGTAATTAGATTTAACATTACTGGACCACCTAATCAATGGTTGTCCTTACCTTCACTATTATTAGGATTTACTCTAAACAACACTGATAACACAGCAAATCTCGAACTTAGACCAATTGACACAGCCGGATTTTTTGATAGGGTGCGTGTGTTAATGGGTGATGTCATTGTATGTGATTTAAATTCTCTTTCTCGCGCGAGTGCAATGAAAGATGTATTAAAATCATCAGAAGAAAAACGAATTGATGAAGCATTGGGTTTTGGAAATACTCTACTCAATCACGATGGACGGTTTTTAGTTTGTGATGCTACTGGAACTTCTACTACTCAAGCAGTAACTAGAAATGTAACCAATGGTAATTATAAAGGAATTAAAGAAGGTAAAAGTGCTAATGTCTATTTTGATTTAAATTTAAAATGTTTCAAGACTTGTGAAAACTGGATACCTTTATCTTATTGTCCAATAACAGTTGAATTATATTTAACAACTGATGTATTAAAACCAATTGTTAATAGAACAGGACTTTTTACTGATGCAAATACAAGTATCACTTGGTCAGTCACAAAACCTTTATTCAAAGGAAATGTCTATACTCTTGACGATAGCTTATATGCAGAGTATGCTAAAATATTAGAAACTGGTTCTCTTCCTATTACTCTTGAAACTGAAACCCTACAAGAACAAACAGCATCAACAACAACTGAAATATTCACAACTATTGTCCGTAATGTGTCTAAATTAAATAAACTGTTTATTTCTTTTTCAAATGCGACTCAAAAGGGTTATGTGGGCGGATACGGTGAATTATTGAAACCATATAACTTTATGTATCATCCACTGGCACATGTAACAGGTGATAAAGGACGTTATGACCCAGAGCATGATTTATCTGCTTCTTTGATAATCGGTAATCAAGTTATTCCAAGTCAAGAAAATTCAAGGTGTTCGTGAGGCATATGCCCATCTTATGCATTGTGCTGATAAACCAATGTTAGTTAGTGCAGAAGATTACAGGTCTCACGCTTTTATGTATGGGTTTAATTTGCAGAAATTAGAAAGTGATTCAAATATGGTTGTTAAAGTGAAAGCGTTGGAGGGTTCAACATTATATAGCGCTCCTGGTAAAATGGCCGAGAGAATTTATATGCTCTTGGTTCATGAGTGCATTCTTGAAATCCGTTCAAATTCTGTAACATTTTATGATTAAAAAGAAAATATGATATTATTAATTTTCTAATTAATAATATAATATTATGAGCAAAAACTTAATCAATACCTTTGATATTACAGCAAATAGAATTAGACAAGTAAAAGATGGAGCTGTCAATGATATAGAAGATCTTTACGCGAGTAAATCTGACATTCAAACAGTATTAGATAGTAAAGCAGACCAAGCAGACACCTATACAAAGGAGCAGATAAATGCTAATTTTTATGATATAACTGAAACATATGACAAAACAGAAATTGATGTATTATCAAATAATATTAGTTCAAATTCTTTTTTAATAGGTAATCTGACAATAACTTCAAATACTAATTTTAATAATATTTCTTCAAATACAAATTTAATAAATACAAAGGGGGCCTGTGCTATTGAGGGTTGGTTTTGCGCATATTCGCGGCTCACTTTTCTGGCCCGCAGAAGGCTAGCCGGGGAGCTGGAAAGTGCAAGGGCTCCTACACACAAGACCATTCCTGGGCACAAGAAGAAATGGACTGCGCAAACTTATCCACCGCCGCCCCTCTTGCAGCTGTCCAACATCACACCTCCACAAAGCAAGGCTCGCTCAGCTCGATCAAGACCATGTTTTCTGCCATCCAGGGCTCCAAGCTATCCCATGTAGCAGTGTGATCAACGGTGAAGACAATTGGAATTCTGTAAAGATAGACATCGTAGCTATACACTCCAGTTTTGCTCTGTCCAAGGGTGTGCACGTCGCCGTTCGATTGAAAAAGGGCACGTTGGGAGAGTATGAAAGACATATTGTTGATGTTGTCGAAGACCAAGAATCCGTGTTTGCGACGATTGAAGCCGCGAAGATCGGCCGATACATCATCTTGCACAGACTGTATGTAAGGTGGCTTGAGCCAGGCCAGCTCTTGATGCAACGACTTCGCAAGAGTGCTCTTGCCACAGCGGGACCCGGCTCGCAGCACTAGAAATTTATAACGGAGCAAGGGCATAGAATACTGACTGGCCCATTCCCGGACCAACTCCAGCACATGCTGCTTGAAGGGACGTTTCAAGGTTTCCAGAACCGCGTCCGCGGCTGCTTTCTCCCCTTGAAAGGCTTGCTGCTGCTCGCGCAGCTGCACTGCTTCGACTTGCTTCAGCCGGCCGACAAAACCGACGCGAACCTTGCACCTCGCGCTGCGGGCAGCGTGGTCAAGAAATTTCCAGCACTTTGCAAGAAAAAGAGCTGTCTGCACTTCAAACCCTGCAGCTTCTCAACTGAAAGCTTACTCGGCAGCCAGGCGGCGCGTATTCCAGGTAAATATCGTGTGTCAATTTCTGCGAGGACCAGAGAGAGTCCAACCAGGCACCGCGCACTGTGTAGTGCACCCACGGCTCGTGCCCGCTTGTTTGGACTCTCAGTGAGCCAACCTGAGCTGAATGCAGACACAAGCAGGCAGCGCTTGCAAGAAGGCCTGGCAACAGTGGCCCGAAAAGAGCAAAAGAGGTGTCTACCTGAGTTATGTTCGCCTCCTCCTACGCAAGGATTTCCCGACAAGTGATGGCAGCCTAGGTGCTTTGGCGGCCCAGCAATAAAAATGGCCTTGGTCTACTGACTCCCGCCACTTGGCGCCACGCGCTCTGCAAGGAGAACAGTTCGGGAGGACCTGACGCCACGCCAAGGGACGCAGCGACGTCCAGTCGGGCGCCTTGTGAAATTCAATGTAGACATGCAAATGCAAGCGGTCCATGTTTTGAGCATGCTCGGACCGTTCCAAAGTTGCGGTCCAGCGGGAAATGCTTTCGACTGTCTGGATGAAGTCCACGAAAGGCTCAAAATCTGCGTCTGTGAAATGGGAAGCATTATAAGTCAACAGCGCTGCAGCCGCTCGCAAACGGAACGGCGCCTGCAAAGCAAGTCCTAAATCGGGAAATACAACAGCCGAGGTTGACACTAACTTGACTTATGTCTATAACGGGCACAGAAGGGCACGGAAATCGCTCGCGCACAAGCGAAGCCTTGGCGGTCGCAGGCGCTGGCGCTGCAGCTGGTGAACTGGCCGCTTGGCTCGCCTCTGCTGGCACTTGACGAACAGGCAGGGGCGCTTGACCTGGTGTGGCATGGTAGAAATCACTAAACGTGCTGGCTTTTGTCGGAAGTAGCCCTCAAGGGCTAAAAAATGCCCCCAAGGAGAAATCACACTTGCGAGCCCGGGAACCACCATACAGCTGGACAGCAGCGTCTAGCCTTTGCGACTGCGCTGGGGACAGGTCCTTGCTCCGAAGCTGGTCTGTCAACGCAGTGAACTCGTCCGATCGAAACTCGTATCCCTGCACACGTGGGGCCTCTACGGCCACCTCATCAAGCAAGCCTCGAAGCTGTCCAGATGCTTGCCGCTTCCGCTTTGTCGTCTCTCGAGCCATGGCAATGCATGATGGCAACCAAAGGTGCAAAAAAAAAACGAATCAGTCTTTGACGATGGCAACAAAGGGTGCAAACAAAGGTCGAATCAGTCTTTGGGAAAGTTGACAGAACATGCTGCCTGGAACTGAGCAAATATCCTTTGTCAGTCACAACCCCTGCACTCTCCAAACAAAAAGAAGCGCAGTGAGCCACGCAACAACGCAGCTCCACACCATCTACGAGCATGCCGGGAGTACAATGCTAAAAAAATGAGTCAGGTCCCTCCGGGTCGCTTGTGACACTTCCCCCCGCCTGTTGCTCCGACCTCCCCTCCCGTTCCTAATAACATTGTAAAGCCCAAACGGGGTCCAGCGTCCACATGGTAAAACATGAGGTAAAGTGACCACGCGGGCGTCCACAAATGTACAAATCCCCAGGGAAAGTTGCGCCCACACGGCGTCCACATGTAAAAAAACAGGGATTTGGAAGCTTGTCTTTACGGATCCGGGTCGCTACTGCAGAAAAAGCCCAAACGGGGTCCAACGTCCACATATGTAAACCATGAGGTGATGTGCCCACGTGGGCGTGCACAGATGTACAAATCCCCAGGGAAAGTTGCGCCCACACGGCGTCCACATGTAAAAAACAGGGATTTGGAAGCTTGCCATAAGGGAAAAAAGCCAAACGGGGTCCAACGTCCACATATGTAAACCATGAGGTACCGTGCCCACGTGGGCGTCCATAAATGTACAAAACCCCAGGGAAAGTTGCGCCCAAACGGCGTCCACGTGTAAAAAACAGGGGTTTGAAAGCTTGCAATCAGGGTCGTTACTGCAGAAATAGCCCAAACGGGGCCCAACGTCCACATATGTAAACCATGAGGTAATGTGCCCACGTGGGCGTCCATAAATGTACAAAACCCACAGGGAAAGTTGCGCCAAAGGGCGTCCACATGTGAAAAAAAGGGATTTGGAAGCTGGAACCTAGGGAAAGCAGCCTGCACAGGGCGAGCCAAACCTTCGGAAAGGGACCCATGGATTGTCAACATGTCAACATTCAGGGAAGTTGCAGCTTCCTCCCACGAGTCAGGGCGTCCAGATGTGAAAAGTCAGGGATGGTGCAGGTTAGGGTCATGACTCAAATGTTGAGGGTTCCTGAAGGGCTAAAACAGATTGCGGGTCTGCTACCTGATGTCACTTGCTCTTGGGTGGGCGTTTCTGCAAACATGGAACTTCATCACACTTGCCGACACTGCAAACAATCGAAGCTCCAATGGCGTCCAGCAAACGGCGGCCGTGCGTCAAAAATACCGATGTGAATCACAAACTGCTTATCCCTCATTGGCTCCCTGCTAAGAATAAAGGCTTGCTGTCGCTGAAACTGCGCGCAATCGACGCCCAAACGGCGTTCACAAACTACAAAATCAGCAAACATCTTCATCCCTGACTAGCGTCCTTCTTTGGAACAAGGCCTACAGTTCCCGTCACTGCAGGCAATCGACGCCCAATTGCGACCGCACAAAGCAAACCATGTATCAAAACATTCAGGCCCTGCCAGGAGCCAGACTCGGAAAGCCCATCCCCCCCAATGCGACATGGTCCTCAAACAAATCCTGAGGCTGCAGCCGCGTGAGCAGCGGACAAAACTACCGCGAGGAATCGTTCGGGGGGACTGACAAAAGAACCTGGCGAATTCGTAAACCCAAACAAAGGATCCGACGGTAGTTTTATCCACTGCTCACATGGACCGCGTAATAACGCTGCGAAAAAAACAGCACACAACGCAATCGCAGCAATGGCGACATGCATGTCGTGTCTTCCCACATCCATCAGTTGTGGTGGATCGGTAAGCACAGCAGGCTCGGCTTTTCCGCGCCAAGTCCATCCGCTGCAGCAGTCTGACACGAAGGCCTCTAGGCGCACACAGCCAAGCAAGGTTACAAGTGAGCATGGGTGAAAGCACTGACATTCAGCGAGCCCGTGCCCTGCGTCCGCCCTGCGGCGCACACAGCCAAGCAAAGTCGCACAAACGTGATTCTGAGTGAAAGCTCTCGCGTGAGCGAGCTCTGCGTCCGCCTTGCGGCGAAACAAGATGCTTCAAACAGCGCCCCCTTGCTGGTGCACCTTGCGGGTCATCAGCCAAGTGAGGTCGCTCACTGATAACTTTCCGGCTTTTTGCATCAGGCGCCGTCGCTTTTTTTCCTGGCAGCCGGTTTGCTTTAATCAAACTAGCAAAAGAAGATCCCGGGCAAGACTTGCTGCAAAAAATCTGAAACATTCCTGCTTCCAAACAAACACTTCGAGTTTGACCAGCCGGGCCCCCAAACCTCGAAAAACCATGGTGCCTGTGTGCGGATCTCCTTCGTCGCCTGCTTCAACTGCTGCTTCAACGTTTTCCGCTCCGCCTTCAATCCTTCAAGCGCATCTTCCGGACCGTCCTCACGACGTGCTGCGGGATCTGGCGCTGCTGCATCAGCCATGGCGCACAACCGTTACAGATCGCAAGGCTTTGTGCAGCGCACACCTCTGAGCCAAGCCTGCCCTGTGGGCCGAAGCGCGTCTCAAGAAGGTAGCTTCCCAAGATTGACTGCAACAGCACGGCACCTGGACCGAGCCTGGTTTCAAGGTCAGGAACCCAAGCCAAAAGGACCTCCAAAGGCGTGTACCCCCACAGTGACTCTCAAGCCGGTTCACAAGAGCTGCACTCGCGCCCCGCGTCAGCTTTTGCTGCTGTCAGAAAAGAGCCTTGCAAGCGTACGCCATGCGGCGGCGCTTCGGCCAAATGCAAGCAAGATCGGCCGGCGTCGGCTTACTGCCGGCTGGCAAACTCGTGGGGTTTCCCATGAGTTGCTTTAAGTCTTTGTGCAAACGTGACAAGTCTGTTGGCCCTCCAGCGCCCACAGCCTCGAAAGACGGCTTCCACTTCTTAGCTGCGAAGAACTGCCGAGGCGCCTGCGTTAAATGCCAAATCCAAGCTAGCGGGCTTATCAGCCCCTCTGCGGATGCAGCGCGAAGCTCTCGATGAACCTTTTTCAAATACATCTTGAAACCTGCGAAGGCTCGAATGTCCAGCGGTTGGGCAATGTGAGTGCACGAGGATGGAATGAACAGCAGCTGGATCCCGCAGTCTGATGCTGCCTGCATCACAGGCAGTGGAAGGTGGGCCGGAGCACAATCCAAGAGCAGCACTGGCTGCACATTGCCTGCGTCAAGCACAGGCTGCAGCGTTTTAGAGACGTCCTTGATAATGGCAACCATGACTTCTGAAGTGTTCCAAGCTGATTTCCGGCGAAGGATGCGAAGCTGCGTCGCCGGCAGTGCAGCAATGCCCTTCATGATTGTCTTGGTCAGCCTCACGGTGCTTCCAATCAAGTAGTGTGGCAGCTTGCCTTGCAGCTCGGCTGAGTCACAAATCAATGCCACGTAGGACATCGCGCCGCGCAAGTTCTCCTTCTTCACTTTCGCACGCAGCCGCAGGCCGCGCTGCACGCACGCTGCTGCAACACAGCCAGCAAGCGGAGTCATGTTGAACCCTACCGAGGTTTCGTCCAGATTAAGGAACACAATCTGCTTGTGGCTGTACTTGGCCGAAACGTGGGCTAGTGTGTGCCAGAAAGCACGGACCTGCAGCAGAAATCAAGGCTGGATTCTCCCAGAACAAACCCAAGCGCACCTCCCGGAAAGAAGGCCCTAAAACCTGACCGCTTTTGGGGTCAGCTTCGTAACAAAGGCCATTAGCTGGGCAGGTTTCCGGGGCCATTTTTCGTGCCCAAAAAAGGGCCCTTGCTTTTCGCGCCTTGGTTCGCAGCTCTTCCGGCTCGATGTAGCCTTCTGGCTGTAAAGTCTTTCGGCGCACGCCCCAGCGCAGGCGCCACCTGGCAGCCCATTTGTTCACAGTTCTCTTGGAAGGCGCTCCCAGATCTGGCTGATGACCAAGCAAGGCTCCCTCGCACTGCAGGAAGACATCCACGGAAGACGGTGTCACACCGTGACCGACATTCATTGTCTCCACCCACTGCACTGTAGAGTTTTCTGCTAGAAACGCTTGTGCTTGCTGCGTGGCTGTGACCCATGCTGGAGTCTCAGGAGCATGAGCTTGGCAAATTTCGCTCATTGGGGCCGCCAAAAAAAGGCTCTCGACTGTGGCAGCACTTGGATATCCCGGCGTCTGAGCATGTTTGAAGGAGGAGAGGCGTTGTGCCATGACTGTGGCCAACTCTATGTTGTGTCCCGACAACAGGTACACGGCAAGGGTGGCTTTCTGCCCAGCAGGTCCAAGGCCACCACGTCCAGCACGCTCGTGCCTTCTGCTTTGTTGCCGGTAAAGTGCCTTCGCAGCGTTTCTGTTCGCAGTGAGCTGAGCTTGCAGCGTCTGCACTGCCAGCCGAGCTGCTGCCGCATCAAAGTCAGGCTGGTCCATGACAAGCTCTAGCGGGCGGCGACCCTTGGTCGCAAAAGGCAGGGGTTGCGCTACTGCACATCCTCAGGGCCGTAGGCTATGCCACACGCAGAACAACAACTTTGCGGGCAGTAAAGGTCAAAGCAACTTTCAAGCTCATCGGTGCTCAAAAGCATGCGAGCACGTGCTTCGCTGACACATGGAAGCTCTTAAGGGCGGTTACAGACTGGGTTCTGCAGAAGCGCACGGATGCAAAAGATGCACACGCACACACACACAGACACAAACGCTACTCTCTCTCGGCCGAAGAGTCGGGCGACAACATTTCCCGCACCAGGGCGGCAAGCCTCTCCAGGTACATGTGAGCAACATAATAGCGCGGCAAGAAAGGTTTCACAAAGGGGGCCTGTGCTATTGAGGGTTGGTTTTGCGCATATTCGCGGCTCACTTTTCTGGCCCGCAGAAGGCTAGCCGGGGAGCTGGAAAGTGCAAGGGCTCCTACACACAAGACCATTCCTGGGCACAAGAAGAAATGGACTGCGCAAACTTATCCACCGCCGCCCCTCTTGCAGCTGTCCAACATCACACCTCCACAAAGCAAGGCTCGCTCAGCTCGATCAAGACCATGTTTTCTGCCATCCAGGGCT
Source organism: Effrenium voratum (assembly GCA_963377175.1). Classification (NCBI taxonomy): domain Eukaryota; class Dinophyceae; order Suessiales; family Symbiodiniaceae; genus Effrenium; species Effrenium voratum. Next base: position 12,712 of record CAUJNA010003848.1, on the reverse strand, counting down.
CCAAGCTATCCCATGTAGCAGTGTGATCAACGGTGAAGACAATTGGAATTCTGTAAAGATAGACATCGTAGCTATACACTCCAGTTTTGCTCTGTCCAAGGGTGTGCACGTCGCCGTTCGATTGAAAAAGGGCACGTTGGGAGAGTATGAAAGACATATTGTTGATGTTGTCGAAGACCAAGAATCCGTGTTTGCGACGATTGAAGCCGCGAAGATCGGCCGATACATCATCTTGCACAGTCTGTATGTAAGGTGGCTTGAGCCAGGCCAGCTCTTGATGCAACGACTTCGCAAGAGTGCTCTTGCCACAGCGGGACCCGGCTCGCAGCACTAGAAATTTATAACGGAGCAAGGGCATAGAATACTGACTGGCCCATTCCCGGACCAACTCCAGCACATGCTGCTTGAAGGGACGTTTCAAGGTTTCCAGAACCGCGTCCGCGGCTGCTTTCTCCCCTTGAAAGGCTTGCTGCTGCTCGCGCAGCTGCACTGCTTCGACTTGCTTCAGCCGGCCGACAAAACCGACGCGAACCTTGCACCTCGCGCTGCGGGCAGCGTGGTCAAGAAATTTCCAGCACTTTGCAAGAAAAAGAGCTGTCTGCACTTCAAACCCTGCAGCTTCTCAACTGAAAGCTTACTCGGCAGCCAGGCGGCGCGTATTCCAGGTAAATATCGTGTGTCAATTTCTGCGAGGACCAGAGAGAGTCCAACCAGGCACCGCGCACTGTGTAGTGCACCCACGGCTCGTGCCCGCTTGTTTGGACTCTCAGTGAGCCAACCTGAGCTGAATGCAGACACAAACAGGCAGCGCTTGCAAGAAGGCCTGGCAACAGTGGCCCGAAAAGAGCAAAAGAGGTGTCTACCTGAGTTATGTTCGCCTCCTCCTACGCAAGGATTTCCCGACAAGTGATGGCAGCCTAGGTGCTTTGGCGGCCCAGCAATAAAAATGGCCTTGGTCTACTGACTCCCGCCACTTGGCGCCACGCGCTCTGCAAGGAGAACAGTTCGGGAGGACCTGACGCCACGCCAAGGGACGCAGCGACGTCCAGTCGGGCGCCTTGTGAAATTCAATGTAGACATGCAAATGCAAGCGGTCCATGTTTTGAGCATGCTCGGACCGTTCCAAAGTTGCGGTCCAGCGGGAAATGCTTTCGACTGTCTGGATGAAGTCCACGAAAGGCTCAAAATCTGCATCTGTGAAATGGGAAGCATTATAAGTCAACAGCGCTGCAGCCGCTCGCAAACGGAACGGCGCCTGCAAAGCAAGTCCTAAATCGGGAAATACAACAGCCGAGGTTGACACTAACTTGACTTATAAGTATGTCTATAACGGGCACAGAAGGGCACGGAAATCGCTCGCGCACAAGCGAAGCCTTGGCGGTCGCAGGCGCTGGCGCTGCAGCTGGTGAACTGGCCGCTTGGCTCGCCTCTGCTGGCACTTGACGAACAGGCAGGGGCGCTTGACCTGGTGTGGCATGGTAGAAATCACTAAACGTGCTGGCTTTTGTCGGAAGTAGCCCTCAAGGGCTAAAAAATGCCCCCAAGGAGAAATCACACTTGCGAGCCCGGGAACCACCATACAGCTGGACAGCAGCGTCTAGCCTTTGCGACTGCGCTGGGGACAGGTCCTTGCTCCGAAGCTGGTCTGTCAACGCAGTGAACTCGTCCGATCGAAACTCGTATCCCTGCACACGTGGAGCCTCTACGGCCACCTCATCAAGCAAGCCTCGAAGCTGTCCAGATGCTTGCCGCTTCCGCTTTGTCGTCTCTCGAGCCATGGCAATGCATGATGGCAACCAAAGGTGCAAAAAAAAACGAATCAGTCTTTGACGATGGCAACAAAGGGTGCAAACAAAGGTCGAATCAGTCTTTGGGAAAGTTGACAGAACATGCTGCCTGGAACTGAGCAAATATCCTTTGTCAGTCACAACCCCTGCACTCTCCAAACAAAAAGAAGCGCAGTGAGCCACGCAACAACGCAGCTCCACACCATCTACGAGCATGCCGGGAGTACAATGCTAAAAAAATGAGTCAGGTCCCTCCGGGTCGCTTGTGACACTTCCCCCCGCCTGTTGCTCCGACCTCCCCTCCCGTTCCTAATAACATTGTAAAGCCCAAACGGGGTCCAGCGTCCACATGGTAAAACATGAGGTAAAGTGACCACGCGGGCGTCCACAAATGTACAAATCCCCAGGGAAAGTTGCGCCCACACGGCGTCCACATGTAAAAAAACAGGGATTTGGAAGCTTGTTTTTACGGATCCGGGTCGCTACTGCAGAAAAAGCCCAAACGGGGTCCAACGTCCACATATGTAAACCCTGAGGTGATGTGCCCACGTGGGCGTGCACAGATGTACAAATCCCCAGGGAAAGTTGCGCCCACACGGCGTCCACATGTAAAAAACAGGGATTTGGAAGCTTGCCATAAGGGAAAAAAGCCAAACGGGGTCCAACGTCCACATATGTAAACCATGAGGTACCGTGCCCACGTGGGCGTCCATAAATGTACAAAACCCCAGGGAAAGTTGCGCCCAAACGGCGTCCACGTGCAAAAAACAGGGGTTTGAAAGCTTGCAATCAGGGTCGTTACTGCAGAAATAGCCCAAACGGGGCCCAACGTCCACATATGTAAACCATGAGGTAATGTGCCCACGTGGGCGTCCATAAATGTACAAAACCCACAGGGAAAGTTGCGCCAAAGGGCGTCCACATGTGAAAAAATGGGATTTGGAAGCTGGAACCTAGGGAAAGCAGCCTGCACAGGGCGAGCCAAACCTTCGGAAAGGGACCCATGGATTGTCAACATGTCAACATTCAGGGAAGTTGCAGCTTCCTCCCACGAGTCAGGGCGTCCAGATGTGAAAAGTCAGGGATGGTGCAGGTTAGGGTCATGACTCAAATGTTGAGGGTTCCTGAAGGGCTAAAACGGATTGCGGGTCTGCTACCTGATGTCACTTGCTCTTGGGTGGGCGTTTCTGCAAACATGGAACTTCATCACACTTGCCGACACTGCAAACAATCGAAGCTCCAATGGCGTCCAGCAAACGGCGGCCGTGCGTCAAAAATACCGATGTGAATCACAAACTGCTTATCCCTCATTGGCTCCCTGCTAAGAATAAAGGCTTGCTGTCGCTGAAACTGCGCGCAATCGACGCCCAAACGGCGTGCACAAACTACAAAATCAGCAAACATCTTCATCCCTGACTAGCGTCCTTCTTTGGAACAAGGCCTACAGTTCCCGTCACTGCAGGCAATCGACGCCCAATTGCGACCGCACAAAGCAAACCATGTATCAAAACATTCAGGCCCTGCCAGGAGCCAGACTCGGAAAGCCCATCCCCCCCAATGCGACATGGTCCTCAAACAAATCCTGAGGCTGCAGCCGCGTGAGCAGCGGACAAAACTACCGCGAGGAATCGTTCGGGGGGACTGACAAAAGAACCTGGCGAATTCGTAAACCCCAACAAAGGGTAGTTTTATCCACTGCTCACATGGACCGCGTAATAACGCTGCGAAAAAAACAGCACACAACGCAATCGCAGCAATGGCGACATGCATGTCGTGTCTTCCCACATCCATCAGTTGTGGTGGATCGGTAAGCACAGCAGGCTCGGCTTTTCCGCGCCAAGTCCATCCGCTGCAGCAGTCTGACACGAAGGCCTCTAGGCGCACACAGCCAAGCAAGGTTACAAGTGAGCATGGGTGAAAGCACTGACATTCAGCGAGCCCGTGCCCTGCGTCCGCCCTGCGGCGCACACAGCCAAGCAAAGTCGCACAAACGTGATTCTGAGTGAAAGCTCTCGCGTGAGCGAGCTCTGCGTCCGCCTTGTGGCGAAACAAGTTGCTTCAAACAGCGCCCCCTTGCTGGTGCACCTTGCGGGTCATCAGCCAAGTGAGGTCGCTCACTGATAACTTTCCGGCTTTTTGCATCAGGCGCCGTCGCTTTTTTTCCTGGCAGCCGGTTTGCTTTAATCAAACTAGCAAAAGAAGATCCCGGGCAAGACTTGCTGCAAAAAATCTGAAACATTCCTGCTTCCAAACAAACACTTCGAGTTTGACCAGCCGGGCCCCCAAACCTCGAAAAACCATGGTGCCTGTGTGCGGATCTCCTTCGTCGCCTGCTTCAACTGCTGCTTCAACGTTTTCCGCTCCGCCTTCAATCCTTCAAGCGCATCTTCCGGACCGTCCTCACGACGTGCTGCGGGATCTGGCGCTGCTGCATCAGCCATGGCGCACAACCGTTACAGATCGCAAGGCTTTGTGCAGCGCACACCTCTGAGCCAAGCCTGCCCTGTGGGCCGAAGCGCGTCTCAAGAAGGTAGCTTCCCAAGATTGACTGCAACAGCACGGCACCTGGACCGAGCCTGGTTTCAAGGTCAGGAACCCAAGCCAAAAGGACCTCCAAAGGCGTGTACCCCCACAGTAAACGTGAAATTCCGCTGGTCTATGATAAGCACGTTGAGGTCAAATTTTCCGGCGAACCGGCCCGGGGTCACACGATGGGTACACCCGAGGGTCCCCCACGAATGGGGTGTTCACACTTAGACTCCAGATGGAGGGATCTAATATATTTTTTTTTTTTTTTTTTTTTTTTTTTTATTTTTCGAGTACAATGGGTAAGTCTCGGCTTGGTAAGGTTCTGCATGAATATGTTTCGGCTCGCAATTGCACTCGGTTTCCTCTGTGCGAAAACGTTACAAGGTTCAACATGAAGCACACACAGCGAGAGAAAACCAACGGGCCAAAAAATGATTTGCACAACCATTTGAGGTACACAGCTGGACTCTCCAATCCTTGCTTCACCAGGGACACGGAGAGTTGTCTTCGTTGGTGGGCGACTCTCGGGCCTGCTTTGGCACCCCCTGCAGTCGTGAAAATTGGATTGTATGGTGGCAGGGTATTCTGCCACTCCGCACACACACGCCCCTCAAAGAGGGGCGAGAAACACTTTTCCGGGGGGGGAGAAGAAGCGCCCGAAAGACGGACGAAGACCCCAACAGAAAACAAACGGAGCAAGCACCCAAAAGAAACAGAAAGCCCCACGTTGGGTCTCCGCGGGCAAAACCCCAACCAAGAAACACGAAAAACAGGGGAACCCGAGTTTTAGGGTCACCGCCGAGGGCAAAAACCCAAAACAGCCCAGAAACCCTCCTAAACCTGGAAGACGACCACCACCGCAAAGTTGAAGACCGAGAAGAGGACCAGGCCATCCCTAAACGGGCGAAGAGGAAGAACAGGAAGTAGTTGGAAAAAGGGGGGGGGGGGGGAGGAAACGAAAGAAAGGAAGAGAGAAAGAGAGAAAGAGAGAAAGAAAGAAAGAAAGAAAGAAAGAAAGAAAGAAAGAAAGAAAGAAAGAAAGAAAGAAAGAAAGAAAGATAGAGAGAAAGAAAGAAAGAAAGAAAGATAGAGAGAGAGAAAGAAAGAAAGAAAGAAAGAAAGAAAGAAAGAAAGAAAGAAAGAAAGAAAGAAAGAAAGGAAAGAAAGAAAGAAAGAAAGAAAGAAAGAAAGAAAGAAAGAAAGAAAGTGTGCGTATTTAAGGCGACGCATCCCGCCCAGAGAAACACGAGGACAAAACCAATGCTCGAGGAAGAGGGCGTCGAATCCCGCAGAGGGGCCATGAGGAAGAGCACGATGAAGCAACGGTAGGGGACGAAGACGGCAAGCCAAACAGCGCGAGGGGACCGAGGACCACGAACAAATAGGCAAACAAGACGAGGACGACGACGAAAAAGGCAAACAACGCGGCAGAGAAGAAGCCATCCCTAAACGGGCCAAGAGGAAGAACAGCAACACGCGGAAGACGGAAGGCCGGAAGAAGGAACGGGAGGAAGGAGAAGCCATCCCTAAACGGGTGAAGAGCAAGACGACGGACACGCGGACGACGAAGGCGAGGAGGGAGGGTGAAACGTATCTATGAAGAGGTGGCTGTCTTCCCTTTAATGAAACCTCGTTCCTGCTTAAACGTGAAATTCCGCTGGTCTATGATAAGCACGTTGAGGTCAAATTTTCCGGCGAACCGGCCCGGGGTCACACGATGGGTACACCCGAGGGTCCCCCACGAATGGGGTGTTCACACTTAGACTCCAGATGGAGGGATCTAATCTTTCGAGTACAACTGGTAAGTCTCGGCTTGGATAAGGTTCTGCATGAATAAGTTTCGGCTCGCAATGCACTCGGTTTCCCTCTAGTGTCGAAAACGTTACAAGGTTCAACATGAAGCACACACAGCGAGAGAAACAACGGGCCAAAAAGACTTTGCACAACCATTGCAGGTACACAGCTGGAAGTCTCCAACTGCTTCACCAGGGTCACAAGAGTGTCTTCGTTGGTGGCAGACTCTTGGCCCTGCTGCCACCCCCTGCTGTCGTGAAAAAAGGGATTGTATGGTGGCAGGGTATTCTGCCACTCCGCACACACACACACACCCACACACGCACGCACACACGCACGCACGCACGCACGCACGCACGCACGCACGCACGCACACACACTCTTGGTGCACTAACCAGCCAAGCAGGGTATCAAACCGTAGCCTCACCAGGCTTTATCAGCGCCAAACAAAATTAAGAAGCTTTAATCAGCTTAGAAGCAAGCGTCAGCAGAAAAGATGAATAGTTTCACATATCACTGATTTACAAGATACAGTTACGCAAAACCTTCGCGGAAAAAACACGTTACTTTCGCAACTCCATCGCGAATCTTTCCTCAAACAACACCGATGGTCACCGAATACTAAACTCCTTACAAGGATCTTTAGAACGACTCCCACATCTCAAGCCCACGGCGAAATCAGCACATTGTCCAAGCCTCTGACTAAGACCTTTGGCGCATCTCCTGACAGCAGGTCTTCGGAGGGCCATCTAAAACCCAGTTGTCACGTTGACATGCTGACCAGACGAGCGCAACGGAAAGCACCTTGTGTTGTCGCGCGCGCATCTCAGTAAGCTACGTGCTCAAGCCGTCAGTGAATCAGTGACTGCGCCAGCGAGCATGCAAGTTCACGCGCGTGCCAGATGACGTCTCAGAGGATGCAGCCGCATCTGACGCAAGCTCCGCAAGCTCCAGAAAGCGGAGGCCGACCGAAGACGTGTTCTGCGGAAACTTGGCTCTGACACACTGCACTTGCCCCAAGCTTCCCGGCCCCCCTTGAGCAAATTGCCGCTACTTCAGGCCGGCATTGCTGCTGTGTGGAAATGAGGCTGTCGCGCACATAGCCTGCTGACATCTCGTCAAAGCAAACTGCTCGCTTCCAGCCCGATGCAGCCTGACAGGTGTCCCCACGTCAACAATTAGCAAAACTCATTGAGGCATTGAAAGTCGGACTGGTGTCCGGCAAAGAGGGACCAACAAGCAAGAGTCTGCCCGGAGCAGGGACGCATGATGCCTTGATGGTGCACTGAACGTCAGTAATTGGGAAAGCTTGCTCAGGGAAGCCAGCCAGGTGGTCACTGCTTGCACGATATACTCAAACCATTTTCTCAGCGTGTTCACCATGATCCATCCACTCCACGAGATGTCGACCATCTCCACCTATAATTAGACACATGACAAACCATCCATATCCATGGCAGCGCCAAAGCTTTGCTGACGAACAAAATTGGGCGAAGGTTAGGAAGGCACCAAAGTTGACAAAACCTGAGTGACTCGTGCACTGCCCAGCAACTTGCTCACAGCCAGAATTCGGCGGCTGGCCTCGTGCTCGCAAGCGTGATGCGAACTTGTTTCGTTGAAACCTTCTTGGAACATCTGGCCCTGTGCGTTCCACTTGCAACGCTCAGCATCTGAAAGTCTGCGGGGCCTCTCAGAGACTGCCGCATCTGACGCAAGCTCCGCAAGCTCAAGAAAGACAAGGGTGGCAGACCACGTGTTCCGTGGAAACTTGACGCAAGCTACACTTGCCCCAAGCTTCCGGCTGCCCTTGAGCAAATTGCCGATGCTTCAGGCCGGCATGAGATGAAGGCTGTCATGCACATAGCCTGCTGGCATCTCGTGAAAGCAAGCTGCTCACATCCAGCGCGATGCAACCAACATGCCAACAAGTCAGGGGGGGATCCCAAGTCGGGCTGATGTCGGGCAACGAGTCAGCGGGATAGCAAGACTCGTTGAGGGATCCCAAGTCGGGCTGATGTCGGGCAACGAGCGACCAACAAGCAAGAGTCTGTCCGGAGCAGGGACGCATGCTGCTTTGCTGGTGCACTTTCCACATTAAACGTGAGTAAGTGGGAGGGCTTGCTCAGGGAACCCTGCCAGGCAGTCCCGCACTGTTTGCACGACATGCTGCAAGCATTTTCTCAGAGTCACCATGATCCATCCGAATGCAATTCCTTGTCTTGGCTGCGTTTGTCCAGGAGACAGGAGTCAGGGGAAATGAATGCAAGCCCACGGCTCCAAAACGGCAACCCGCACATGAAGATGGCAGGCGTGGTTGGTTAGCCCCAAGGCAAGGCGACGGCTCTAACTGTTTTGGTACATCCCTTGTGGGGGCCCCGCATTCCGCTTCATGATCGTGTGGTAGCTGAGGGTCATATCTCCCATTGCATTGGGTACGAATTCATCATATGTGCCTTTGGTGCCTTAGTTCCATGGCTGAAGAAACGACGCTTGACGCCACTGATAAAAAGGAAGGGTCCAGTTCGCCGCCGACTTCCAACCAGGGTCTTCAGCAAAAGGATGCATGCAATTCGTCCGAAAGCCTGTGCGTCTTAACTTCGTCGGTCAGCGGATTGAATTAAGCAATGCAATCTGCGCGCGGGCGCGGGACTTGCTTGCCCGGCATCTGGACAGCTTGCGGTCAGGATCGGGCGGGGCCAAGAGGGCCAGACACATAGCTGGCGGTTCCGTGCATAGTTCACCCAAAGACAAAGTGACACTTCCAGCTGTTTTGGCGGTCCCCTCTTGCCATCCCTCCAATCTTGTTCATGGTATGGGAAGGGTCCAATTCGCCGCAAACTTCCAACCAGGGTCTTCAGCAAAAGGATGCATGCAGTTCATCGTGAGAAAAGACACTATCCGGTCAGACATCGAATCGAATAAATCAATACAATCCTTGGGGCAGGCCTGAGACGGTCAATTACGGAATTACGGAGGTTTACCTGCCGCGTCGGCCGTTACATGGCCAGTGCAACGCACATGAAGGTTGTGCAAAATACCTTCTTCTGAAAAATGTCCTTCCGCCCTGCCGCAAACCTTCAAGGCGCATCTGCGCCCATTGGAAATCTAAAGCACAAATTGTCGGCGCCTTTTGAGTCATAGTTTTCGGTTGCCTTTGAAGTGTACCCCTTGTTGGTATTTAAAGGGAAACCATCTGGAAATCATCCACTTTGGAGGTCACCAATTTTGAGAAACACCCATGAACACATTTTTTGTGGAAGGCTGAAAGGGTAAGAGGCTTGCCACAAACTCGCTCGCACGAATCTTCTGCCACATGGATTCGGAATATCGGGAAGCTGAAGGCATCGGAGGTAGGACATGAGTCCCGTTAAATCCGCTCGTTCAAAGCATCTGTTTCGCCTTCCCCGGGTTCGGGCATTTGATCCATACAACCTGTGTTTTTGGTCGCAGCCTGACAGGGGTGTCCGCTTGGAAGCTCCAGTCAACAGGGGCTTTGGTTAGACCGCTTTCCTCAAGCTGGGGTCTTGGAAAGCTTGACAGGCCTTCACCATGCAAGCCATGGGCCGACGGCCACGCACCTGGCGAATTTTAAGGAACGCGGCGTCAGCGCGGCCTTCGAAGAGTCTTCAACAAAACTCATGGCCTTCCACATGAGCTGTTTTGTTGCTGCACAGCATATGCCAGTGATACGAACTTCCGCGCGGTAGCTTGTACTGCTTTGCCACTGTCCCACCCGTACTTGCATTCACGGGGGGGTTGTCTGTTCCAAATTAAAGATCCTGTAAGCCAAGATGGGAATGCAAGACCTCAGACCTTGGAAACCTAAATTCAGCTTGGCTTCAGAACGCACTTTGGCTTCAGACCGCTTGTGAAGATCTCAGGCCTGCCAGGCTAGCTCGCTGTCTGGTCAACACGCGGCCAATGCGGCCACGCAGAGACCAGCGCTGGCTCAACAGACCCGCTTGCAAAGAGCGCGAGCAACAGCTCCGGTCAGGGGACCGGCTTTGCAAGGCGAAGGCTGCGAACGGTGTGAATACATTCCACAAGAAAATCTGTGCAGCCCCGTGGGGAAGTTGCGGAGTTGAAAAGATGTGCTTTGCTTCAGGCTGACATGGCGACATGATTTAGGAGTTGCAATGGAATGGGCATGTCCGGCAAGCTTGGCCGCTGCATGTTGGGCAAAAGAAAGGGAGGGGGACCGTAGCACGCCTCAAGGAAAGTTGTGTCCATAGCTCGCTTGGGATTTGTCAAAGCAAAGTGTTCACATCCAACCCAATGCAGCGCAACAGGCTGCCACACTTGACTTTTGTTTCAAAGTTCGTGAACAATAAGGTTGGCGCGCCTCTAGACTAACATAGCTGCTGCGCAGAGCTTAGGAATGCCAGGTTCATAGCGCGCTTCTGGTCAAAGCAAAGCGGCCAACGCGGCCGGCTCCTGTAGCGTTGCTAGCCCTAGCCGTGCAAATACCAACCGCCAGTCTCAAACCTTGGAACAAAGCGACCAGAAACAACTCCGCGTGTCAAAAGAAGCAGTTCCCCAGGTCCAAGGCCGCAAGCATGGCGCTATGGCGAGCGTTGCGTGGGTGAAGAGAAACCACGCAACGTAACCCACTGCCGTTGCGCCAAGCTTCACAACTGGTCTCGGAAGGATCAGCATGCCAGACGCGCATAGCTTAGGGCTGCCAGGTCCAGCGCTGGGCTCTGTTCAAGCCAAAGTGTTCACTTCAACGCAGCGGCCACCCACGCTTCAAGACCGCGTTGTGAGGGCAAGTTGGCCCTTGAAAAAGGAAAACAGCACCCCATCCTGCCAGGCCATAGATATCAGAGCGATCACTCTGTGAGCTAGGGATTTCGGGTTCCTTGCTGGCCAAGACACTTACATGAAGCCAACTGGTCCTTGGCAGAAGTTCTGAAAAGTGCGCCGCGGAGCGAGCTTCCAGCCGCTACGGGTCGCCAGGACTTCCCGCAATCACGGCTTTTTAAGGGGTTATCAAGTGTATGATCCCATTTACAACCAAACTGAGGCGGCCAAGCACTTGCGAATCCACGGGGATGACGATTCTGAAATGTGCAAGTCCTGGCCGGTTTGATTTGGTCCCGGCCTCAAGGGCTTCACAAGGTTGGAAAACCCCCAAACTGCTCAGTTTCAAGAGGACTCCGGGTAGGGGTTCAACGACAAGCCGGCAATTTCTGCTCCATTGGGCACCAGCTATGAACACATCCTCTTGGCGGGCAGGAGAATTGCGGTGCACAGTTGACTCCGAATTGGGGCCTTGCCAGGAGAGCCGGATTCCAAGGAATTGTTGGACGAGACTGAGACAACAACTGGAGTAGTCGCCCAGGATAACTTCACATGGGCCAATGCTGGGAAAGCTTGGTGCCAACGAGTGCTTGGGCTGACTCTTGCGCACCGCTGACACTTCGTCATGCCGAAACCCCGGGCTTGATGCAGGCAACAAAACCATCTTGGCATTGCTCATTGCAGGCTGGCATTCGGCACAGAGCGCGTGGTTCCCACTTGTTTGCACAGTGCATTCAAGCTCTCGAGCCGCAACATGCATCAAACATGCACATGTCTCCTGCAAAACCAAACTTTCACGCGCACAGCATTGCAAGGCATTGCAAGGCATTGCAAGGCATTGCAAGGCATTGCAAGGCATTGCAAAGCATTGCAAAGAATTGCAAACCATTGCAAAGCATTGCAAAGCATTGCAAAACAAAACGTAACTCGCTTTGTTTTGCTCATACATACCTTGCCTCACCAAGTTTCATGCTGCGGCTACTTGCCCAAGACTGCTTGAGGGGTGAGGGGAGGGGAGGGGAGGGGAGGGGAGGGGAGGGGCCGGGAGGAGGGGAGGGGAAGGAAACAGCGAGGGAGGGAGTAAGGGAGTGAGGGATTGAGCGCACGAGCGAGTGAGTGAGGGAGGGCACAACCCCAAGCACTCCTTTCGCTCGGGCATCAACTGGCCCCCCAGTCACTTGATGTTTTACCATGCCTAGGCGTACACTCAACAGCAGGCATGCAACAAACACACTATATGGTTCATACGCGGTGAAGTTGGAGCACAAAAAGCTAGTCACTCTGTAAGCAAAAAACTAGCTTACATTTCTGTTGAGCACTCATGCCTCTGCTCAAAATCACCAACAAACCCAAAGCTGACTCAACAAAAAGCAGCCCGCCAAGACGGAGGCCCAGAGGGCGGATTCCCTGGCAACTAGCACAGCGAATGGCAATGGCAGGGCCACTTTGCGTTCTTGCGAGGCTTTGCTGAACATGCTCAAACAACGGTGGCAAAAGGCACTTCCAATCGTCGAGGCAAACTTAGAGTCAGGTTCCAAAAAATGGGGTTGTTGTCCGACGCCGCACGGCTGGTGTGACGTTCACTCACAGCAGCCCCAACGCCCTCCTGGTGCAATTTGGCCTTGTCAACAGGCCGGCGCAGCACGCCACGGGCCCCTTCACAAATCTGCCCAATGTTGGGCCCCTCTATAAGTCTAGCTATGTCTATGTATATCTATTTGTACAATTACATGTTGAGATGCCCTCCCTTGGGCCCCTTCGCAAATCTTCATGCATGCATGTTGGGATACCCGCACCTGGGT
>CAUJNA010003847.1:191228-375126 GCA_963377175.1 Effrenium voratum | reverse complement strand
TGATATACTTAAAATTAAGACTGATGATAAAACAAAGGAAATATATTTAGTGCCTGAAAATAATAATTTGGCAGAATTATTATTCCAGTTGTTGAATATTGGATATGAACCCAGAATTAAATACACAGGTATTATTGATGAAATAAGATTAAGATTGAACAAGATAACATATATCATAAAAACTCAAAATTTAATTAAATCTTCCGGTGATGGATGGATTGCAGTTAGCAATGAAACTACATACAACAATATGAACAAAGCAATGTTTAATTTCAATAAATCCTTATTCATGTCATCACATAAATCCTTTTATAACGACATTGATATTAAAATATTAAATGAAACAAGAAGTATAGCACCTTCGGGGTTATTATTGAGTAATATTAATTTAGTTTATAAAACAGAAATAGATGTAAATAAAGCATTTACCAAAGGTTTTTTAAATATTAGGGAAATACCAGTATTTAACCAGTTTGACCATTGGAAAAAATACAACGATGAAATTAAAATAGATGAACTCCATGAATTAACTTTATACTATGTTGAAACTATAGATACAAATGTAAGACCATTAAAAACAACAATGGACAGCATTAAGGAACTAATAGAGAAAAACCAACGCACCAAGCAGATGATATATTCTATTGCATATAGTAAAGGTATTGACGTTGCTACTTATAGAATTTCGTAAAACACATGATTTAAGTTTGTTTTTAAGTCCCGATGAATTAAAACAAGAAATTAAGAACATTGTAACAAGTGGCAATCACAACTTATTTTTCAACAAAAAAATCATCTAGTATATGGCAAGTTTTTGAAGGAATTCATCAATGAGAATAAGACACACAAAATCAATATTTTATATTATAAACAACCTTCATTTATTCATAAGGTTGAATATACAAATAGTATTAATGAACTTTTACAAACAAATATAGATGAACATGACGAAGCATTAGATAAACTAATTGAAAAGTTAATAGCAAATGTAAATTTTGGATTATTAGAAGAGGGAGGTGCTACAGCACATCAAAGTATTTTATTTCAAAGTATTGATGAATCAGTCCATTATCAAACAGAATACGGAGGTAAAATTAATAAGTTATCGCATATTGTAAGCGAATATCCCGAAACGGTGACTGAATATGACGACGAAGGAGGTGCAACTACAACATATTATGGATTTGATGAGGATGAATGGGATGTAAAGGCATCATATTATATATTGAATTTGAAGGATAAGGCAGTATTAAGAAACGGATATCGATATATTAAAGAATTACTTTTACAACATCACAATTTTAAAATGAACCAAGACTTTAAGACACTAATAACTAATAATATTAATATATATAGTGTAAAAACAGATGCTTTTGTAATTGATACATGCAATGAAGAAAAAACAAAGCAATTATTAGAATTTCATGATGATATAGGAGGTTGGAAAGTTTCAAAGCAGAGAGATGAAATTAATTTACCTACGGTAAAATTTAACGTTGTAAATAATGAATTAATAAAAAACCAGTTTATGAAAGTAAAACTATTGATATTAAAGATGAATACGACACTGATAACATTATAGAGATTGTTAAACAGAATAATCCTATTATGATCAGAGGTGAACTACCGGGCACAGGAAAATCATATATATGTCAAAAAAATGGTTGATAAAAATTATAAGGTAATTTTTATTTGTCCTACTAATAAACTATTACAGGCATTTGAAGGAGAAGCAATGACGATAAATAAATTCTTTGGTATTAATTATGGAGATGCTAAATTAGAACCATTTGATTTTACAGAATTTGATGTAATAGTATTTGATGAAATCTATTTTAGTAATTTAAATATATACTGGAGAATAAAACAATTTGTAGAACAGAATAAGCACAACAAAATTATAATAGCAACAGGAGACACCAAGCAATTAAAACCAGTGCAAGAAATAACAAATACTCAAGACTATGAATTATATACTGACAATATTATAGATAACATTTTTGAATATAATATTTTGTTAAAAGAATGTAAAAGACTTAACACACAGGAAGATAAGGATAAACTCAAGAATATAAAATATGATATTTTTATTAATAAATTACCAATTAAAACTATTATTGAAAAATATTTTGAATATACAACTGACATCGGTAGTTCAAAAAACAACATAGCATTTTTGAATACAACCTGTAAAAATGTATCAAATGAAATTAGAAAGTTAGAAAATAGAAAGGATGAATATGAAGTAGGAGAATTTTTAATTTGTAGAGAATATATTAAAACTAAAACATCGGTTTTTAATGTAAATTTCAAATATAAAATAGTTCATATTGGAAGTAATGGAATATTTACATTAAAAAATGTAAAAACCGAAATTTTACAATCTATAGAACTTGCTAAAATAAGAAGCAATTTTATATTTTCTTCTTGCTCTACATGTCATTCTACTCAAGGTAGTAGCATTGATGACACCATAACAATTTTTGATTATAATCATTTTTTGGTAAAGAATTATCCAGAATGGATTTTTACAGCGGTAACACGCGCTCGTGATTTAAACAAAGTCAAATTTTATAAATATACAAAGGATGTTGATGATGTATTTAATCAAAAATGTATTATGAGTTATTTTGAAAGGAAAATTTTGAATTATAAGGAACAAGACAGGAAAGCAAAAAGAAGCATACCTAGAGAAGGTTATGTAAATACTCAATGGTTTCTAGATAATATAAATAATCAATGTAATTACTGCGGATGTGGTTTTACTATTGATATGAAAAATGGTAATATCATTACAAATCTAACAGCACAACGAAAAGATAATGAATTAACTCATACAATAGAAAATATCATCCCATTTTGTAAATTATGCAATTGTAGTTGTAAATGATGATAATTTTTACTTTAATTATGATAATATAATTTTAATTTTAATTTAATTTTAATTTAAAATTAAATTTCTTGTAAAAAGTATTTAAAGAAATATTACCTATATATATTATATAGCGAGATGATGAAAACCAAAATCAATAGTTATATCAATAAAAAAATGCTATGATTGTTGCCACTTCAAAAAGGAAAATATGGAATTGTATAAATTGAATTTACATAATGGAATAGTGAGTAATATTATTGATTATGCATTGGACGAAGAAGATGTATGTAGAACTTGCAGAAGATGGCGACGATATCAAAATATAATAGAAAATATTTTGGAGATTAAAAAAATAGATAAAAGAAACGTAGAAGATGAAATTTTAATATTTTTAACCGTGTATGGAAGACCACCTTATAGTTATGTTAGAATATTTCTAAAAATCAGTAAGAAAAAATATAAAATGATTGAAGGTATATTATGGATGTTGACCTATTATAGCAGGGAAGGTTTTGATGTAAAAGAAGACATTAAAACATATATTGAAAGTAAAAAGTTTAATGTTAAAAATACAGTGAGAGATATTAATATTATTTTAAAAATAATGCATGAAAGACATAAGTTATATATACAACTTAGTAGTCATCAATTAAATTATTATCCTGAACTTAAATTATGAAATTTTATCTACATAACCTAATTTAATTTTAATTTATTAATGAAATTTAATTTTAAATTAAAATTCTTGTAAAAAGTATTTAAAGAAATATTTTATAATACTATTATATAGTTTGATGAGTGATACAGTCCACGATGCTAAAAATATATTGAAAAAAAGGTTTATGAGTTATAAATGCAAAGACTGTGAAATGCTAAAATTACCAATTGAACGCGGTTTTACAAATGGCGTTTGTAATAATATTTGTCAATACATTATATGCAATAATTGCAATAGAATTATAAACAAAATTGATGATATGAATAACAAAGATATTGATATTATAAATAATGAAACTCTTGATGACGATTTAGAAATATTTGTGTTTATTGTAATGAATAATTTCTTAACTATAGAAGGGTTTGATAATTTACTAACTGAGTGTGATGACGAAGGATATAATAATGATTTTATTTTTAAGTATTATAGTATGGTGAAAAAATTATATAACGTTTCTTTTAATATTAAACGTTTAAAATATGTTATATTGTTTGATTTTTTAAATGAGTTTTTAAATGATGAGTATAAAACTCACGAACTTAGATATACAATAACACGTGCAATTGGAATAATGGGAATGTTTAGAAAACAAATAGGAAGTAATATTTATAATGAAACAACGTGTGATAAAATAATAGAAAGAATTAAGGAAGAATGGTGCCCGTAAAAAACGAATGAACCAGACCTTGCCCATAATATGTCTACAAAAATTGTGATAAAATTTATTGTAAAATAATTTATCATAATTTTTGGAATAATATTTTTTGAAAATTGTGTAAAATTATATTTTGTAAAATTATATTATTATTATTTTAAAATTTATATTTTTTTGAAAATTTATTTTGTAAATTTTTGTAAAATTTATTTTTTAAAATTATATTATTATTATTTTAAAATTTATTTTTTAAAAATTTATTTTTTAAAATTATGTTTTTTTGAAAATTTATTTTTTAAAATTATTTTTTTTTGAAAATTTATTTTTTTAAATTTTTTGTAAAATTTATTATTTTGTAAAATTTATTTTTTAAAATTTATTATTTTGTAAAATTTATTTTTTAAAATATGGATGAACTTACTAGGAAATTACCTGCTTTAAAATGTTGATTTTTGAAAATGTGCTGTTTGAGGTGCTGTTTTAAAATGTTGCTAAAAGTGTGGGGAGGACCCTAGGTTTTTTTATAGAAAAAAGATGGGCAAGGTCTAGTCTAACTAAAAGCGGTCCTTCCTATGCTTCTTTGCCAGCTGATGTGGTGCAGCCCGAAGAGCCTGCGCTGGAGTCTGAGCTGGATAAGCGCGGGCTAGTGGATGAGTTTGTGTCCATGCTCATGGCAGCAGAATCATTTGAGCATGTAAGCTATTTGAATTCAGCATTTAGGTCCTTGGTGGGGGCAGCTCAGGAAGTGCAACAGGAAGCTGAAGAAGCTCAGGAAGTGCATTCGGATGCTGAAGATACAGCAGAGTGATCGATGAGACAAACTTGGCAGCGGTGTATAAAAAACAAGCAGCGCTCCTTGGTAGGATGCAGTTGATGAGAGCAGTGCTCCTTGGTAGGATGCAGTTGATGAGTGCAGTGCTCCTTGGTAGGATGCAGTTGTGAGAGCTGGTTGCGTTTTGGTTCACCAATGTTTCTCACGCGCAGGCGCTCCTGGGCAGGAGCAGGTGGGTCCCAACCTCAGTTATGTCTGTGCACTTGGTTGATGATCAACCTGGAGAGTGCTGTGGTGGTTTTTGCTGGACACTGCATGAATTTCCAGAGTCCTCATTCGTTTTTTTAACAGTTAAAATTTTTAACATTTTTTCAAAATTTTTAACATGTTAAAATTTTTGATTTTCCTTTGACTTTCCTTTTAAACCAGGAATTTTTAACATGTTAAAAATTTTGAAAAAATGTTAAAAATTTTAACTGTTAAAAATTTTTGGTGGTAGGAATTATAGTGTTTGCACATGCTGCATGTGTCCATGACTGGCCAGGTGACCATCACTGGTTTACTATATCGGCAATCTCAGATCCTTGCTGCAACAATTGGTAGTTGGAATGTACTTGGCAATATGTGGCCAGAGATTGGATGAGAGTTCAGCTGACTTGGTACACAGGGCCAGATCAGGTCCAGGCCTGTGCTGCACTCCCTCAATCGAATGAGATTGCTTTTCATGGAGGGATTAAGTGCTGCTTTGTGGCATAAGTATTTTGAAGGTCATCAGCAATGTTTCCAGATGTTTCTGTATGAGTGGCATGCAGGGTGGTTGTGAGAACCACCAGTTTGGGCCTCTCTATCTTTGGCTCAGCCACTGCATTGGCCAGGAGACTAGGTAGAGAGCTTCAGACTTTTGGAATTATGCTTATTAGGCGCCTGTGGGTGCAACATGCAGCTGTTGAAAAAGGACATCAGGCCAAACTGCTTGCAAGATGTGCTGTTGGAACAATGGTTTGCAATTGTACTGTAAGCAGTTCTGCTGCAGCCAATTAGCATGGCGCCTAAAAAAAATGGGGGAAAAATGGCCATGAAGATGGCTGCCAAGAGCAAGGCCGCTCCCAAGCACAAGGAGACCCAGAAGACTAGAATCAAACAGGAAAAGACATCTCCAAGGAGAACGCAGAAGGCCAAGCAGGAGACAGATGTAGAAGTCCAGGATTGTGAGGCGCCATCTTCAAGCAAGGAAACCTTGGGCTATCCCAGGGGAACCATTTCGGCCTTGCTCACCAGCTTGCGCTACCAGCCCAAGTCCAAGAAGCTCAGCGCAGAAGAGAAACAAGATGCAGCTAAAGCGCTTGAGGACAGATGAATGGTCCATTGTGGCATGGTTGGAGTTGTTTTTGGTTCTTGTTTGTATTTGCAGGAGTATGAGCAGGGCGATGTGGAGACCAAGAGGCAGATTTTGTCCAATTTGGACAAATATGGAGTCAAAAATTGCAGCTGGGTGCACCAGCTCAGCAAGAGCACAAAGACCCACAATGCCCATACAGAAGATGTCATCAGGAATTTCTACACAAGGCCACTGCGATGCATGTTTTTCTGCTGTCATGTTGCTGCATTGCATGTTGCTTGCGCATTGTCTGGCTCGCGCAGGTCTGCCATCTTCAAAATTGAGGGTGTGGATGAGAGCTCATTGGCAAATGACGACATGAAGCAGCAGCTTTTGGAAGAGATCTTGACGATGTGTGAGTTAAGGTTTGGACATGCCAGGCAGACGCAGCTGCATGATAAGTTTGACATTCTGAGCAAGTACTACTTTGTGCATTCTCAAGGCCAGAAGCAAACCACAGGGACTGTGGAAGAGCAGACCTTAGACAGTTCTTGCACTGGCATGAAGGGCATGCAGGTCAAGGACAAAGCTGGCATGGACATCATGATGGGCAAGACCAGCAGCGCAAACCGCCCGGATCCAGAGAACGTCAGCTCTTCCTTTTCTGAGGCATCTGAAAGCTTCAAGTTGCTGCTCAAGGACAAGGCGAGGTTGGCCGCAAATTTGGAAGATCACAAATTTTTGAAGCACAAGATGAACAGCCTTTACAAGAATGACCCTGTTTGGACCAAGAAGATTGAGGAGTTGGCCAATGCATGCGTCAGTTTGGATTCCTTCTTGGAGGATCTGAGGGCTCACCATGCCAATGGTTTGCCCAAGGATGCTGAGGCTGATTGCCTAGAGCTGGCCAAGTCCTTGGCTACAGTTCATATGCAGGCTCTTACACATGACAAAGGAGGCAAGTCTATGATCAAGACTTTCAAGGCAGTCCTGGATCAGTGAGCATGGCGGCTGGAGGATATTCTCCTGTCAAGCCCCGGCTCGAGCTCTGGATCCACCCTTGCGGCAAGCTGGAGAAACAGATGTTGTGTTGATTGCTTGCAGGCTGCGCTGACCTTGTGCAGCACGTTGCGTGTTAATAATTGGGAGCAAGCGCGCATGGCTTAAGCAAGACTATCAGACACAACTTTGGGATCTTTTAGGTCTTCTCTTCATGTAGACACCAAAATTCTGAACTTTGCATGTTTCGGTAAACAGAATGTTTTTCAAGAAACATGTTAGCTAGCGCAGTGCCAGGCTATGAGCAATAGCATGTAATTTGCAGTTGCCGGACACCCAATTCTGCCATGAGCTGATTTGGTGCCATGTACAACAAGAGGTCTTTGGCTTCAGAGGACATTGCAGACATTCCAGATGAGAAAAGGTTCAGGCATGACATGGTGGATGTTTTCCTGAACAATGAGCTGAGTAGCGCGAGATCAGCTCGACTGCTCCACAATGCTGCCATGGCAGGGGCACGACATGTGCAGGATTTGCAAGTCAATCAGTCGGGCTCAAATGCCCAGAGGGACCTGCTCAGAAAATGTTTCAGACATAGCAAGTGGCCATCAGTGTATGAATTTTCAGTGCCTGGGTGGAACCAAGCCAAGCAATGTGAGCAGCAACATCAATTGGCCATGCTGCTGCCCCACGAACTGTTGCATGCTTTCTTGAAATTAAATTCTGCGGAGACAATGTTGGCCAACCAGCGCAATGTATTGCCTGAGAGGCCTGGCCTGCTATCTCATTTGGCGCAGTTGCAGCAAATGGGATTGAATCCTGATGAATTGCTTCTCACAGGCATTTGGTCTGATGGGGTGCCATTCAATTCAGACCGGTCTCAAACTTTGGAAACAATTTCTCTCAACATCTTTGGTGACGATTCTGCCAGATTGCCTTTGACAGCTTTCCAAAGGAATTTCTGCACAAGAAGAAGACTTTTGAATGCATCTTCGAGGTTTTGCAGTGGTCCTACAAGATTCTGTTAGGAGGTGTGTTCCCAAGCTGTAGACATGATGGGCAGCCATTCACGAACTCTGATAGCTATAGAAGAAAGTTGGCCCACAAGAGCATTGGCATCAAAGCCTGCCTGGCTGAATTCAGAGCAGACTGGGCTTGCTACAAGGATGTCCTAGATTTCCCATCTTGGGCAAGTACAGGCTACATCTGCTGGCAGCGCAATGTGCCTAAAGCCGACCTCAAAAAGTTCGACAGCCACACCTTTGCCAAGTACCTATGGGCACATTCTAATTCAAGTAATTGTTTTTGTTTGAGGTATATATAGATAATTAAATCGCCCCCGAGCCTGTGTTTTCTGGAGGCCCTTGGGAGGATTTTGCTGAATTCAGCCCAAGTCAGGTATCCACTGATCCGCTCTTTGGATTTCTATATCAGGCAAAGGCAACAGACTAAGATGATCTCAAGATTATTCTCTTGCCCAGGCTTTAGCACAAGCTGCTGCAAAATGGATTGGCTGCATGCAGTGGATCTGGGCAACACAGCAGATTGGTTGGGATCTTTATTCTTTTACCTACAGAGTGAGAAGATCAGAGGTGTCAGCAAGTTGCTCCGATGCGCAAAGCTGTTCACAGATATGCAGGAGTATTACAACAGAGTACAAGCAACTGACAGATTGCCTAAGCTTCTGCCAACAATGCTCAGAGATGAAGACAAAGGCAAGGCTAAGGCGCCGAAGTTGAGGGCGAAAGCTGGGGAGGCTCGAGCACTTGTGCCTTGTGCTTTGGAGCTGGCCAGGAAATATTTAGATCCAGTCATATCACAAGAGGAGGCCATGCTACATGCTGCAGAAGCTTTGAATTCCATGTATACTTGCTTGAGCTCTGCTGCTTGGGACCAGGCTGTTTTCAGGGATGCTGCTCATAGATATTTATTGCTGGCTGGGCAACTGGAGGCGTTCTTTGAAGAAGACAAGATATTCAGAGTAAAAC
This sequence comes from Effrenium voratum, assembly GCA_963377175.1. NCBI lineage: Eukaryota > Dinophyceae > Suessiales > Symbiodiniaceae > Effrenium > Effrenium voratum. The sequence continues at coordinate 365,801 of CAUJNA010003847.1, read as the reverse complement.
CGAAAGCTCATCAGCTTGTCGAATTGGCCAGGCATGATGTCAATCCTGGTAAGATCTGGACATATCGGGACGAGAGCTATGGACACACCTTGGCGCTCCTGGGTAGGAGACGAGGAGGCAAATTTAGCATGCGTGCTGTTTCTTGCCAAGTCCTGAGGAGGTTTCTTGCAGCTAACAAGCTGCCTCGACTCCAAGCTCGACCTGCTGGCTGCAAAAAATGTTGTGCCATTGCACGGGATAGATCCCCGTCAAAACACAAGTGCATATGCATATGGATCTATATGGTGCATATAGAAAATTTCACATTGCTTAAATAAGCATTTTTTCTTGAAATTATAAACAATGCTTAATTAACAAAACATTGCTTAATAGTCATGGCATTTAAAGTTCTTAAATTAAATAAGCACTTTTGGATGATCTGGGAAGGAGTCTCCCCGGCGTCAGCGTGTAGGTGCGCACGATGTTCCAGGCGAAGGCGCTCAGGGTCATGGCGTAGCCCTCCAGCTGGAAGCCTTCCACCGCGAAGCTGGCCGAGGCCACGGAGCCTGGCTGTTAGAGCGCACCAGAAAATTGCCTAGCGTGGTGAGCGTGGGCTCCAGCAGCACCTTACCCAGGGTGGCCGTGACGTTGTCGGCCCCTCCGTCGAGGAACTCCTCCACCTCCGCCGTGTTGCCGGTCTCCAGGGTTGCGTCCAGAATCTGGAGACCGCTGGACGTCCACCGTTCCAGCCGTCTGGCAGGCCCGGCGCCTGGAAGTGGTTCCCAGCAGCGGACGGCTACACCCTGACCCTGGCGGTGAACCCGTGGAACATCGTGCGCACCTACAACTTGACCCCGGGCCGAGAGCTCCCTGTCGGCACGGCCCACTTCGTGGTGCACATGTCCGAGACAGACAACGTCTACGACCCCCTGTACGGCAGCTTCGTGGGCGCCTGGAGCACGGCCAAGATGCCGAGCTTGCCGGCAAGGAGGCGAAGCAAAAGCAAGGCCAGCGCCGCAGAAGAAGCCAGCAGCGGCGCAGAACCAGAAGCTTCCCGAGCCGTTGCGTCGCCGCTGGAGCTTGTGCGATGGTGTAGTAGCTGAGCAGCGTGGCTGCGTTGCCGTGTCCTGGTCTGCGGCTGAACGGTACGCCACCAGCGCAGAGGTGATTTGGTTGGTTGTGAACACGTCCTGGTCCGGGCCCGTCCTGTAGGCCAGCAGCGCGGCCTGCGTCTGCGTGTCCTGCGCGCTTGCCGTGCGGTCTCCCAACCGCCGAGGTGTAGTAGGCCAGCAGTGCGCCTGTGATGCGCTGGTCGTCTCCGCCCCTGTGCGGTAGTCTCCCAACAGAGTGTCCACTTGTGAGGAGGTGTAGTAGGCCAGTCCAAGGCTGCTGTTATAGCAGCGTCAGTGCCCGCCGTGGAGTCTGCCGTGATGCTCAGCGTGTCGTCGCCGTTGGCCAGCGCAGCAGAGAGAGGAGCCACGAAATGCAGGTTGCGAACCGCGAACGAGCTCCCAAGTCGTGAAGCCCGCCCAGGCGCGTTAACAACTCCGCCGCTGCCGGAAAGCTGCAGGGCGGCGAGCTCCGCGAGGATTGCGTCGAGGGCGCTCTGGAGCGTGGTCTCGCTGGCAGAGAGCGCAGCGTTTGTGGCGTATGAGGCCAGCAGCGTCGCGTCGGCCTTGGCCCCCTGGAGCTGCGACGAAGGCCTCGGTGGCGAGACCCAGCAGGGCATTTGCTATCTTGGTGTCTACCTCCAGCGGCGTGTCCAACCCGTCCACCGTGGAGAGCAGGGAGGCCAGCGCGCTGGCGTCCGCCTTGCCGAGGAGGGCGGCGTCCAGGGCTGCCGTGGCCAAGAGGGCTGTCGCTATCTTAGAGTCCACCACCGAGGAAGTGTCGACGGTAGACTGCAGGGCGTAAGCAGTCAGCGCGCTGGCGTCTGCCTTGGAGGCCCCGAGATGGAGGCGTCTCGGTCGCGAGCTCGGAGGCCAGCACCACGGCCCCCAGGAGAGCGTTGGCCACCTTGGTGTCCACCTCCAGCGGCGTGATCCTCGCCGCTATGTCTAGGGAGTGCTGGTCCACCACCGTCTTGGCCGTAGTTGGCGGCCACCGTGGCCAGCGTGGCGTTGTTGGCCGAGGCGATGGAGCCGTTCATGGCCGCCGTGGTGCTGTAGTTGGACAGCACGCCGTCCGGGGTGCTCTTAGTGGCCACCACGCCCTCCAGCGCGTCGAAGGCCGGCTGGTCTGCCTTGTTGGAGAGACCCGTGGTCAGCGAGCTCTGCAGCGTAGCGATGCTGCTTCCGTGCGCGGCCACCTGACCGTCCGTGGTGGCCAGGGCCGCCGCCGTTGCTAGGGGCGCAATTGCCGGCGCCAGCGCGCTGCTGTCCAGCTTTGAGGCCAGCTCGGCGGTGACTCGGTCGTCCAGAGACTGGATGGCAGCAGCGTTGTTGCCGGAGGCTGCCGTGTTCACCGCCAGGTCAGCTACTTGAGCGTAGGGGGTAGAGTGAGGGCAGCTGTCCTGCTGTGACGTGCGTGCCGTCAGTCACCTCTCCGTTGTCCAGGACCTCCGGGATGTTGCCCGTGACAGGTCCTTCAAACATATTTTCTTAGGAGTAGTCGTTACACGAATTCGTAACAATGGGGTGTTGTACTTTCGCAACGCTCCCTCACTTGAGTCGCTATGGGTCATTCGGGGCCTTCGTGGCGCTGGGTGTTATAATTACATATCAACTCGCAACAGCCCCTACCAGTACGCGAAGTGTGGAATGGCATGAAGCGAGACCTCTGATGAATTGACCGATGGCGTCGGTCAAAACGCTTGGGACACCTCGGTCACATGACGAGACCGGCGGAGGACACTTGTCTCAGCGGCTATGATTTGCGGGGCATTCATGAGCCAACCTTGCCCATTCATGAACCAACCTTGCCCATTCATGAACCAACCTTGCCCATTCATGAGCCATTGATGAATCACTCGGTTCCATTGACTCAAACTTGCCAAGAACCGTGTCCTCTCGGGAACTTTTCGGCCCCAAAGAGAGCGGTGACGAAGCGGTGACATCGCGGTGAGAGCGATTTTGGGCCATAAAGCGCCGTTTTGGGACGGTAACAAGAGCCGATCGTGAGATGGCTTAGGCGTTGGTCTCCGGAGCGACGTTTCTCGTTGGAGTACACGTTGGCCGGCACCCCCAGGGCTTGGAACACCTTCTTCATGCCCGCCGCGGTGGTGCTCGCAAGACGGTCCTTCAGCGGCTCCGCGGCCACTTTCTTGGTCAGCGCATCGATAGCACGAAGGGGTAGGGCTTGCCCCCGAAGGCCTTCATGTCGGCCACCTGCAGCTGGTTCATGGGCTCCAGAGGCACGAAGCTGTTGTAGCCTCTCTGCGGCCGGTCCTGGTTCACCCGGAGGCCGTTCAGAAACGCCTTCACCTCCTCTCGGAGATGCTGGGGTCGCGCGCCTGAGCCTGCAGCGTCTGCGCTATGCTGCCGAACCGGTGCAGGGATCCTCATAGACGGCCTTGATGGTTCGTCTGCAGGCGTCGGCCATGTTTCTTATGGTTCTTCGGCCCCCACTGGGCCTGCCAGGCTTCCACCCGTCGGAAGCCCTTGCACACCCCCCAGAGCGTGAGAGTAGCATCTCCGTGCCCGTCAGGTTCTTCCACTTCGTTCCTGCGAAGTCGTTTGTCCGGGCGCTTGTACTGCTTGGCCTCCACGGAGTCGAACAGCTGCTGGAGCTCTGCCACGTCGGCCTCGGCCATCTCCGTCTTCACCCTGCTGTCCGACAAATTCGTGAAGCTCGTGTTGCAGACCACGTTGCCCGTGTTGCCCGCGATCACGAGGCAGCCGGGGTTCCTCTGGTTCGTGGTCAAGGACAGCTGCGTCGAGAGGCTCTTTGTCTGCACCAGCGCCTCATCGTTGATCATGATGAGCTCGCACTGGTGCGCCCCGCCGTCCCGCTCCAGGAAGACCCGCGCGCTCTGGTTGCCCAGCAGCCGCAGCTCCGGGCCGCTGTCGGAGGCCGCGCTGTTGTTGGAAATCTGCAGCTTGCTCCAGCCCGCCCAGTTCTTCGTCAAGAAGAGATCGTCCGAGAAGTCGGAGGTGTTGGTCACGATGAGCGTGTTGGAGGCGAAGAGCTGCGGCGCGGAGACCGTGCCCGAGCACGTCACGTCGCCGCAGACCACGCTGCCCGTCGACACTCCGCCGCTCGTGGCCGTGAAGGTGCAGTCCAGGCTCTCGCAGTCCAGCGGGCCCGCGGAGGCCACCCCGTGATGGTCAGCGTGGCGCCCGTGAGCGCCCCGGTGGCTGCGAAGCTCGCGGCGGCTGCTGCGCCCGAGGCCGTCAGCGTGCCCGTCCGTGGACACGTCGCCCACCGTGGTGAAGTTCCCGGCGTTGGCCGTGTTGTTGATGGTGAGTGTGCTGCCGGTGATTCCGGTGGCGGAGCTCAGCAGGCCCACGCTGGCCGCGCCGGTGATGCTCAGCGAGCTGCCTGACACGGCCCCCGTGGACGTCAGCGTGGCTCCGGCGACGGTGCCGGTGGCTGTGAGCGCTGCGCAGGAAATGGCGCCCGAGGCGTCCACGCCCGTCGTGAACACGTCAGTGCAGTTCACGTCGTTGCGCAGCAGCTGGTCGCAGCCCACGTTGCCCTGCGCGGTGAGCCCGTCCAGCGTGGCCGAGCCCGTGAGGGCCAGCGAGTCGGCCAGCAGGTCCGTCACGGAGACCGACTCTCCCTCGAAGGCCGAGGCCCTGATCTGCATGCTGTACAGGTCCAGCGTGCCCGCCGACTGCTGCACCAGCCCGGGGATCGAGCCTCCGAAGGCTCCGAAGTCAGCTTCGCGATTCCGCCCGGCGGCACCGAGAAGTCCAGGCGCGCCGTGCTCCAGACGCCCTGCGAGGGCGTGCCGAGGAAGGTGCCGGTGACGCCCACGTAGTCGTTGTCGGCGGCGCTGACGTACATCACCAAGTTGGAGGCCGTGCCCAGCCGGTACTGGCAGCCGAAGGAGTAGCGTCTCCCGGCGTCAGCGTGTAGGTGCGGACGATGTTCCAGGCGAAGGCGCTCAGGGTCATGGCGTAGCCCTCCAGCTGGAAGCCTCCCACCGTGAAGCTGGCCGAGGCCACGGAGCTCTGGCTGTTGGAGCGCACCAGAAAATTTCCTAGCGTGGTGAGCGTGGGTTCCAGCAGCACCTCGCCCAGGGTTGCCAGCGTGACGTCGTCGGCCCCTCCGTCGAGGAACTCGTGCTTCAGCAGCAGTGCCGAAGCCGCCGTGTCCTCCTCCACCTCCGCCGTGTTGCCGGTCTCCAGGGTTGCGTCCAGGATCTGGAGGCCGTAAACGTCCACCGTTCCAGCCGTCTGGTTGGGCAGGCCCGCCTGGAAGTGCGCCCCAAAGTGCAGCTTCGCAACTGTGAAGTACATCTTGGCCGTGCTCCAGGCGCCCTGGTCGCCCACGAAGCTGCCGTACAGGGGGTCGTAGACGTTGTCTGCCTCGGACATGTGCACCACGAAGTTGGAGGCCGTGCCGAGCCGGTACCGGCAGGCGAAGAGGAGCTCTCGGCCCGGGGTCAAGTTGTAGGTGCGCACGATGTTCCACGGGTTCACCGCCAGGGTCAGGGTGTAGCCGTCCACGCTCACTGCGCCTGCGGTGTGCGTGGCCAGGACCACGCTGCAGCCGCTGCTGGGGCGAACCGTCCAGTTTGACAGCGAGACGTCCGTGGGGGCCAGGATCTGCTCTCCTATGGCGGCCACCACCTCGTCGGCCCCTCCGTCGTCCGGAAAGCGCACGGCTATTTGCAGCGCCGAGGCCGCCTCCGTGACTCCGAGTTTGTTGGCCAACAAACCGTCCACTTGTGCGATGGTGTAGTAGCTGAGCAGCGCGGCTGCGATGCTCGAGGCCGTTGCCGTGTCCTGGTCTGCGGCTGAACGGTACGCCACCAGCGCCGAGGTGATTTGGTTGGTCGTGAACACGTCCTGGTCCGGGCCCGTCCGGTAGGCCAGCAGCGCGCCTGCGACGGCGGCCTGCGTCTGCGTGTCCTGCGCGCTTGCCGTGCGGTAATCTCCCAACAGCGCGTCTACCTGCACCGAGGTGTAGTAGGCCAGCAGTGCGCCTGTGATGGCGCTGGTCGTCTCCGCGTCCTGCGCTGCCCCTGTGCGGTAGTCTCCCAACAGCGCGTCTACCTGCGCCGAGGTGTAGTAGGCCAGCAGGGCTGCTGTTATAGCGGCGTCAGTGCCCGCCGTGGAGTAGCAGTCTGCCGTGATGCCCAGCGTGTCGTCGCCGTTGGCCAGCGCAGCAGAGAGAGGAGCCCCCAGATGCAGGTTGCGAACGACGTTGCTTCCGCGAACGAGGTCCCAAGTCGTGAAGCCCGCCCAGGCCGGCGCGTTAATAACTCCGCCGCTGCCGGAAAGCTGCAGGGCGGCGAGCTCCGCGAGGATTGCGTCGAGGGCGCTCTGGAGCGTGGTCTCGCTGGCCGAGAGCGCGGCGTTCGTGGCGTATGAGGCCAGCAGCGTCGCGTCGGCCTTGGCCCCCTGGAGCGCCGTGATGCTGGCGTCCCGGCTAGCAAGCTGCGCTGCGACGAAGGCCTCGGTGGCGAGACCCAGCAGGGCATTTGCTATCTTGGTGTCTACCTCCAGCGGCGTGTCCAACCCGTCCACCGTGGAGAGCAGGGAGGCCAGCGCGCTTGCGTCCGCCTTGCCGAGGAGGGCGGCGTCCAGGGCTGCCGTGGTGACAGCGTCCAAGAGGGCTGTCGCTATCTTAGAGTCCACCGCCGAGGAAGTGTCCACGGCCGACTGCAGGGCGTAAGCAGTCAGGGCGCTGGCGTCTGCCTTGGAGGCCTGCAGCCCCGAGATGGAGGCGTCTCGGCTCGCGAGCTCGGAGGCCAGCGCCGCGGCGGTGACGGCCCCCAGGAGAGCGTTGGCCACCTTGGTGTCCACCTCCAGCGGCGTGATCCTCGCCGCTATGTCCAGGGAGTGCTGGTCCACCGCCGTCTTGAGGCCGTAGTTGGCGGCCACCGTGGCCAGCGTGGCGTTGTTGGCCGAGGCGATGGAGCCGTTCATGGCCGCCGTGGTGCTGTAGTTGGACAGCTTCAGGTCCACGCCGTCCGGGTGCTCTTCGTGGCCACCACGCCCTCCAGCACGTCGAAGGCCGACTGGTCTGCCTTGTTGGAGAGGCCCGTGGTCAGCGAGCTCTGCAGCGCGGCGATGCTGCTTCCGTGCGCGGCCACCTGGCCGTCCGTGGTGGCCAGGGCCGCCGCCGTTGCTAGGGGCGCAATTGCCGGCGCCAGCGCGCTGCTGTCCAGCTTTGAGGCCAGCTCGGCGGTGACTCGGTCGTCCAGAGACTGGATGGCAGCAGCGTTGTTGCCGGAGGCTGCCGTGTTCACCGCCAGGTCAGTTACTTGAGCGTAGGGCGTCAGAGCAAGGGCCAGCTGTCCTGCTGTGACGCGCGTGCCGTCAGTCACCTCTCCGTTGTCCAGGACCTCCGGGATGTTGCCCGTGACAGGTCCTTCAAACATGTTTTCTTAGGAGTAGTCGCGAATTCGTAACAATGGGGTGTTGTACTTTCGCAACGCGCCCTCACTTGAGTCGCTATGGGTCATTCGGGGCCTTCGTAGCGCAGGGTGGTATAATTATATATCAACTCGCAACAGCCCCTACCAGTACGCGAAGTGTGGAATGACGCAGTGTCCGATGGCGTCGGACACTGGGCATGAAGCGAGGTCCTTCATGACGAGACCGGCGAAGGACACTTGTCTCGCGGCATGACCTGCGGGGCATTCATGAGCCAACCTTGCCCATTCATGAACCAACCTTGCCCATTCATGAACCAACCTTGCCCATTCATGAGCCATTGATGAATCACCCGGTTCCATTGTTGACTCAAACTTGCCAAGAACCGTGTCCTCTCGGGAACTGGGGCGCTTTTGCGCACTTTTCGGCCCCAAAGAGAGCGGTGACGAAGGACATCGTGGTGAGAGCGTTTTTGGGCCATAAAGCGCCGTTTTGGGACGGTGGCAAAAGCCGATGGTGAGATGGCTTAGGTGTTGGTCTCCGGAGCGACGTCTGGGAGGTTCGATTCCACCCTGGCACCTCGGCAGGCTGACGTGTTAGAGACCGGTGACATTGGCGGTGACTAATTCAGCAGGCTGACGTGTTACATGGAGAACCTCGGCTGGCTGTCGGGCTCCAAGCCTGGTCCTCGGCGGGCTGCCGGGCCGCGAAAAACCCTGCGGAGAGAACTGGGGCCGCTTCTGCGCACTTTTGCACCCAAAAAGCGAGCGGTGACAAAGCGGTGACAAGCGGTAACGAGCTCAGCGGGCTGGAATTCGCAGGCTTTTCGGGGCAGAAAACGGATTTCGGAGCACGGCGAACGCCTGGAACCGGTTTTCGGAGGAAAACGAGCGAATTTGGAGGCCCAGGCGCCACTTTTGACGCCGGACACGAAAAAACGCACTTTTCGGAGTTCGCCGTTTTCAGCGCTTTTTGCACCAAAAACGGAGCGGCGACGAAGCGGTGACATCGCTGGTGACAAGCGTTTTTTGGACGAAAAAAGGCCGTTTTGGAGCGTTTTTGACCCAAAAATCACAAATAGTTAGGTCCCTATAGGTTCCTTACTACTGTTGCTGCTGCAATAGGCGGCGCAGCCCACGGCCGGCCCGCGGCACAGGCTGGGTGCTGGAGACGTCTTCCGGCCTTAGCAGGGCAGTGAGGACGCGGCCAAGGACGTCCGGTCCGCCAACAACATGAACGACCCCAGCACTTCACGCTAGGCAGCAGCACGTCCGCAGCCCCGCAAGCAGCCGCCATCCTCGTGTTCAGGCGCAGTCAACACGCCGCGCCTTCTCCTGGAGCCTTAAATGCGTGGCCCTGCCCAGTCTTAGCCGAGCTTGCGGCCGAGCTCCAGTTCCGGCAGTCAGCCTGTCTCCGCCCACTTTGACCAGCTGGCGAGACATTAAGGCTGCTTAAAAAAAACAAAAACCTCTGGGGAAAAGTTTTTTTTGCACGGTTTTGCGCTGAAAATGCTATTCCTCAAGGCCGTATATCAATATACGCCCGGAGTAATAGCTTTTTTCACGGTTTTGCGCTACAAAATGCTATTACTCCAGGCCGTACATTATGTACACCTGAAGTAATAGCTTTTTTGCACGGTTTTGCGCTGAAAAATGCTTGTACGCATGGAGGAATAGCATTTACCTTTGCAGAGGTACTTCCCCAGCTTGCTGAGCGTTCTTTCCCACAACCTCTCGGGTCTGCCGCATCCCGCTGAGCCACGCCAACCCGCCTGCTTCGTCCAGGTCTTCGCCAACGGCCGGCGCTGCGACAACATCAACTACTACGGCCGCACCGTGGCCGTGCGTGACCTCCGCGAGTACACCGCAACAAGGCCATGGAGGGTTTCTAAGTGGTGTCAGCACCCCGGCACGGGCGTCTCGTGCTGGACTGGCGCCAAAAAAAGGCCGGTGTCCTTCTTCTTCGTTTTCGAAGTTGAGTGACACCCCCAAAAAGTGACAAAAAGGCAGCCGCTGCGGCGCGTGGCTTCCTGCCGGAGTTCCGTACTTGCAGTAGGTTGTCCACCCGGGCAGGTGCTCCATGACGGGGGGTCTTCAGCAGCCCAGTGTTCTGACAACCCACATGAGCGGGTCAAAGTCGCAACGATCTCAAGGGCGCTGAGCACTAGCGCATGTCGAAGGCCCCGGCGGAGTCCCAGCTCCGGATTGTGGGCTCAAATTTTGACACGATGTCCAGGAAGACGACCTCCCAACCTGCCGCCTTGAAGGCCCTGCCCACCGACTTGGTGCCGCAGAAAAGCTCCAGGAGTCTCGGCATTTTTAAAGAGCAAGATCACCCCAGTACAACCAAGAAGACTCGCGCGCTCATCGGACCGGATTTTTTTCTATGGGTAAAAAAAGGCTGAGTTTTTTGAAGATTCCTGCGCACCATCTTTTCCGGCCACCCCTCCAAGTCAAACCTTGTCTTCATCTCTCCGCTTGGCGGGCCACCTTACGCTGGCCACCTGTACGTGGGCGCCTCAAAGGCGACAAGCTTGCTGCTGAAGGCTTCTTCCGCCACGGCCACAAAGACCCCCTTGATTACCTTTCCGCCGGCCCCCAATAAGGCGCACCCTGGCCACACCCTTCTGCGGGCTGTTTTGGGGTGTCATAAATTTATCACACCCATTGTTTGACAACACCCCAATCTATGTGGATGCAGAAGCTTTAAGGTTTGGGGCGCCAGGGCCCGGTTTGCCGCCGTTGACGGCCATGCGCTTGCTGTGGCTAATGCCCTTCTTGCCACCCGCAGCCACTTTACAAAGTTGAAGATGCCGGGGTCGGACATGTTCTCTGGGAAGAGATCACGCAGCTGGACATGGCGCTCTGGGCGGACCTAGCCTGCGTGGCTAAACGCCCGACATGAAGTTTCTGCTGCTGGGCGACGAGGCCCCTGGTCCGCGCCGCAAGTTCAGCACGACGGCTCCATCCGCCCCCGTGCAAGCCCGGGTGCCGCCGTCCGCGGCCCCGTGATCTGCTGTCGTTGTCTTGCCCAACTTGCCATTCTCTTTTCACCAGTCCAGTTTTTTTTGCTCGGCCGCGCGCATTCTCCCCGATCATACGTGCACGTATGGTCGGGGAGAATAGCTTGTTTCGCACGGTTTTGCGCTACAAAAATGCTATTACTCCGGCCCGTATATTTTTTTACAGGCCGGGGTAATAGCTCGTTTTGCACGATTTTGCATGGTTTTGGCATGACATGATTTTGCTTGATTTTCGTGTGTTTTTTTTCCCGGTGTCGGCGACCGTTTTTTGGTCGGACGTGTTGGATTTTTTTTTCGCGTGCTGGCGGTGACGCTGGCGGTGACGCTGTGCGGTGATGCTGGCGGGGGCTGCTTGGTTTTCATGTGCTCGGATGTCTTGCGTGTGGCGCATTTTTTTGGTTGAGTTAGCGTCATCTTGACCGCAGCTGCTGTTGCTGATCCCAGCAAAGCATGCCGCGAATCATGTCCAAGCATTTTAGGAGGCGTTTGTGGTGTGTGTCAACTGGTTTGATATCATTCAACGGGCCTGCAGGCGGATGGGGCGAGAACGCTGACGCCTATGACTATGAAACCAATCTGTCATCGCCGTCCTTCCATGTTTTTCGTTGCTTTGAACTTGTCAGGACAATGGCAAAAGCAAGGTCACGCTTCGCAGACATCGACGGGCAAGACCAGGACGGCATCATACGCAGTGAGCCAGGAAAGGAAACGCTATGAAAAGCAGCTGGTTCTCAATCACGAGCTCGCACAAAGCCTGAAGGCAGTGACGCACCAACGGGATGCTCTCCTGGAAGAAGCAGCAACCACAGCAAAGGAGAAAGAGTGGCTCATCGCGAAAGTGGCGCAGTTGACAACAGCCAACACTGAGCAGCAAGACACAATCGCCAAGCTTGAGGATTTCAACAGTGGTTGGCAGACCGCGTACAAAAACGTCGTTTCGTTTGTTGCCTCCTGACACGCGTTATCCGCGCCAGGAAGCTGCAGAAAGGAGGCAACAGGACAGCGTTATCGGTCGAGTTCAGTTTTTTTTGCATTCACTACACTCTTGAAGGAAGCTTATGCGTTCTTCCAGAGGGAGCAGGCTGTGTGATGCTTGTCGCCCTTTGAAGAGGTCTTTTGTTTTTTTCGCCAACTGCCCAGGCTGAGCGTGAGAAGTCGGACAGCGAGGCGTGCAAGATGACGGCTCGTGCTGTCTCGCCGGCATGTTGATAGGGCGGGCCTTTTTGTTTGCCTCGCACCGTCTCTTTCCTTTCCGATTTCGAGGCCACTGCTGAGGGCCAGTTCAAGGACCCGTTTTTTTTAGTTGAGAGCGTGCATGTTCTCTGCAAACTTTTCCAGGATGCTATGGATTTGTTTCACGGCAAGAAGGCGTGGCGGTGTCACGCATCAACGCTTTCCCTTTGTTGCCCCGTCCCCCCTCAGGCTGAGTGCGAGAAACTCAAGTCCCAAGTTGCGACGCTGAAGGCCAAGCTGGAGACAAGGCCCCAGGCTCGCTACCAACCTTTTCGCATGTTTGTGTCCAAGATTGCACCACAAGAATCCTGCTCGTCACCAAAGAAGAGTCGACGAACAAGGCAACTTGAGGGTCCGCCTGAAAAGAGGTTTTTTTTTCGCAGCGCATGGCAGGTGAGCTGATGATGATTGTGGCAACTTGTCAGAGGAGGCGTCGGAAGCTTTGTTGACCGACAACACACGTCTCAATATGTCTTCGAGGAGAGCTCGTAGTGTGCCTGGCAGGCGTTCCTTCATCATCCTGAGAGCGGGAAGCGGAGGATGCATCTGTCCGTTCACGGAAAACACCTAAAAGCTGCTGGGAAGGCTCCGTGACAGGAGCAGAGAGTTGGCTCCGTGACAGGAGCAGAGAGTTGGCTCCGTGACAGGAGCAGAGAGTTGGGATCCGTTGCAGGAGCAGAGAGTTGGCTCCGTGACAGGAGCAAGGAAGGGCTCCGTGACAGGAGCAAGGAAGGGGGGGGCTTCGTCACAGGAGCAAGGGCAGTGTGCGCTGGCTTGAACGTGAGCGCCCCCTTAGCCAACGGCCCTTAGTACTGACTTGCCCAACGGCTTTTTTCCGTTTTTTTAGTGCCGAGGATTGCCGAGCGGGCACTCTAGAGGAGTAGGCAGTGCCGAGCGGGCACTTTAGGTTAGGAGTGCCGAGCGGGCGCGGTGCCGAGCGGGCACGAGGATAGTACGGATTCGCCCAACGTTCCCCGCTCATCCTCGTTTGATACTTGCCAACGGATGCTCTCCGTTTTGGGCCCTCGGATCTCTCTTTTAGGCAGACCGCATCCAGTCGAAGGCTGAGAGGGCTGAGTCAATACCTGAGACACCCACTAAACACGAACAGAAGTGTCTCAGACCTGTCCCGGCAATAACAAGACAGCCAGCCTAAGATTGGGACACCTGAGACACTTCTGCTCGTGGTTGGTGGATGTCTCAATCATCAATTGGCTGTCTTGTTATTGCTGAGACAGGTGTGAGACACATTTGAGACACTTCTGTTCGACGTTTAGTGGGTGTCTCAGGTGTCTCAGGTGTCTCACCCCCTTTCCCAGGATTGTGTCAGCTGTCCCAACCCTTCGGCTGGGTTTTTGTTTGAGTGGAGGCCTGGGGGATAGTTGTCCTGTTTGAGCGAGAGGTGCAATCAGCAGAATCAATTCGACACACTCGAGACAATTCAAACTCCCGTAGTCCATTGATATCCCGACAGTATCATGGAACATCTGAACGTGAACATGGAGAGAGATCGTGGAGGGATCGTGGAGGGGGAGATTGCAGAGGCCATGGAGGGGGGGGCCGTGGAGGCCGTGGAGGCCGTGGGATGCGATCGGGGAGGCCCAGGATTAGAGGCCGCGAGGAACCTTGTGTTGCAAGGAGTGGCCGAGGCGCCTGTCCAGTTGCCTCATGGAGGACGTGGACAAGGAGGAGAATGAGCCGCAGATTCTCTTTGACCACGCGAACGAGGAGGCTCTTGGAGAGCTGGCCATGCGGGAGGTATCCAAGCTCTTCCGTTTGAGCAACGGCTCTGGCCCACGCTGTTGCGTGCTGCAAGGGATCTCCTGGTGCAGTGCGGCCGGAACAGGCTTCCGTGCGGGGCACGCGCCTACAAGACTGTCTACTTCGAGGAGTCTCTCATGGTGAATCTCAAGAAGAAGGGGAGGCCGCGCACGGGAGGGGCGGACGGGGATCAGTTGAAGGCGCTCCGCTTGAAGAACCCAGGAGTAGCCAGCGGGCACATGGCGGCTTCCACCTTCATGCTGCCGAGATGGTTGAGAGACGTGGCCAGAGCCGGGCTGCGCAACCACTACACGTTCGATCTGGCGAGCTTGCCAAGGCCACGGAGCTCTGGCTGTTGGAGCGCACCAGGTAATTACCCAGCGTAATCAGGGTGGGCTCCAGCAGCACCTCGCCCAGGGTGGCCAGCGTGACGTCGTCGGCCCTCCGTCGAGGAACTCGTGCTTCAGCAGCAGGGCCGAGGCCGTCGTGTCCGCCTCCTCCTCCGTGTTGCCGGCCTCCAGGGTTGCGTCCAGGATCTGGAGCCCGAAGACGTCCACCGTTCCTGCCGTCTGGTTGGGCAGGCCTGGCGCCTGGAAGTGCGTTCCGAAGTGCAGCTTTGCAACTCCGTTCGGAGGCACGGTGAAGTACATCTTGGCAGTGCTCCAGGCGCCCCCGTCTCCCGCGATGGAGGCCGTGCCGAGCCGGTACCGGCAGTCGCCCGGGGGTCAAGTTGTAGGTGCGCGCTATGTTCCACGGGTTCGCCGCCAGGGTCAGGGTGTAGCCGTCCACGCTCGCTGCGCCCGCGGTGTGGGTGGCCAGGACCACGCTGCAGCCGCTGGGGCGTCCCGTCCAGTTTGACAGGGAGACATCCGTGGGCGGCCACCACCTTAAAGCGCACTGCTATTTGCAGGGCCGAGGCTGCGCCGGCAAGGAGACCGTCCGCCTGTGCGATGGTGTAGTGGCTGAGCAGCGCGGCTGCGATGCTCGAGGCCGTTGCCGTGTCCTGGTCTGCGGCCGAGCGGTACGCCACCAGCGCCGAGGTGATTTGGTTGGTTGTGAACACGTCCTGGTCCGGGCCCGCCTGTAGGCCAGCAGCGCGCCCGCGATGGCGGCCTGCGTCTGCGTGTCCTGCGCGCTCGCCGTGCGGTAGTCTCCCAACAGGGCGTCTACCTGCGCCGAGGTGTAGTAGGCCAGCAGCGTGTCCTGCGCCGCTCCTGTTCGGTAGTCTCCCAACAGCGCGTCCACTTGTGAGGAGGTGTAATAGGCCAGCAGCGCAGCCGCGAGGGCCGCGTCCGCCGCTGCGATGGAGTAGCAGTCTGCCGTGATGCTCAGCGTGTCGTCGCCGTTGGCCAGCGCAGCAGAGAGAGGAGCCTCCAGATGCAGGTTGCGAACGACGTTGCTTCCGCGAACGAGCTCCCAAGTAGTGAAGCTCGCCCAGGCCGGCGCGTTAACAACTCCGCCGCTGCCGGAAAGCTGCAGGGCGGCGAGCTCCGCGAGGATTGCGTCGAGGGCGCTCTGGAGCGTGGTCTCGCTGGCTGAGAGCGCGGCGTTCGTGGCGTACGAGGCCAGCAGCGTCGCGTCGGCCTTGGCCTCCTGGAGCGCCGTGATGCTGGCGTCGCGGCTAGCAAGCTGCGCTGCGACGAAGGCCTCGGTGGCGAGACCCGGCAGGGCATTTGCTATCTTGGTGTCTACCTCCAGCGGCGTGTCCAACCCGTCCACCGTGGAGAGCAGGGAGGCCAGCGCGCTTGCGGGCGGCGTCCAGGGCTGCCGTGGTGACTGCGCCCAGGAGGGCCGCCGCTATCTTAGAGTCCACCTCCGAGAGCAGTGCGTACGCGGTCAGCGCGCTGGCGTCCGCGTTGGAGGCCTGCAGCCCCAAGATGGAGGCGTCTTGGCTTGCGAGCTCGGCCAGCGCTGTGGCGGTGACGGCCCCCACCGCCCCCGATCAGCCGGAGCCCCGGCCACACCAGCATGTTCTGCGCTCGGTTCTGCGGGCTCTGCAATTGGCTCTGGAGAGCGTTGGCCACCTTGGTGTCACCTCCAGCGGCGTGATAGGGAGTGCTGGTCCACCACCGTCTTGAGGCCGTAGTTGGCCGTGCTCTTCGTGGCCACCACGCCCTCCAGCACGTCGAAGGCCGACTGGTCTGCCTTGTTGGAGAGACCCGTGGTCAGCGAGCTCTGCAGCGCGGCGATGCTGCTTCCGTGCGCCGCCACCTGTCCGTCCGTGGTGGCCAGGGCCGCCGCCGTGGCCAGGGGCGCAATTGCCGGCGCCAGCGCGCTGCTGTCCAGCTTTGAGGCCAGCTCTGCGGTGACCCGGTCGTCCAGCGACTGGATGGCTGCTGCGTTGTTGCCGGAGGCTGCCGTGTTCACCGCCAGGTCTGTTACTTGTGCGTCGGGCGTCAGAGCCAGGGCCAGCTGATTTGCGGTGACGTGCGTGCCGTCAGTTACCTCTCCGTTGCCCAGGACCTCCGGGATATTGCCGGTGACAGGT
The DNA here is from genome assembly GCA_963377175.1 of Effrenium voratum. Taxonomy (NCBI): domain Eukaryota; class Dinophyceae; order Suessiales; family Symbiodiniaceae; genus Effrenium; species Effrenium voratum. Next base: position 349,831 of record CAUJNA010003847.1, on the reverse strand, counting down.
CCTTCAAACATGTTTACATATGTTTTCGCCGACGCCTTAGTCCAGTCGCTAAGGACTGCCGCGAGCGCAGTTGAGTGCCATTCAGTCCGAACTCCGGCCGTTAGAAGTTTCCGCAAAGCGAGGCCGGCTCCGCGGCTTCGGTCTTGGAGCTCGCACCAGGCCCGCGCCAGGCCCGCACGCCCGCACCAGGCCCGCGCCAGGGTTTTTTTTTGGAAGTAGGGCTCGGCAGCCTGGTGCGCTTGCCGCCACATAGGATGTGCTCGGCTACCAGGACATGAAGTGAAGGACAACATCCTTCACTTCTGATACCTATAGTGTAGTGCAGAAACTATGCACGGCACTATGCGCGGCGTACATAGTTTCACCGGTCACATAAAAGCGTGCTACAGTCGTCCCACGCGACAACTGGATTTTTTTCCTGGGAAGAATTCCGACCTTGGCGCGGGCTCGGCAGGGCTCCGACGCCGGGCAGGAATGTGATGCTCGAAAGCACAAGTGGCACTTGTGCTTTCGAAGTGCCTCGGAACTGGAAACAAGCACTAACCATTTTTTGGTTGCTGCCCGCGTGGAGTTCCACTGCAGACTGCGCCGCGCGAAAGCGCGAACACAGAACATAGCACCTCTCTCTTTAGAGGGGGTTTTGCCTCGTAGTCAATTATTATCGTCTCGTCCGGGGCCAGGGTTGAGGGTTTTCTGGTTTTTCGGTGTTGTGTTGCGGTGTTGCGTTTTTGGTTGGGTCTGCCCCCTCTCTCTGGCCTAGGACCCTTTTTCTCGCGGATGCGATAGTCATCCAGTTAATGTACAATCGGACATGGAACAGGGCAGTTGCGTTCGCCAATGGCCGGCGCAATCTGCCCAAGACGAAAGCGTGTGAGAGCAAGGCGAGCCAAAAGGAACCCTGGCTGGCTCTTGGCTGGCTTTTTGGCTGGCTGGCTTTTTGGCTGGCTTTTTGGCTGGCTTTTTGGCTGGCTTTTTGGCTGGCTTCTGGCTATCAAAAAAAGAGGCTGGAGGCTGGATGGCTTTCTGGCTGGCTTCTGGCTGGCTTTCTGGCTGGTTTGGCTAGCTTTCTGGCTGGTTTGGCTTGGCTTCTGGCCGGCTTGGCTGGCTTCTGGCTATCAAAAAAAGAGGGTTGGCTGGCTTTCTGGCTGGCTTATGACTGGCTTCTGGCTGCTTCTGGCTGGCTTTCTGGCTGGTTTGGCTTGGCTTCTGGCTGGCTTTCTGGCTGGTTTGGCTGGGTTTGGTTGGCTTGGACCCCTTTTTTTTAGCTCGCCTTGCAGAAACGCAGCTACGAGGCAAATTGCAAGCGTATCTAGGGGTCGTTATGTTGCAGCCACACGCCTGCGCACAGCGTTTTAGACTTTGAATCCTTCGCAGGACGAGGTCGTTTCCTGGACGGACAAGTGCTAGGAGCCTCTCAGGTAGAATAGAATCCATTTGGGAAACCCCCTCTAAAGAGAGAGTGTGCGCTCCACGGAGTGAAGCCCTCTCCAAGCACGTTTACAAGTCGCTGCAGGAGCACCGACCTGCGCAGCCGTGTTGGCCTTGTTCGTCAGCAGCTGGCAGATCTCATCAGCTCAAGTATCCCCACCGATCACCATCTCCTGTAGTTGGGACCAACGCTCCATGCCTGTCAGCCACCTTGCGGCTCGTCTACTGATCGAATTGAGTAAGTCTCTGCGGCGCGAGACGTCTGTGTCCCTTGCGATTCGACCGGTAAGAGCCCCATTGAGACATTGCCGTGGCTCTCTTCACGTCATCCAACCCGTTTGGAAAAAACGTTTTTGAAATATTTCACCACGACAAGCCGCCACCAAAGACAGGCTTTTTTTTCCAGACCCAGGGAAGTCCTGCTGAGACAAGTGAGACAAGTGAGACAAGTGAGACAAACAAAAAACGGCAATTTGGCACTGTTTTTCGGGACGTTCTGTGTGGTCTCATTTGCCTCACTTGTCGCAATTGTCCGAATATCTCAGCAAAATTGCTCACAAACAGGCAAATCTGCCGCCCTTGTGTTCGTCTCACTTGTCTCACTTGTCTCAATTGTCTCAATCGCTCAAAAACAGCAAAAACGACAGGTTTCGTCCCGATCCTGCAGCTCTCGGACAAGACCTACTTCCTTGACCCGGAAAAGCACTGAATTGTCAGCGCCCAGAGCACGCAGTATCGGAACTTGAGGACCGAGGTGGAGACGAGCGCGTAAGGGGCCTGAGGAGCGTGAGCTTCCAGCTGCCCTGCGAGGACAAGCCGCTGTGTGTGCCCGCGGCAGCTGGCCGAGCTGCTGCAGCTGAGCGTGGAGGAGGCGTGCGCCGACTTCGACGCCATGCTGCCACGACTGGAGGCGCCTCGGCATCTCCGCCAAGGAGGTGCGCGAGTTCTGCGTGTGGCAGAAGGCCTTGTCCTTCTGTGACAAAATCTGACTTTAGATTTAAAGACTGATGGTGTTAGGGGCCTCTCGCATGGAGGCTTATCAGCCGGCAACGTTGGCAAACAATTGAACCAGGCCGGAACTTCTTCTTGCTTCTTGTTCATGTTAACAGTGTTAGCTGCGTCGCCGCAGCTAATTTTGGCATGGACAAAAACGGAGTTGGGCGCCGGCTCCTGCTTGCACTTGTCCACCGGCAGCTGGGCGACAGTAAGCTTCTCCGGCTGCAGAGTTGAAGCTTTCTGCTCCATGCTTGGCACCGCAGTCGGCGTGGCGCAGGCTTGGAAATCTAACTGGTAACCCGCCTTGCAGGCTGCGTGAGTAATCCAAGGACTGGCAAGCGGTGAACGCAGCACTTGCCTTTACGTTGGTAAGTTGAGAAGCCCAGGGGAAGCAGCAACTTAGGTGTAAGATTTTTCACCTTGTCATAGTCCATGTGAAAAAACCAGTTCTTGTGTGGGACGTAGTGTTCTTCCTAGTAAGGGGTGTGGACACAGTTGTGCCACCTGCTCTTTTCGTACATTTGGCAGCAGGCAGCATTGTGGCTGGAAATTCCGCAAGCGCGCCTTGCCCTGCTGGACCCGCATGTTGTACCTCACAATCACCTTTACTATCACAAGGTCCTCCGCATTTCACACCAGCTCCGTGCCACGATGCATGTTAAAAATCGTCCTGGGGGTGTGGCCCAGAAGCTGGAAGCCCAAAGCGTAGCATTGTTGCCAAAGACATTTGTCTTCCACGTAGTGGTCGAAGACGTGCTTCCAGTCTTCTGCTGTGTACCTTGGCGCACAAGGTTGGCAGGCACGAACAGGCAAGACTACAAGGACTAAACATTTAGAAATCATTACCAAACACAAATTTCTTGGCAAGCGCACTCCGACTCGGCCTCCTTGGCCGTGACACTTGCGTGCCCCCAGCCTGGCGTCGTTATCTGACACAGTCAGCGTTCTCTGTCTCGATTGCCGGGGCACATTCCCAGTAGGCGCCGTGAACCACCGAGTGCAAGTGGATGCCAGTTGCGTTTCCGCAGATGTCTTGAATACAACGCTGCCACGCGCAGAGTGCTGTCTGTCCGACTGCAAGTAATCGAATTCGATGTGGCCAGAACTTTTGGATGTCTTCTAGAGGAAATGGCGGCATTGGCCCAGAGAGTTGCAGACTTCCCAGTGCCGCACCATCATCTCCACCAATGCTGGGTCCTTTGCACGGGGGTGGTTGCTCTGGCTCCTCGCACATTTTTCAAACTTTTGACGCCTGGTCAATCTTCCAATGTTGTTCTTTAGAACATTATACGGGGCTTGCGCCAATGGAGTGGCCAACTTCAACTTTGTGCCAGCCACATGCGAAAGGTTTAGAAGATTTGCCAGCATCTTGCTGCGATGAGGACCAACTTCAGCGGGATTCGTTTAATGCTTTCTAGTGCCATGTGCTGAATTGCCACAGCGGCTTGGTTCACTCTGTCCAGGAAGTCTGCAAGCGGAGTCCTGCAAAGGTTATAGAGGTCGCGATGACTCATCGTGTTGACCTTCACCTACTTGTGCCTGGAATTCTTCTTGAGCGGCTTTGTTGGAATTCCCTCCACATTGGCCATCCCGTGTGGCAGAAGCTCGTGTTTGTGTTGAGGGCCATGGACCTCTAGTGTATCTTGGCAGAAAAACGGCAAGACGCAGCCGAAATTGATGTGGTTCACAGCAGCTGATGGAAGACGGCGTAAAACAGGGCGAAGTACTCTGCCTTGCCCTCGGATGTCTCCAGCGTAGCCTCAATGTCCTTCCACTCTGCGTGGTTCGCTTCGAGGGGTCATTCGATGCAAGAAAAAGGAGGAACTGGGGCTTGAACAGGCGCATCGGCCCTATCACCCAAATGCCTGACTTTCTGGAAGAGGAGATGCATGACCGAGCGAGCGCCAAGGGGAGGTGCCACACCACGTGAGAAGGTGCGCAAGGCGTTGCGTGTCTTTGTCGAGAGAAACGCGCCGGTGGAGGACGGCAGGCGCCGCGAAGTCCGGTGCACCAAGCTCCTGAAGCAACTGGGCGTCCTGGAGAAGAGGGGACGCAGCGGCGCCACGCTGGACGGCTCATCCGAACGTGGCGGCAGAAAGAACGAGAAGTAGATGGAAAGCTGGAAAAGATGTGGTGTCGCCGATCCAGACTGGTTGCTCGAGAATACAATTTTCTGGAAGAGCGAACTGACTGCTACGCTCCCGGAAGTTCAGCCATGCTTACGCGTTTGTTGCCAATTTTGAAGGTGACGAACACTCTTGGTGAAGATTACGCGCTAGCAGCAGCTGACATCTCAGATGCGTATTTGATGGTGGAACAGAAGCAGAAACGAAAGATTCAGCTTGTGGGCAGTTCAGCTTTACCCACAAATGCTTGCGCGTTGTTTGCCTGGACAAAGAGATGGTGCGCGCAGGTGGTATGACCATTTCCGAGCTATTCTGGATGCAGAGTTAGGAGCAACGGCATGTTTGGAGTGTCCTTCTGGAAAGACGTTTTGCATTTTGGTGCATGTGGATGACGTTTTGATTTTGGGATCCAGGCAGTGGATTTCAGATGTTGCTACTCATGCATTGAGTAGAGCATTCAATCTGACGTATCATGTGATGAGCGCGGTTGGAGACGAGGTGAGTTTTCTGAAGAAGAAGTATAATCTGACCGAACGTGGCATTGTGGTAACGGCACCCGATTCTCATTGCAGAACGTTGGTGGAAGAATTTGCCAAGGCCAACGGCCGACCTGCAAAGAAGAGCAAGATTCCTTGTTCCAATGACCTGTTTATTCCTGAGGATTCAGATCTTCTGGATGAGTGGTTTGCAGGCAAGTACAGATCGTTGGTGGGTCTTGGTTTGTACATTGCACAAGACAGATGGGATTTGGTTTTCTGGAATGAAGAGCCTTGCAGCGTTCATGAAAGCCCCAACTGCGAGAGGTTGGGAAGGCTTGGAGAAGATGGTTGGCTATGCGGCTAACACTTTGGATTTCAACCAGTTGCTGGAGAAAGGACCACTTTCATGAGTAAGCTTTTTAGAGGTCACCCTGGCGCCGAGGTACAGCTGGAGGCGTACACGGATTCGGATTGGATGGGCAGTTGGTTGAAGAGCACGTCAGGCGCAGTGCAGACAGTCAATGGTATTCCATTGTCCATGACGAGCCGGACACAGAAAGTGGTGAGCCTCAGTTCGACAGAAGCAGAACTGTATGCAGCTACAAGTGGGACTGTTGACACTCTGTTCATTAAGCATTGTTTGGAGTTTTTGTTGCCAGGCCACATCAAGATCAAGCGCATTGCACGTGGGCGCTTCTGCCGTGAGACAACTATGTCAGAAGCTTGGAGGCGGCAGGTTGCGACATGTGCATGGAAAGTTGCTTTGGTTGCAGACATTGACGCATACAGGTGGTTTGGAAATTCGGCAGGTGTCCACCACACTCAATCCAAGTGACGCAGCAACGAAACCACTGACGAGGGCAAGACATTTGGCGTTGCTGAATATGCTTGGTTTTCATTCAGAATTTGAAGAAGTGGGAAAGAATGAGATGGAAGACATGTTTGAGAAACATCTCAAAAGCATCAAAGACAGTCGCAGGGAATCGATTCCTGGAGGTGATGCAGATCATGTTTGCAGGCAATCTTTTCAAGGTGGAGCAGCATGCTCTGTGGATGCAGACCAGTGCAGCGCAGATGAGTTTTCTTGTGAGCCCAATTCAGATTTTGATGTCAGTTTTCGTGTCATGTCATTGGAGTTTTGTCTGCACGGCCGTGAGCTTGGTGACGGTTTTTCTCTGTGCTTGACTTGTATGGTTTGCATGCATGTTGAGACGTATTTGCAAATTGCAGGATGCCATGCAAGATGAGATGAAGAAACGGCATTATGAGACTATGCATGACATTACAGAGCTCACAGTCATGTGCGACAGTGCTAGCAAGAACATTGCAGATGTGCAAGGCGTGTGTCACGGCATTCGTTTGAATCAGCATTCGATTGCAAGACAAGTTGAGAAAGTGTACACAGCAAACTTGTGCCACTGGAATATGATGATTGGATTTTGCGTGAGAAGCTATGAAGCCGCTCAACGTGGTGAAGTGCAAGCAGGGAGTTTCAATATTGGACCTTTTTCTGGAGATGCTTTGAGATCCCCGGAAGATTTCACGAATATGGTTCCTGCAGCACGTGAACTGATTCTTCCTTCTGAGAAATTTCGCACGATTGTTTCAAACAGCTCGTAAGGGTTCTGGTCAGGCTGATCTTCCTGATCAGGCTCTGCAACTACCGTCTGCTCAACATCTGTATGAAACTGCTCATGCAACTGTTGCAAAACATGAACAGAGAGGATGTCAGAACTTCGGGACCTTGCAGCCGAAAAGATTTCAGGAGCAGACAGCGATGGCAGATAACTGTCTTCCTCTGGAGTATGTGCGAGATGATAATTCGTGCAGCACATCCAGGTGCATTTGTTTTCCAAGGTCAGAGCCTGATAGTGACTGCACAAAGCTCGTTTTGGGCCTGAGTCGTAGGGTCTCATCCCAAAAGGCGGGGTGAGAACTTTTGTGCTTGGCGCTCGCGTGTGACATGGGTCAGTACACACCAAACTGTGTGTAGGTTGCATGTGGAGATAGACTCTGTTTTGTTTATGTGAATAGTTGCATTCATGTAGAATGGCAGCTTGACAGACTGCGTACCGAAAGGCCGTTTCTGCGAGATCGAAACAAGTTTTGATGAGAGAGACGGCGGCGGTGGCCCACTTGGCGGCTTTGTCAAGGTGGGCCCCGGGATTCACGAGAGAGGTTGCGCGATCTCTGCGAGCCGCGCCACTTGGCCGTGGTAAAGGAGGAGGATGGCAAGATTGAGGCGCAGGGGGAGAAGAAAAGGACAGGGAGCTTGGTGACCTCGCGCGCTTCGGACGTTCTGGAGGAAGAAGAAGAGAAACAAGTTCTCCAGACCCGAATTGCCAGTCACGCGGAGGTGATCAAGAGCAAAGAGGAGTGGCTGCCAGCGATTAAAGCCGAGGTGAGGAGAGTCACGAACGAGGAGGCGCGGGTGCTTTTTGGGAGCCCGCACCACGTGATGGGAGAAACAATGCTTGCGGACCTTGGGACCAAGGCCCTCACTGGAAGGCGCATCGATGATTTGCGTCGACTATGGAGGCTAGAGGCTTTGGAGGAAGTCACGGAAGAAATCAACGTGGGTCCGGTCATGGAGACATGGAGAGTATCATGTCCATCATCCTGTACAAGCTGGTGGAACTGGTCTGGGAGCCGCACGAAGATGAGGAAGAGGAAGAGGTTGTGATTGAGGACAATTCGAAGGACAGTGGGCAGAAACGGAGAGGGGCCTCAGGAAGTGCGTCTTCTACCGGAGGTGGGCCTACATCTAGGGGCGAAGGAGGAGCTACACCACAAAGTGCATCTTCTACTGGAGGTGGAGGGAGCAGGCGCTTGGGAGCCACGCCCAAGCCAAAGTCCAAGCCGATGCCAAAGGAAAGGAAGAGGGCGAGATGCAAATCAGAGAAGACAGCAGTTGGAGCCGGAGCCGGAGGCTGAGGAGGTTTTGCCAGGAGACGGAGACCTGCCTACGGTACCGCTGTTGTATAGAGAAAGGTGCCACACCTTCATGGACTGCTACGGGCTGCGACACGCCGCGCGGATTCACGAGATGCTTCCGTGCCCAAGATGGCGTTGAAGCCCCTTTTAAGCTCAAAAAGCCTGACCTGCGCCTCAGCAATAATAATTTCTTTGAAATGCATAATAACTATTTTGATAGTTATGTTTATGGAAGTTTGACTGGTTGAGCTATGTTTTTGAACCAAAGAGGTTTTGGAAATGTAGAAAGTAAAAATTCTTCAACCTTTAAAAATGAGAAAATAATATTAAATCATAATACAACAATATTAAGTAATTTACAAGTATCGGGTCTATTTTCTTGTTCGTCTATTTTAGATGTAGCAGGTTCAGACGCGCGTTATGTTTTACAATCAGATGGGTTAAGTTGATTAATAACAGGAAATACAAATACAATTAATTCAATAATTACCATCAACAATTCACAGGATACATCATTAGGTCAAAAGACAATAGATACTAACGCTCAAGCAATAGCAGGTGCTATTAATTTTAGTGATAATACAACTTTACACAGTAATTTAAATATGTTGACTACTGGAAGTATAATATGTAACAAGTTTAGCGCTACATTGTCGCCTAATGTTGGATTGCAAATGATTTTTCAAATGTTTAACCGTGAATTTAATATTAATCGTAGTGGTCGGATGTGGATGAGTAGCTCTGGGGGTCACTGGGAATCTCAAACAGGAGACGCTAATGTTGGTCGTGTGTGGGTTAAGGGTAGGTTCGGTCTAGGAGCAGTTGGTGTTAATGGTTATGTTTTAAATTGTGCTGGACAAGCGAGATTTACTGATTCAGTGCACTTTATAGGAACTGACAAGGCAATAAATCTTAACAACGGTTCATATTTCGATTTTAATAATAATGGTTCAACGCAAATATACACACTTGATGCAACAGAAGGTTTATGTATGGCTCAAAATAATTTTGTTGCTGTTAGTGTTGGTGATGTTAGTAATGCCTCTAACCAATATATGATGTGTGATGGATTAGTTAATCAAACTAGTTTTAAGAAATCTGTTGATGTGTTAGGTAATATCTGTACGAATGCTGCTGTTAATTGTGATAATGTTAATATTGATACTGATGGTAAGTTCACAATTGAACAAACTGTGAATTATACAGGTATGTTAGTGCTTTTTCATCTTTTGATATGAGAAATACCAACGCTAATTCTTAATTAGATGTATTTGTGGAGACCCTGCCGTTCAATCTAACATCGTTGGAGCTGTTAACGTTTCTACCGGATGGACTTTTAACACTGCAACCGCTGATGTTACGGGTAATGTATTTGCTGATGATGTTTATGTAAAAACCGGTGGAGCATTAAGAAGTAATCGTATAGCTCCTAATGGCGGAACATTAGTAACCGTTGATACTAATTTCGCAGTTCAACATGCTTATTTAGCAACTAATACCATTCAACCATTTGATTTAACAATGGTTTCATTTTTTAAATAGTATTTCAATGACTACTGGAACAGATATATTAATGGGTACAAGTGAAATATCAACTTATTATGATGGAACTAATTTATCTACAATTGATGTAATATTCAGAACATCAAACGCAGCGTTTAGAGTTTCAGATAGTTCGACTACACCGTCAGTTTTACTATCTATTGATAAGGCGTTTGGAACAACAGTAAATACTGGAAGTTTTACAAATATTGCTTCATCAACTTTTAATGAAAATGTAACAGTTTTAGGAACGAAGACATTGCTATGTAACACACTAGAACCATCAACAGGAACTAATATAGATTTATCAGCAACAACCGTGACGATCAGTGGAACATTTGTTGATTCAAGTGACTCACGATTGAAATATGACATAGTCAATACCAAATCCAATTGTATGAATGTCATTAAGAAATCTAAACCGAAGAAGTTTAAGAGACACGACAGAAATGAGGGTGGTAAAACTCATATAGGATATATCGCAGATGAAGTATTAAAAGCAATTCCTTAAAGATAAAGAGTATTTAGGATTGAAGTAATTAGTGTTAACCGTGCTAGTTCATCAGGCATTCTTAGAGTTGAGCGATAAGACAGATAAATATGAAACAGAATTTAAGGAATTTAAAAAAAGAAAAACACAAATAATACTATTGAACGGGTAACTCAAATAGTAATGTTGAAACTTCAAGTATTGATAAAATCAATGATACTAATGAAGAAAAATTAGATTAAAGTAATATGGATAAATTACAGTTGAAAGCAATTAAGCAAATGAGTGAAAGATTAGAAAAAATGAATATATAAACTACCAGTTCAAATTTGTAGTTATAGTTTGTTCTGAATTATTAATATTTAAAATTACTAATAGTATTATTCAAAAAATATGAACAAAATTTATTAAGAAAACTTTGTCTATCACCATTGATGACTTCAATAGTCTTACTTTTACCGCTCCGCGCCCGCCGTCCGCCGTCCGGCCCCGCCGTCCACCGCCCGCCCCGCCGCCCCCGCCGCCCACTCACTCACACACACTCACTCACACACACTCACTCACACACACTCACTCACACTCACTCACTCACTCACTCACTCTCTCTTGCAGGGGCAACATATGGCAGCTGTCTAACGCGCGGCTCGGGGGCTCAATCTGCGTGACAGGCGCAGCCCTTTGGAGATGGGCACAGATTTCGTGGCAGGCGCAGTTTTTTCTGCATCTGGGTGTGTGTTTGCGGCAGGGGCAGCGTTTGGTAGGTGTCTAAAGGGACTGGATGTTGTCGAGCGCGCGGCTCGGGGGCTCAATCTGCGTGACAGGCGCAGCACTTTGGAGATGGCTTGCAAATTTCGTGGCAGGCGCTGCTTTTTCTGCATCTGGGTGTGTGTTTGCGTGGCAGGGGCAGCATTTGGTAGGTGTCTAAAGGGACTGGATGTTGTCGAGCGCGCGGCTCGGGGGCTCAATCTGCGTGACAGGCGCAGTGCTTTGGAGATGGCTTGCAAATTTCGTGGCAGGCGCAGTGTGTTCTGCGTCTGGGTGTGTGTTTGCGTTGCAGGGGCAGCGTTTGGTAGCTGTCTAAAGGGGCGGGATGTCTTCGAGCGCGCGGCTCGGGGGCTCAATCTGCGTGACAGGCGCAGCGCTTTGGAGATGGCGCACAGATTTCGTGGCAGGCGCAGTGTTTTCTGCATCTGGGTGTGTGTTTGCGTGGCAGGGGCAGCATTTGGTAGGTGTCTAAAGGGACTGGATGTTGTCGAGCGCGCGGCTCGGGGGCTCAATCTGCGTGACAGGCGCAGCACTTTGGAGATGGCTTGCAAAGTTCGTGGCAGGCGCAGTATTCTCTGCATCTGGGTGTGTGTTTGCGTGGCAGGGGCAGCATTTGGTTGCTGCCTAAAGGGACTGGATGTCTTCGAGCGCGCGGCTCGGGGGCTCAATCTGCGTGACAGGCGCAGCACTTTGGAGATGGCGCACAGATTTCGTGGCAGGCGCAGTTTTGTCTGCATCTGGGTGTGTGTTTGCGTGGCAGGGGCAGCGTTTGGTAGGTGTGTAAAGGGACTGGATGTTGTCGAGCGCGCGGCTCGGGGGCTCAATCTGCGTGACAGGCGCAGCACTTTGGAGATGGCTTGTGCATCTAGGTGTGTGTTTGCGTGGCAGGGGCAGCAGTTGGTAGCTATCTAAGGGACTGGATGTTGTCGAGCGCGCGGCTCGGGGGCTCAATCTGCGTGACAGGCGCAGCACTTTGGAGACGGGGCATAGATTTCGTTGCAGGCGCAATATTTTCTGCATCTGGGTATGTGTTTGCGTGGCAGGGGCAACATATGGCAGCTGTCTAAAGGGGCTGGATGTTGTCGAGCGCGCGGCTCGGGGGCTCAATCTGCGTGACAGGCGCAGCGCTTTGGAGACGGGGCATAGATTTCGTGGCAGGCGCAGTGTTTTCTGCATCTAGGTGTGTGTTTGCGTGGCAGGGGCAACATATGGCTGCTGTCTAGAGAGGCTGGATGTTGTGGCGCGCGCGGCTCGGGGGCTCAATCTGCGTGACAGGCGCAGCACTTTCGTCCAGACTCACTTGCACTCATTCACACTCACTCACTTTCACCCAGGCTTATAGACTTCCAGCTCAGGCTTATTGGAGCTCGAGCTCAGGCTTATTAGACTTCCAGCTGTCTGAAGAAGAGGAAGCCGTGAATAATCTAGCGCCTCACTCTGCCTCGCGAGCAAAAAGAAGAGAGCGCTCTACTAGTGACCGAGCGCTACCCCGTGGCCACTCACTCACTCACTCAGTCATTATCGCATGGCCGCCAGAGAACCATTCACTGAAAAAATGCGCATGTGGGGTTGTCCGGTCCTTTAATTTTTTTCAATCGTAATGAAATAAAATCATGAACCATACATTAAAATGTATTTGTTTTTTTGATGTATAAATCTCAAATACACCATTTGATGTTAAACTACGAGTAGTAATTTTACACGGACTTTAGTTGACTCAGTATTAATAAACATAACGTAGCCAATTGATAATTTTAATGGTTTATGATTTTGATGCAATTTATCTAACTGATTTAAGTTAAAAATGTATGAAAGTTTATTATTTATATTAATATTGTCAATTTCAAAATAATGTGTATTGTTAAATATATATTTTGATTTGTAAGACTTATACACTGGTCTAAATTTCTTAACATAATTTTTAGTAATAATATTACTTCTTAATTTTATTAGCCTACATCACCTAAATTATAAGATAATGCAAGGTTTTTAATTTCTAATGGTAAATCATAAAACATCGCAATATATTTAATTTTTTTTTATTTTAAATGCTTTTTCAATCCAAACCTATTTAATTATTTTTTAACCATCATCATTATAATTATCACTTTCATTTTCACTATCAGTATCATTCTCGATACGTAAATGTTCTTCTCATTCTTTCCTTCTTCTTTCTTCTTCCTTAAAAGTAATATGACAATTACTTGCAATATGGTTAGGAGCATCCTTATTAAAAAGGTTTCACCACATTCGCTCTACTAATTGTTGAAGTCTTTGCTTTCGGTGTTCTTGCATCTGTTTTGGTATGTCATCACTGCTTTGCCCTGATGAGGGACTACGTCACCTTACTGGTTCTTCATATATTCTTTCTTGAATTATTTTTGACATTCTGTAATATATAATAGATTTATTCTATTTTAAAAGCTTTCTCAAATCTAACATAAAGCACACTATTAACATCTTTGGAATTCATATTAACATAGAAGAAACTATAAGGTGCATCATCTACTGCTTTATGATACATATTTAACAGTTGCTCCTTATCAACAATGGCAGAGTTTAACCTAATGATTGGTGCTAGGACACGATATTTTTGAACGCGTAAACAAAAACTAATGGCATCGTGTCTACATCTCGTTGCCAGTCCATGAAGTAACTTACTATATCTAACAAATTTAGGGTCGTCTGCAAAATCATCAACAATTACAAAAATTGAATGTAGTTTCTTCATCTTCTGTTCTTTCATATAATGAATTATCTTTCTTTGTGTGTTAATTATTTCTGCCAGTTCTTCAGGTTGGTAGGTGTCATAATATAACTGTTCTTTTTCATCATCAACCTTCATATTATCTTTTTGGTATTTCTTGACTTCAACAAAGGTAGGGTCGTTATGAACTGACGGGCTCAAAATGAATATACAGGCGAGGCAGTCCCTATGAACATTTAGGATAAGGTTTTGGATTAAAACTGTTTTACCACCTGTTGTTGATGCTACAACGATGGAGCGGAATGGTAGTTTTGGCACGTGCTCATAGTTAGATTGTTTGAAATCGTAATCAGTCATGTTTAGTGGTTCTATCATTGGGACATCTGACGTAATAAAATAATATTAAAGTTATTTAGAGAATATTTTATGTTCGTTACTTTATATGAATAGAAGTTATTCAGATTATCTTGATACAATGGATGAAGTAGAGAATGTAGAACAAGTTGTTATAACTGATAATAGAACCAAAAATGCTGTCATCATTCATTAGAATTAATTAAGTTTGTGACACAATAAATTCAAAATATAGATATTAATGTAGATGGGAATGATACTGTCTTTAGTTTTACCAAACTTGTTGGAATACACGAGCATTTACAATTTCCTTTCTTTTGCATTTCTAATTCATTTTTCATTTCTAGCATCTTTTTACACATCGGACAAGCAAACTCAATAACTGATGTTTCTTTAACAATTTCTTCTTTTTCTTCACGAGTTGAAGAAACAACTGGTTCAGTCATTATTTCAACTTAAAAACAGATGTTCATAGTATTGCTATACGCTTTGGGAGGGGAGTTACTCCATCCGATAATGGTGATAAGGAAACACAGGAAACTATACGTGAAATGATGAAAAAATAGTATTTAAAGAGTAGATTTAACATAATTGCAACATTTAGTTTTTCAAAAATTAGTTTTATAATTTAGTATATATATATATATATATTTACATGGATGAAGGATTAGATACGATTGTTAAACAACCAAAAAATGTTTTAGAACAGAATAATAATATTTTAGAAATATTGCAAGAAATGGAAAAGAAGAAACCATTAACAAACAGTTATCAAAGTAAAGAAGTAGAACCAATGGTGAATACAAAAATACAAGAAATATTTATTTAAACAAACTTAATAACAAAGAAATTTAAGAACCGACGTCTTCCACTATGACATTTTATCAGATTGACGATGATGAAAAAACAGGGATTTATTCATAGATAATATTATCTAAATATCTTTAATAATGAACTTATTAGAGATGTTTAGTGGGACAAGCAGTGTTGGAACAGTTGCAAAAGCAATGGGTTTCAATGTTATTTCATTGGATTTGAAAAATGCTGATATACATACTGATATTTTGAAATGGGGTTATAAACAGTTTGATAGGAACCACTTCTCATGTATTTGGGCTTCTCCACCTTGCACTGAATACAGCAAAGCAAAAACAACAGGGGTCAGGAAAATTGAACATGCAAATGCTATTGTTTTGAGAACCCTTGAAATCATTGACTATTTCAACCCCGAATACTGGTTTCTTGAGAACCCTCGCTTAGGGTTTTCTTTCCCTTGTGTTTAGGGCATGTTGTGAATCTACCTACGCGGTGGCCATTTTGCTCCTAGCCTTGGCCCAAACTTGTTTCATTTGAAACCCACCCACCCACCCTGCACTGCCTTATGCAAGGCTCTGCGATGAGAAGTTGCAGACGCTCTGCACTTCCGTTCATGGTCTCCGGACGGTCTCCGGACCACTAGGTCTCCGGACCGCTCATGGTCTCCGGACTACATGGTCTCCGGATCATGCAGGTTTGGGCAAGCTGCAGCTTGCCCCTTCCTAACCACAGATGGGCGTGGGCACGCCTGCCACGCCATGCACGCACTGCACGCATTTGCAAGGACACGCGTTGTCTTGCCTTTAAGTTCCAGGCGCATCCGTGCCCTGGAAGCAGTGCTACTTTCAGCAATCCCGGTAAAAAGAACTGCGGCCGCTTCGGACTTGCATTGTTCTTTTGGGTGGTCTTGTTTGGGTTCAAGCTAGGAGCAGTGCAACATGCCTTAACAAACTGGCCTTTTGAAGGAACAGGAGTTCATGAAAGGACTACCTTTTTATGATGTGGATTATTGCAAATATGGAATGCACTGTAGGAAAAGAACCCGCATTTGGACTAACCTAACAACATGGAAACCCCGACCATTGTGTAAAAGGGATTGTGGGAAGGTTAGGAATGGGAAACATATTGAAACAGCTCAAAGACTACCCAGTGGAACCAAGGAACAGTGGGGGGACAACAACATCAAACACAAACAAGAAGACTTATACAGAATACCCCAAAAGCTTATCAGTGATATTTTAATGAGTATTTGAAGGGAAGCCCCAAAAGCACCACCCAATCCGCCCATGAGGCTCCGATGCGTGAAGTCGCCGTCATCATACCTGCGCAGGAACAAACAAAGAACAAAACAAAAGAAAAAACATGGGGAAAGGGGGTCGTGCAAACTCAGAAGCAGTACAAGATCGGGCGCTTTTTCAATGGCACGAGCTGTGCTACAGGGTATATGGATACATCGCATTCCAACCTATGCGTCTCCCTTTACCAATATGTGGTTTTCACATAGGGCTGGGAGGAATGCGATTTCCACAATGTGTTTTCCACACTTGGTGATGCGGTTTTCACATACTCACATCTCCGCCCGTTTTCTCGGTCTCGGCCAACTTGTCAAGCTTCACGGCAATCCTACCCTCAATGAACTTAACGAGCTTTACCACTTTCACCGAGCCCTCCTCATCCCCACAAACCATTTTGATGTAGTCCATGACAATGGTTTTCACCTTTTTCTTGTTGGAAACAATCTTGGCAATCGCCGTGTCCATCTCCTGAATAGCCGGAAGCATCTCCACCATCATCTGGGGCTTGTTGGCATTAGTGACCTTGCCGTGCTTCAGGAAGTCTTCCATCCCACGAAGCACTGCCAAGTCCAGGTCGTTGAAGGCACGGCGCACTTCATCTGCTGTCATGGCATTCCAGATGGGGGAACTTCCGACAATCTTGTCGAACAGCCACTTGTCCTCTCCACCCAAGCTTGTTGGAGTGTCCTTCTTCAAGTAGGTCTTGATGACCTTGTCTGCATTCTTGCCGCCTCCGCGGATGCGAAGGAAGAGATACATCCTGTCATACTCAATGTCATTCATGTCCGTCAAGACTGTCTTGTGCTTGGAAGTGGCGCTGATGATGAAGTCCAACTCGCTTTCCGTGATCACCTTCTTCTCAGACTTGGACGTGACAAAGGTCAAGCGGTTCTCAATCTCGTGGTGCAACATGCTCAAGCTCATGAAGTCCTTGTCAATGGGGATGTCAAAGAGCACCTTATCACCTGAGTGGTCGCAAACAGAGAGAGTGCTGACATTCTCAAAGAAGTCAATGGCTGAGTTCTGGTAGTGGTTGCACTCTGCCTGAGCCAACCAGTCGATAATCTCCTGCTCCTCCACTGACTCACTCGCCTCGCTATTGGTCTCTACCTCCTCAACGGTGAAATCACTGACACCGGTGAATGGCTTTTCCACCTTCCCGTTCTTGACCACATCCTCAAAAATCTTGTGGTAGTTGGGGTCACTCTCATCAAAGACGGCGTAGCAGTTGTCCTTTGTGAAGCCAACATACCACAGGGCATGGATACTGTTGGTGAGGAACTCATCCTTGAACTTCAACACCAACTTCCAATCGTAGTCCTTGAAAATCTCGCTGAGCTTCTCAGAGACATTGACCAGCAGGGTTGAGACCGACATGTCAAGGCGAATTGGAATCTCCATGGTTCCAATGTCAAGGGAAGGGCACCTGTGGTCGTAGGGCTTCACGCGAATGACAATGTCGTCATTCTTCTTGGCTTTGGCGGAGTATCCATGAACAGGTGTAGCAGAAGACGAAGCCTGAGAAATGCTAGATGCCCTCTTGCTCAAGAAAGTCATCTTCCCAGCAATCAGCGTAGCAAGGTTAAGCTTGGTCAAGGACTTCCTGTTCGGTTTCAAGCTCAACTTTGCTAATGTCTCGGTGATCTGCTCCTTAGTCATCTTCATCAAATGCTCCTGCAATGCATCAGCATCGCTCACAGCAAACTTGCTGATGTCATTGCCATCAAGGATTCTCCCCGTTGGGATGAAGTAGGGTGTCATCCCCTCATCACTGTCAGTCAGCATGAACACCAAAGCCATGACAGCAAAGGGCACACTAACCGACTTGCTCAAAGGGGCTGGATGCGCTAATCGCGTCCATTTGAGAAAAAGAAGAAGTCATAATCAGCGACCCCTTTCAAAATGCTTCCGCACCTCTCTTGTCTCAACCCTTGACAACCAAAATGAACAACACCCAGCGACAATCGCGCCTCCACAAGATGTAGTTGTAGTTCGCGAAGCCGGGCGGGCACGACGGGAAAACCCAAAATTAGGGGATTAGGGAGAGTTTAGTTTCCGTTTGTCCTACCTCTTTCAAAGTGCTTTGTTTGAACTTGGCATGCTCTTTTGTGTTTTTCATTGTTTGGCTGTTTGTATTTATTTTGTTTGATACTCTTCTGATATTTTTTTTTTGTTATGCTGCTTTGAAATCTGTTAGTGTGTGTGTGTGTGTTTGAGTTTGTGTTCTTTGATGGTTTTTAGTTTTGCGGTTTTGTTGGTATGCTTGTTTGAATTATTTAATGTTGTATGCTTTGATGTTATTTTTTGTTTGTTGGTTGTTCTTATTTATTTTGTTTGCTTGTTGTTCTTATTTTTGTTTGCTATTTTATGTGTTGCTGTTAGAACAAAAAAGTAAATAGGACAATTCCTTGAATTGTCCTTTCACTATTTTTTTTTTGGGGGGGCTTAAGGGGGCTCAAGCCTTGGCTTCTGTTCGTGGGACCGTAAGGGGGGGCTTAAGGGGGGGCTTAAGCCCCCCTTCGCCCAAGGTGTCCACCATTTCCTCCTTCCCTTTTCCCAGAATCCTCTAGAATCCTTTTCACATTGTATCTTCTAGAATCCTTTTCACTCGCGGTGAAATGTATCTTGGTGAGTCGGTTTTCGGATGCTTGCGATTTTGCTGGAGTCTTCTATTTCGGCTGTGCGCTTTGTGCAGCAAGTATTCTTGGTGGGCCTGTGAGAAAGGAGGCCTGGTGTGCGGTCTCTCACAGGCATAGGGCCAGTGTTTCACCTCTTGCTTTGCCTTTACCCTTCGGGTGCTGGCTTTTGCCGAATGCTTCCATTCCTTTGTTTTCTTTTGACATGTGGGAAAACACAGCCTTAGTAAGGCTGTGCTGTGTACCTGGCCTTCTTGCCCCGTGTTCCCTGAACCTTGGGCGAATTAGGGAATTTGTTTGCATGGCGCTTCTTTGAAGCCTCTTTTGTACCATGGACTTTCTGCTAGTTGACCGGCGATTATGCTTCAGGCGGCTTGCAGTTTTTACTTGATGCCACAGCAGGCGCAAGTTGAGAACCCGACGAAGTTGGTCGAAGGTCTTGTAAGTCATGCGTGTAAAAAAGGCGCGAGTTCCGACAATGTGCGGCGCCATGGATGTCGAGGTGTATGTAAGGAGGAGCGTTGTCACCGGAATGAGTCAGAGCCTTCTGCACTGAAGCCACTTGGGCCGCAGCGGCGATTGCCTGGCGCCAACCGCCTCGATAAGGGACCCAACTACGCCACTTAGTAGCTCTGGTGGGCCATTTCATGTTCCGTCATCGGAGCCGTTTTTTCTTCTCGATGTTTCCTGTGTCAGAGGTTTGGAAGATTCTGGTGCGTCCAACGTGGAGACCTGTTGGCCATCGGTCGAAGTGCCTGCGTAAACTAATTTTTTGTTGCGCCCGGGCCCAACGCCTTATGGGCCTGTTGGCCAGCGGACGAAGTGCCTGCGCAAAGCATCGAGAGACTGAACGCACAAACAACCCGGCGGACCGAGAACCGCGCTTGCGGTTAGCCACATTTCTGGAAAAAACTTGCGTTTCGCCTAGGCGAAAACGCTTACTGTGTCCCCAAAAACGAGGCCGAAAACAGGGGTCAGTTTTTCATGCGTTTTGCGTTTCGCCTAGGCGAAACGCGAGTTATCTCGCCCACTCTGCTGCCTTGCCGTTTTCACCTCCGGCGCAGGGCTCGCACAGTCTGCGTCTCCACATCTCGCTGTCGCAAGATGTACCGCCACTGCCAAGACTTTACATAGAGATACAGCAGCGGCGATTGCGAAGACAGCGAATTCGGGACATATGCTTTGCATGCTGTCCAGGTCGCGTCAATGGTGCCAGTGTGGCAGGAGACTTTCTCAGAACCCCTTAGAACTTCACGAACGAATTCACCTTTGCTGTGATTCACAGCTTCATGAAGCAATCCCACTTGATCACGTGAGCGGGTACGCGGGTACGCGTGAGCGGGCGTGCTGATCATGTGGCAGGCATGACTGCAGTGCTGAGCGCGTACGCGTGAGCGGGCGTGCTGATCATGTGGCAGGCATGACTGCAGTGCTGAGCGGGTACGCGTGAGCGGGTGTGCTGATCATGTGGCAGGCATGACTGCAGTGCTGAGCGGGTACGCGTGAGCGGGTGTGCTGATCATGTGGCAGGCATGACTGCAGTGCTGAGCGGGCACGCGTGAGCGGGCGTGCTGATCATGTGGCAGGCATGACTGCAGTGCTGAGCGGGTACGCGTGAGCGGGTGTGCTGATCATGTGGCAGGCATGACTGCAGTGCTGAGCGGGTACGCGTGAGCGGGTGTGCTGATCATGTGGCAGGCATGACTGCAGTGCTGAACGGGTAATCGTGAGCGGGTGTGCTGATCAGCGATGCTTCTGATTTCTGCCAACGAACTGAAAACGCGCACGCCGTTGAGCGCGGTTTTCGGTCCGAAGGCACAAACAAGAAGGTCTCATGGGCCACGTCCTGGTAGTGCATTGCAGGCAACAACAGACGCCGCAAGGTCGCGCCGCAGCTAACCACGGATTGCGACCAGAAACAGTGAACCTCAGGGACAAGAACATTCGTGGCATTAAAGATAAAGTTGTTGGTGCACCGTCTCCAAAATCGTTCACCACTGCAAAGTGCGCTAGATCCCCTTCGTTGCACAACTCCAGAACGTACGCAAACAGCTGGATTCTATAGCCCATCTGTGCCACACTGCTTGGAACGGTGGAGAAATTCCTGAGTTCTGATACAGCTGATGCGATATAACATGTAATGGGCCTTGTTACAGTGAAATTGTTTTCAGATTGTGTGTGTTGTGCAACCTCGGAGGCAACGCGATTGATCATGGTCAGGAGCCCATAGTTGCCCATGCTCGATGCAGCGCAGCAGGGGAGTCAAGCAGCTGTCGCCCCGAGCCACCTTGTCACTTCCATGTCATCGTGCCACTTTATTGCGGTCGCATCCCGCTGCTCCAGGCACTTGCCATCTGTGGAGCAGCTGCCAACGTCGTACCGGCACATCATTGCTATTGCTGATCTGCGCAAAAAGTTATTGCTTCGCTTGGGGGCACAGCAGATTGCAGGTTTTGTGCTGGAGGGTCGCTGGTGTTAGTTAGTTAGATCGATAGACAAACAGATGGATGGATGGATGGATGGATGGATGGATGGATGGATGGAAAGGTGTGCATACGCTCGTGCCCTTTCTGGCCCGCGTGTTGTTCCTGCTTGAGAGCTAAAACAATATCCACTAACAACGAGGATGGCTGGGTGTGGGCTGGGCACGCGGAGGGTCAGGCATGTCTTGTGAAAGAAAAGGCAGGCGCACAAGAAATAGATTGGAAAGAGAGTACGAAGAGAGACGCGACAAGAGGCAGAGCAGAAGAAAGACACACGGCAAGAGGAAAAGAAAGAGAAGGGAAGGAAGGGAAGGCAGGAAGCAAGGAAAGACAGGAAGGAAGGCATGAAGGAAAGGAAGGAAGAAAGGACAGAAAGAAAGAAATCAAGAAAGAGAGGTGGACAAAAAACATAAAAAAATAAGAAGGAAGGAACGACAAACAAGAAATCAAAAACGGGAAGGGAAGATAACTATAGTTGTCATATTTTTGCAACTTCTGTTCGCCGGCTTCGCCGGCTCTACTGGTATGTGTGTGCTCCCACAAATTTACAAGTTGTTACCGAAACATATTTGTGTGCGTGTGTCTGGTTCAAGACATCCTTGAAGGGATTGTCAGAATCCCCTGCCACACAGCACGTTGCCCGCCGTATGGGCTTCATATGTCGCACGCATTTGGCTGAGTTCCTTTGCAAAAATATGGTCGCTGGCTTCTTTTTGCTGGTTTTCCAAAAAACGGCATAGACCGAGAGGGAAAGTGGATGTTTGATGATGTTTGGGTGTTTGTTGATTCATGGTTGCGTGTGGTTCTGATGTTCTACACCAACATATGCCTTTGCTGAGCGCTATGCGTAGCTTTTGGCTGAGGGGCTTGCGGCTAGCATATTTTGAACGCAATGGGCTGCGCAGTTGTGAAGGCTCGCGATTTGATTTGACGCTTGTGAGTGATTGCCCAGGCAGGAATTGTGGTGACAGTTCAACTGAGACGACCTTGAAATCAGGGCAGTCGCAGCGGTTGCACAACCCAGGGACCGACATGATACATTGAACTAGCTTTCTTAAAAGCGGGCCCGATTGGAGATCCGAGGGTGGGTTCGCGCAGGCGCGCAAGCCACAGCGTGGGCATGGTTTGTCCTGGAAGCCCATCCCACCTGGGATGCAGCGATTCCGACAGGCGCCCGGAAGTGCGTGCGCTTGGGGACAGCGTGTATTTTTTTCACAAGAAACATGCTTTTGCAGTTTGCAGTTTGAACTAGACTGATGAAAGGTACCGATTGGGCAGTTTCCCTCGGTTGAACATCTTATGATCGTGACCTTTGTTTAGGTGCTTCGAATAGGATTCAACAAGATGTTAGCAAAAAACAACATCCCATAATCAATTTTGTATTTGTCCTCAAGAAGGTTCCCAGCTCTTGTTAGCAGTCGGAAATTGTTTCCCAGGCACCGGGCATCCATAGCCCGCCCAACTCCAAGGACATCCCGCAGGCGCGCTTTGAAGATCGCACAAACAAACACAGAGGCGGGTCCTCAGGGTCTCAGGTGAGTTTCAGAAAGGGCGGGACGCAGGGTATGCTCTCTAGCCAACAGCCTCGCGCCAGGCCCTGCCCTCGCGGCAAGCGACGCCTCGGCACTCGTGGCAGGGCCCCGACCAGGGCTTGGGCCCAGCGGCGGCGCCAGACCGCAGCTGCCACGAGCGCCACGTGCCGGGCTCAGCTTGCTATTCGTCGAGAAGAAGTCTTTGTGCCTTTGCCAGTTGCGGTCTTCTGAATTGGGTTTTGTCTACCAGTCTTTCTGACACTTTGGGGGACATGATCTCAATTGGCCCAAGGTCACTTAATGTGAATTCTCCGTCTGCGCCTCACACAGAGGTGGAAGTCTTGGAAAAGTTCATGCATTTGGTGCAAACCGTGCCGGATGACCTCGAGAGGCTCGTGGCGAAAAGGCCCAGGACTTGGTATTGGTAGCAATAGACGAAGCAGGTATTTCCAAGCAAGGGCAGTGCTTGCTACGTTGTCAATTAACCCACTGGGTGAACGATGGTACTAAGGCTCGGGGGGACATGCAGTTGTGCGAATTGCCATTGGGGTGTGGGATGAAAACATGAGTGCTGTAGATGTGACCGTACGCTTGTTTTGCAGCTTCATGGTTGCCGGAGTAGCAGCACATCACGTTGGACGCAAGCCTTTTCGATTTGGACTTTGCTGACAAAGTGTTGGCGTCTCCTGTAGGCGCTCCCGCATCAAGCCCGTGGAGGCAAGCATTCAGATCTGGCTGACAGGAATGGAAGATTGGGGAACAGAGTCAAAGGCCAAGTGGCCTGACTTGTTGTGAAGTAGGGAGCCGATCTTGCAGGGCATTTCCCGAAAGGGTGCAGGAGCGTCTGTTGAGCCCCATTCGGATGGTTGTTTGACAAAGAAGGAAAGACCCCTAGATTGGCTTGTGTTGCGACAGGCCGACACATCCAGGCCCACGCGGGGTGCGGTCGCCCTTGTTGGTTTCGGTTTGTGCTGGGTCTAACAGACGAGCAAGCCAAGAATTCCTGCCACCATTACTCAGCGGAGCTTTGAGGGGAGGGGAAAGGAAGCGTGACACTTCCTTTTGAGGCTTGTGGATCGGATTGCTGGCAGTGGTTTATGGCTTGTCCTTTTCGATGACAGCTTGCGTGTTGCTTGTTTCGGAGGAATGGGTTCCAAGAGCCGGGGGACTTGTTTGGGGTTGCCGGACGGCACTGAAATATGGGCGCATGCGCTGATGTTTTTGGTATCGCGCAACTTGGTTATGAAGAAGCAAGTGGGAGTGCAGGAACTCCTCAATCGTATCGTATTGCTTCTACTATGTCAAGCTTTACTCAGGTGGCAGGCAGAAGACATTTCCAGAAGACAAAGTTTGGGGATCCCGGAATCCCTTCCTGAATTTGACACCCTATTTTGTACCTCGGTTTCAAGAGTGGCTTACAGCTTTGGGCTTATGACACTTCGTTAAAAAAATAAATAAATCATGCAACAGGCGAGTCAAAGGACAATGTCATGCGCCCCTTTGGCCATTGAACCTACAATATTCTGAGACATCAGGACCGTTTTGGAAATCGCAGAAACTATGCTGGGGTGTACAATTGGTTCGGAGCAAGGTGCGTGACAGTGGGCCTTTACAACCAATATTGAAATCAGCAATGACTGCGGGGGGGGGGGGCCAAAAGCGCAAGCAGTGTGCTGTATTCCCTTTGGAGACTTCCCACCTTTGCAGCTGGAAACAGCTCGACTCTGCAGTCTGGCCAGGGCAGAGCGGAGAGCTTCCGGCCCCAGGGTGTGTCTGTAGACAGCTGTCCAATGTCCTGCACGAAGTGCGGATATTTTTCTGGCAGCAAATCGTCTCGGGCGCTGGACTCCCCATCGTCAACCCTTCATTGGGGTGCTTTTGGACTGGGGAGCAAGCAGTCATTGAGTGGTGCTGCTGCCCGTGTTTTATGTTCTCTCTTGAGTCTCTGACCCCAGCGCAGCCGCAATTCTGGGACATGCTGGCATGAAATTCTGTGGTGCAACAAAGCTCTTCGCCGCCAAGTACTGCATGGCGTTTTTGCACGTTGGCCAATGCGTTAGAGCTGTCTATCGAATGCAACCAGAACATAAAGCCATCTCAGGAACAGTGCAACATTTCGAGCAACATGCGCCATTGTGTTGATGCCATGATTGGAGACCAGGTTCAACCTCGGTTCAACCTCTGCAATCTCAAGAACCAACCTTTTCGAGCCATCCGGCTGGGGATTGGCAGATTCTGGCTTGCGTGTTGGACAGGATGGAATATTAAGCAGGCTGACGCCTGATGCCGCCGACCCCCAATGTGCTTTTATTGTTGATGTTGTGTTAAATGTTGTTTTAAGAATTCGAGGTACGAGGTAAACATTATGATGATGATTATTATTATTAATTGGCGAGATTCGCAAAAAGAGAAGAAAGAAGAAGACAGAAGTAACTCTAAGGTGTAATAAAAGATGGACTGGATCTCCTCGAAATCTTGGATCAAAGAAAAGAGTACCCGAATGAAGATCACCCAACATTAAAACAAGTGTCCAGATAAGATAGGCAACGAAAGCATTATCATCATCATCATCATCATCATCATCATCATCAGTGTCATCATCATCCTCATCAGCATCATCCTCACCATGCATCATCACCATCAGCATCATCATTCATCGGCATCAATCATCATCATCATCATCATCATCATCATCATCATCACCATCATCATCATCATCATCATCCATCATCATCATCCATCATCATCATCCATCCATCATCATCGGCATCATCCCCATCATCATCATGACCATCATCATCATCATCATCATCATCCATCATCATCATCATCATCATCATCATCCATCACCATCATCATCATCATCATTCTCACCAGCATCATCGTGATCATCACCATCATCATCCATCATCATCATCATGATCAGCATGATCCCCCTCATCATCATCATCATCATGATCAGCATCATCATCATCATCATCATCATCATGATCATCATCGTCCTCATCATTCATCATGAACATCATCATCATCATCATCATCATCATCATCATCATCATCATTATGATCATCATCATAATCATCATCATCATCATCATCATCATCACCATTCATCATCATCGTCATCATCATCATCATCATCATTATGATCATCATCATCGTCATCATCAATATCATCATCATCATCATCATTATCAGCATGAGTATCATCATCAACATCGTCATCATCACCATCATCATCATCATCATTCTCACCAGCATCATCGTGATCATCACCATCATCATCGTCATCGTCATCATCCTCAGCATCATCATGATCGTCATCATCATCATCATCCTCATCATCATCGGCATCATCATCATCGTCATCATCATCATCATCATCCTCCAGAGGTTACGGTTAGAGGTGAGGGTTAGAGGTTAGGGCTGGAGGTTAGAGGTTAGGGTTAGAGGTTAGGGAAAGAGGTTAGGGTTAGAGGTTAATCATCATCATCATCATCATCAGCGTCATCATCATCATCATCATCATCATCATCATCATCATCATCATCCATCATCAGCATCATCATGATCATCATCATCGTCGTCATCATCATCATCATGTCATCATTCATCATCCTTATCATCATCATCATCCTTATCATCATCATCATCATCCACATCATCCATCATCACCATCATCATCATCATCACCGCCATCATCTTCAGCAGCATCATCATCATCATCAGCATGAGTTATCACCATCATCATCATCGTCATCATCATCATCCATCAGCATCATCCATCATCATCATCATCATCATCGGCACGATCATCATCATCGTCGCCAGCATCATCATCATCATCATCAGCTTCATCACCATCATCGTCGTCGTCATCATCATCATCATTCATCATCATCATCATCATCATCATCATCATCCATCACCATCATCATCATCGTCCGCATCATCATCATCATTACAATCATCATCATCATCATCATCATCATCATCATTCATCATCATCATCATCATCATCATCATCATCATCATCATCATCGCCGTCATCATCCTCATCATCATCCTCATCATCAGCATCATCATCATCATCGTCATCATCATCATCATCCTCATCATCCATCAGCATCCATCAGCATCATCATCATCAGCATCGCCATCATCGTCATCGTCATCATCATCATCATCATCATCATCATCCATCGTCATCATTATTATCATCATCGGCATCATCATCATCGTCATCAATATCAGCATCATCATCATCATCATCATCATCAGCACCATCATCAGCACCATCATCATCATCATCATCATCATCATCATCATCATCATCATCATCATCATCATCATCATCATCATCATCATCATCATCATCATTCATCCATCATCATCATCATCATCATCGTCATCGTCATCATGATCATCATCATCATCATCATCATCATCAATCATCATCATTATCGCCTTCGTCATCATCAGAGTTAGAGGTTAAGGTTAGAGGTTAGGGTTAGAGGTTAGGGTTAGAGGTTAGGGTTAGAGGTTAGGGTTAGAGGTTAGGTTAGGGTTAGAGGTTAGGGTTAGAGGTTAGGGTTAGAGGTTAGGGTTAGAGGTTAGGGTTAGAGGTTAGGGTTAGAGGTTAGGGTTAGAGGTTAGGGTTAGAGGTTAGGGTTAGAGGTTAGGGTTAGAGGTTAGGGTTAGAGGTTAGGGTTAGAGGTTAGGGTTAGAGGTTAGGGTTAGAGGTTAGGGTTAGAGGTTAGGGTTAGAGGTTAGGGTTAGAGGTTAGGGTTAGAGGTTAGAGGTCAGGGTTAGAGGTTAGGGTTAGAGGTTAGGGTTAGAGGTTAGGGTTAGAGGTTAGGGTTAGAGGTTAAGGTTAGAGGTTAGGGTTAGAGCTTAAGGTTGGAGCATCATCATCATCATCATCATCATCATCATCATCATCATCATCATCATCATCATCATCATCATCATCCATCATCATCAGCATCATGATGATCATCATCATCATGATCACCATCATCATCATGATCACCATCATCATCATGATCACCATTATCACCACCACCATCATCATCATCATCATCATCATCATCATCATATTCATCATCATCATCATCATCATCATCATCCATCATCATCATCATCGTCATCATCATTATCATCATCATCATCATCAATCATCATCATCATCATCGTCATCATCATCATCATCGGCATCATCATCATAATCATCATCATCATCATCAGCATCATCATCCATCATCATCATCATCATCATCATCATCATCATCATCATCATCATCATCATCATCCATCACCATCCTCATCCTCATCATCGTCATCATCCTCAGCAGCCATCATCATAATCATCAGCATCATCATCATCACCATCATCAACATCGTCCTCATCACCATCATCATCATCATCGTGCATCATCATCATCATTATCATCATCATCCATCATCATCATCATCATCATCATCATCATCATCATCCATCATCATCCATCATCATCCATCATCATCAGCATCATCATCATCATCCATCATCATGATCACCATCATCACCACCATCATCATCATCTTCATCATCACCACATCCTCATCATCCTCGGCATCCTCAGCATCATCATAATCATCATCATCATCATCATCATCATCATCATCATCATCATCATCATCATCATCATCATGCATCATCATCATCATCATCATCATCATCATCGGCATCATCATCAGCATCATCATCATCATCATCAGCATCATCGTCATCATCATCATCATCATCCATCATCATCATCATCATCATCATCATCATCATCATCATCATCATCATCATCATCATCATCATCATCATCATCATCATCATCATCATCATCATCCATCATCATCATCATCATCATCATCATCATCATCATCATCATTATCAATCATCATCATTATCGACTTCGTCATCATCAGGGTTAGAGGTTCGGGTTAGAGGTTAGGGTTAGAGGTTAGGGTTAGAGGTTAGGGTTAGAGGTTTAGAGGTTAGGGTTAGAGGTTAGGGTTAGAGGTTAGGGTTAGAGGTTAGGGTTAGAGGTTAGGGTTAGAGGTTAGGGTTAGAGGTTAGGGTTAGAGGTTAGGGTTAGAGGTTAGGGTTAGAGGTTAGGGTTAGAGGTTAGGGTTAGAGGTTAGGGTTAGGTTAGGGTTAGAGGTTAGGGTTAGAGGTTAGGGTTAGAGGTTAGGGTTAGAGGTTAGGGTTAGAGGTTAGGGTTAGAGGTTAGGGTTAGAGGTTAGGGTTAGAGGTTAGGGCGGTTAGGTTAGTTAGAGGTTAGGCGTGTCAAAAATCCGCCGCGGGGCCCCCCCTCCCCCCCTCAGACTCCCCTAACCACCACTTAGAACACGCCTCGCCCCTTTGCAGAGACTAACTTGGCTTTTGCAAAGGGGTCGGCGGATTTTTCATTTGGGGTTAGAGTAAACGGAACCGACGGGAAGTGGCCAACATTTCGGGCTGCGTGATGTCAGATCTAAGGTGAGGCGCGCAGGGGATTTTTTTTTCGTGTCGGGGCCTCCAGGAAGGCAGCTGATCATTGGGCGAGTCCGCTGAGGGGGCCAAGGTGCCACACCACGGGGCCAAGAGCGGGGGAAATGTTTGTGTGCGACGGTTTGATGGCTTTTCCACCGAAGAGTCGTTTGCTTGGACCTGCGCCCTGAACTGCATCCTGAACGTAGCTCATCGCAAAATTGAACCTGGGGCGGCAAGCCTCAAGTCGGGGTGGGGCCACTTTGAAGCCTCCAGCTGGCACTCGAGGAGCTTTGGATGTGTGACCGTCGAAGATTGGCAGCTTTTTGGTACACCCATATTTGGTGTATGCGATGCCAGATGAACCTGTGAATATGCAGGCTACAGACATGTGGTAAGTTTGTAAAGACAGACATTGACCTGCCGTGCCTGTTACACATCTTCGATTTGCTCTGACGGGTTGCCACGTTTCAAGTTTTAAGGAGGGCCTGCATGTCAGGACAACAAAAAGTCGGCGCTTGCATGCTTTCTCAGGAGTCGCATCCTTCGCTTTTTGTTTTGTGGCAGCCCCATGACTGCAGGCTGCGTTCGGGGATTGAGAAGAGGGTAAAAAGCTTCCTCGCGCAACAGAAACGCGTTTCGCACAGCATCTCTTGAGTTATTTCACCATGGATAAAGTTAGTTTCGGACAGTAGGAACCAAGTTCTACCTCATTAACAATATTTGGTTGGCCCCAAATACTTTGAAACCAAATCCACTTACAGTGAAATGAACTGTTTCAGCAGAGCGCCTCAAACAAACTTTTTCAGCCGTTTCGAAAAGTGCAATTTTGCTTCACCGAGACACTTTTTTTGTCATTTGATTCTTTCAATGCAACCCCCCCAAAATGAGAGTATTCAGAAACCCTGGGTTTTTGCATGCTTCGAATTGGTGCTTTCGTGGCCAGAAACAAACTGATGAAAGCATGGGCGCTTGAGAGGCGGCGCCGCAGCTTTGTCTTTACCGCGCTGCCCGTTTGCATTTTGCATGTTTGTTAGGGCTTTGACTGTTTGCTCTTGCTTCCGGTCTGAACTTCCGGCCGACAAGCTCCAGTCTCAACTCAGCGATTGGGACCTTGGTAGCTGGCCCGTCATGGCTGGGGGCCTCAGACTCGAACACAACGTGGGTTGGGTTCTGGGAACAAGCGTGGTTGGAAGGCTGGTGAGTCTCTTGAATATGTTGAGAGATTAAGTTGAAATAGACGAGTCATGGCGTAAAACTCTCCAATGCGTTTCCAGCTGCTTGGCCTGCTCTTGAGCAGGACGAGCAGCAGGCACAAAGCTCGTTTGCTTGTTTGTTTCCTGTGGTAAGGTGCTAAAGCCAGCAGGTTGGAGTCGAGTTCTTCTCCTCCCTCTTGGTTTGACATTCAGTGCGTTCGGGGGTTTGCTTTTCATTAGAAACGAATGGGGTTGGTTTCGGTTTGGGCTTGCTTTTGGGTCGACGTAGAATTGTTTTGGGGTGTCAGGGTTGTTTGAAGGTTTGTTTTGGATGTGTTTCAGGGTTTGAGGCATCTTGGCATGATCAAAGGAGATCGCCGTCAGATTGCTCGTGGCCATTCAGCTGGCTGTTTCAGGGTTTGGAACTGCCAGGCTGTGCGTCTTAGCCGCCGCTTGTTGAGCGTGCCCGCCATCAAGGCGCTGGGTTCGACGTCGTAGGGTCAAATCTTAGCAACAGACCTGAACAAGAATTCCTCAAAGCGTAAATCGTGGCATGTCACGTTTCTGCCCAGATTTGAGCAAGAGCCCTGTTTTGCAGTGCATTCGAGTTCCTCAAGGAACATATAATTTCTGACATTCGTTTGCTGACTAGCATTCCATTCGATTGCGCCACTGTGATAGGTGAGGTTTTAAACGCGACACTTGAACAAAGTGTCTAAAGGGTCTGCGCATTTCGCCAAAACAGCATGTCAAGACCTCAAATAGGGCCTGAACTCTCAGCTCAGTAAAGCCAGACAAAGAGCCCAAAAAGAGGCAAGTGGTTGTCTAGCCAGCCTCAGTAGCCTTTTGATCCATAACCAAAACCTGGGTTGGTTCAGGTCTTTCCCAGCCAACGGCAGAATCGGATGCTTCGTAGATCCTTCCATCTTGAGCAGACCTCTTTGGTGGTGCACTTGGAGCATCAAGCACGCACGCAAGCTGAATTGAAATTGTGGCGATTGCTGATTTGACAAATGTCGACCTTTTTGTTGTTCGTATCAGGCCTGACAGTCTCTCCTGCTTCTAAGGAAGCAGCCTTGGCTCGCATGTGTTGCGCAATGTCATTAGTTGTGAGTGAGTGTTTCCGGCCGAAGGCCATGTTTCCCGGAAAGCGCTTCGAAGGCTTCCAGAAAGTTTCTCCCACCGGCTCTTACTCTTTCTTTCTCCGGGCATGCGGGATGGGTCAGGCCTGTTTCCAGAGCTCAGCCTCTCCTTCACCGGGCCGTTCCCTTCCCAGCTCAGGATTTTGCTCAGTACGAGGCAATCAAGACGTCCAAGGCCCCTATGATGGTCGGGCCCTTGACAGTGAAAGCGGGCTGGTTGACAAAATCAGCGCGTTTGTGAATTTGCCCAAGGGTCTGTCAGACAAGACCCAATATTTCGCCTGAAAACTACTGTCATGCATTGTTTGAGTAGGCAAGCATACGCTTGCATACATTTTGGATACAACTGAAAGGGCCAAGCTTCACTTATCATCAACTTAGATTGCCTTGGCTTGTCCATTGCTGCATGAATCTTTGGAACGATTTGCGTCTTGGAGTAGTTTGTCAGGGAGCCTTCTTCCCTGCTGCGTATTCTGCCAACCTGACCGTTTTGGTAGGTACCACTTGTGCTTGTGGCCGGATGGTGCACCATGTCCGGGCGTGCACTTAAGAGTTGGACTTTCCACGTTTCAGCTTGCAGATTTGGCTCACAATTGAGCGGCTGGTTCGCTAGCTAGCTAGCTAATCAGTTAGTCAGTCAGCTAGATAGTTAGTGAGTCCGTCAGTAAGTAAGTTAGTCAAGTTAGATAGTTGGTTAGACGAGCTCCAGATTTTCATAAGGGCAACAAGCTTGCAGCCACCAAACCAGGGCACCCTCAAAAGACGAGCGCCAGATTCATAAGGGCAAACAACTTGAAGCCACCCACCCTCAAAAACGAGCTCCAGATTCATAAGGGCAAACAGCTTGAAGCCGCCAAAGTTAGTTGGTTAGCTAGTTTGTGGGTTGACTAGTCAGTTTGTGAAAGTCAATTGGTTACGCTGTTAGTTGGTTAATCAGCGGCCCACTAAGCCTGCTGGTTTGCTGCGCGCTTGTTTGTTTGTTTGTTTGTTTGTTTGTTTGTTTGTTTGTTTGGTTGTTTGTTTGTTTGTTTGTTTGTTTGTTTGTTGGTTTGGTTGGTTGGTTGCTTGTTTGTTTGCTTGTTTGTTTGCTTGTTTGTTTGCTTGCTTGCTTGTTTGTTTTTTTGTTGGTTGGTTGGTTGGTTGGTTGGTTGGTTGGTTGGTTGGTTGGTTGGTTGGTTGGTTGCATTGGTTGTGTTTGTTGGTTGGTTGGTTGGTTGGTTGGTTGGTTGGTTGGTTGGTTGGTTGGTTGGTTGGTTGGTTGGTTGGTTGGTTGGTTGGTTGGTTGGTTGCCTGGTTGTTGTTTGTTTTGCTTGTTTTTTGTTTTTGTTTGTTTGCTTGCTTGCTTGTTTGTTTGTCTGCTTGTTTGTTTGTTTTGCTTGTTTGTTTGTTTGTTTGTTTGTTTGTTTGTTTGCTTGCTTTGTTCTCTTTTTGTTTTGTGTGTGTGTGTGTTTTTGTTGTTTGCGTCCGCTCGTCTGTGCCTGCGTGCGTTAGTAGTTATTGATAGTTGCTGCTGTTGTTGAACTGTGTTCATTGTTGCCCATTGTTTTTGTCGTCGGCGTTGTGGTGGTGGTGGTCATTGCTTTTTATGCTGCTGCCGCAGTTTTGCTTGCCAAGGCGACTCTTTACTCAGTAGGGGATCTGGGAACAGCCCTGATTTGTCGAGCAAGGCGGCTCAGATGAGTGGTGCTTCACTATTTGAAGGCCCTTTGGGCACGCGCTCGCCGCTTTCGTGTGTGGTTGAGGTGGGGTTCTTCTCCGGCCACTGGAGCATGGCCGGCAAGATGTACAAGGAGCAGTTCCAGGCGCATTTTCCGGAGGAAGCCGCTGGATGCTTGGGTCAAATTCTCCAGTCCCATGTCTGTCCGATTTTGACGCGACTCACTGTGCCTGACGTCTCCCTGTCATTTGCAACATTCAGGTGGGGTGGTGCCCTTACACGTGCCAAAGTAAACAGAATTGCGTTTAGGGGTGTGTTAAGGATGTTGGCCCATCAGGATGCTTGTTCATTTTGATTCCTCTTGCGGGCTGCTGGCAAGCAAACCTATTCTAGCTTCAGTTTCTTTTTCTCTTTGTTGGAAAGTGAGTCTGCTGCAGGACAAGAGTTCAAGAGCCATACCGCTGCACCACAAATGATGGCAACCGGATGCAGCGTCAGTCTACTCTGTCTACTCTGTCCAAAAGCCAATTCCAGGCAGTTTCTCTGCTCTCGCGTAGATGAAGAAACAGATGCCGAGGCATGACAGATGCAGGTATTCCTCTGGGTTTCTATGGCACAAAAGACAATCCGGGAACCAAGCGGGTCATGAACAGGCCGTGGGTGCCAGTTGAGTTTCTCCTCCAGGTTCTTCATTCTCTTTGCGGGCTGAGGGCTGCTATCGGGACGTTTGGAGTGAGGGAGAACTGGGCGGAAGAACATGTTTGTGGCAACAGTAGCCCCTTGCTGATTATTCGCACTGGTTCCCGACGACACAGCCTGCCCAACATGTGGAGTTCAGCTTGTTCCGCCAGCCGTCTCGCAGATTGCAGTCGATCCTTGCAAGGCGTGCATGACGCAGGGGAATGCTTGGTCAAAGAGTGGCCGGTTCAGAAGCTCTGAAGTTGCCTTTAAGAATCTGATACTCGGCTTGACAGGGTGATGCGTACGCGCCCAGGCGATGGCGAACTCCTACCCCAAGTACAGCTTCTATACCTGCGATGTCGACGATGCTCCCTTGGCAGCCTACGATGCGGAGGCTGGAGTGCTAGAAATAGGCACCCTCTCTCTGCACCTTTCGTCATCGTGTGCACAGTGTTCTTGAGAACCGCAAGAGGCCCATCATTTTGACAGACTTTGTCATTGGGGATTTCTCAGACGTCCACTGCCGCCGTTTTCTGCGCCGCCGCTTTCTGCGCCGTGTCCTTTTGGCTGGTGACGGAGGTCTCTGTTTCGCTTTGGGCAGGTGACGGAGGTGCCCAGCGTGGTGATCCAGCCCCTGGGCCTCAAGCCAGATGGCCGGGAACCCAACTTGAGCTCGGACACCTCGGCCTGGTGCGACGGCTTTGATTTTCTGTGGAAGTTGGGGCTCGTCAACGCCAATCTGCTTGCGGCGATGCTCGACGGTTTCTGGTTGCTCAAGGGAACGCCGCAGGGGGTAGGGCATGAAAGGCTGCCACGCCGTTTGTGCATCCGAGACATGATACATGGATGGATGGATAGAGGATGGGGTAATTATGGAAGGAGAAGCAACCTGCCATAGCACAGCTTCTCGCACTGCATGCCTGCGCAGATATTGGCGCAATGCTGGCCTTCAAAATACATTTGGAACCTGCAACCCAATGCCAGTGCAGGGCCTGCATCATTACACTTCCGTTTGGAACGTGTGCATGAAAACATGCCTTCGTCGTGTTGCCCTTCAGGAGCAAACAAGCGACTGCCTGGTTTCTGTAGTTTGTTCTGGCTGCTCAGGCTCCTACTACGACAAGACAGACATGGTCAACCAGCCCGGTTTGCCAAAATCGGCACACAATCTCTCTTGACCGAGTTTCAAAGGTCTTCGACTCTCTGAAGTTCAGATTGTTTGGTTGAAGTTGAATCCAAAGCCCGACTGCGAGGCTTCTAGCCTTCTGCGGGTCTTAGCCAAGAAAGCACCACTTGGGTCCGAACGGAAAGGGACGACTTGCGCAAAGCAACACGATGTCACTGCAAAGGTCTTCGCAAGTGCTGGCCTGTTGGAGCAGAGTCCAAGTGTTCTCTGCAAGGTGTTTCTCAGGCCTCAGGTCTCGATGTATTGCTTGGTATGGGCCCAGTTTGCATGCTTATGATTTGCGAGCCTTGTGCTGGTTTGATGTAAGTGATTTGTCTAGTTCGTGTCCCAGTGCCTGAGATCCGGGCCTGAGATCGTGAGACGTGGCTTGCGTTCGGCGTACTGGTAGGGGGCTGATTTCCGAAACCAACAGATATCAAAGTTGACCATGAAGGTGCTTAGTTTTTGAGTTGCCGCTTAGACTTCCCAGAGGTTCGCGATCTGAGGCATACCCAATCCTGAAAGTCACCTTGTCAAAATGGGTTGCCAGGTGGTGGTTGCGCCAGAGCTGGCCAAGTTCGATCAGGCCGTCCTTGCGGGGAGAGGTGTCAGTTTGGACAACGTCTTGTAAGACGCACCTTAAATTTGATGTTAAGGATGCAACCCATAAGTCTTTACCCAAACGAGGAAGGCCATCCCGTGCGCCCTATTCCAAGAGCTCTCGCGCAGGTTCTTTCCCGGGCCAAGGCGGCGGTGGATTCCATCGAGGTGCTGGAGGACGAGGCAAAAGGGGTGGAAGTGGTCCGCCAAAAAGTGGTCATGGCACAGGGCTCCCAGAAAGCTGGGCGGCTGGTCCAAAGAGGGCTCCAACTCAATTTCAAATGGAGAAAACATGGCCAAACAGCGCGAAGAAAAAACATGGGAATACTGTGGGGGGCTGGCTCTCCTTTGATTTGATGGAGCAAAAAGCTGAGCCAGCTGTCGCCCAAAGTTTGTCTTTTCCTTTTCTCTGTGAAGCCTGCTACTGTGTACTATGTACTCCTATACTGCTAGTTCTGAGTGCTAGGGTACCAATGAGAAGTAGTTGCATCGTGAAGTTCCTTAGCTAGAAGGTGACGAAGAAGGGGCAAAATGTGGGGCTTGGCCAATGAATATTTGAGGCAATGAACAGGATTGAGGGACGCTTGCCATTGAGGGGCCGCTTGAGAAGTGGCTTCCAAAACGCACCAAGTTTGGGCGCGGTTTGCATGGCTGTGAGAGTCAAATAATTCAGGCAAGCTGTGTTGGAGATGGGTAGCAGCCTTATAAGTATCGTGTTGGTCGGATCGGCATCATATCCGGAAGTACTTGCCACCTCGCAGTTTAAAGTGCCTAAACGGGCATATCTCAGTAGATTAACTCGGCGTCAACATTTGCGAAGGTCTCATACTTGAACACCGCTTCAAGTAGCTGTTGTCTTCCTCGCTTCCTCCTACTGTCCGAAAAAGTCTGTACTTACTTGTAACACATGGGCCAGCACGCACGCATTGCCCGTCAGCTTGACCTTGCGCGCTCAGGGCGAGAGGCAGCCGTGGCAGTTCGACCCAGCCACAGGCAGATGTGTGTGTCATATGTGCTTTGTTTTGCAGCTGTGAGAGGTTTGAGGGCATGTCAACTTGTTTTTAGGCAGCTTCTGATACCCTTGTTCAAAATCTTGCTATGCACACATCTTGATGATCCCTCTGGCCGTTGCACCCCTTCTTCCATCTTTTCGCAATCATAATCATTCCAGCAAATCTTATCAATTGGCTTGCCACAATCTTTCTTCTACAGCCCAACTGTGTTCCAATGCAGATTAGGTGGAGGTATGAAAGCTAATTGCAAGGCATTTGCTATTCTTGGAGAAGCCACATTCAAAGAGCAAGTGATTACCCTGCTGAAAGAACCAAATCCCCACCGAGCAGAAGAGCTCCCAGACTGAGATGCTTCTTGATTGGGGTCAACATTGCGCTCTGCCAGGTACGACCTTGCCACCGCACAAGTGAGGCTGTCACAGAACCAGCAACACATTTCAAACACAGACCGTTTTGTCACGCGAGCCACAAGTTCCCTGAATGCTTTCTTATTCGCAAGAAGGAGAGAGAGCCGGTAAACACGTGTTTGACATAGAGATGTAGATATTTTGATACTCCGAAAAAAAAACCGATTCAGGCTTGATTAATGACATTGTTGTGAAATACCATATACATATGTACATACTAATATATATATAGATACACATTTTTTTTTTGAAATTTGATAAAAATGAAATTGGAATAGAACAATATAATATTGATTAATTAAATTATTAATTTATTGTTATTTATTGATATTATATATACATTATAATATATTATAATACATATAATATATTATATTATAATAATATATATATATATATATATATATTTAAATATTATATATATGTACATATTTATATGTATATATATATATATACATATATAAATATATGTATATATAGGATATTGCTTAATATAAATTAATTATTTGAATATTTTATTATTTATTACATTATTATTATTATTATTATTACTATTATTATTACTATTATTATAAATTATAAATTAATAATATATATATATATTTATTTTCTAAAACGAAATTATGAATCTTGTTCGTTATATTTGTATGTATTTTTATGGATTATTTTTTGTTTTTTTCGAAAATTCCCGGATATTTTTGGAAAATTGGTTTGGATTGTCCCTGGAAGATATAACCGCTTCATATTTCTTTTAGATTGCTTGCCTAAATTTGTCTGGGTTACTCCGGCATATGTACGGAAGATATAATGGCTTCATTTTTTGTAGGGACCAATTTCCCGAAATATTCTAGATAAATCCTAGTTATTCACCATTTTCTCGAAGTATTATTCGAATATTTCGGGGACCATTTTTCCCGAAATATTCCAAATATTTCGGGAAATGTTATCGTCGAAATATCCGGAATATTTCGGACAAATGCTTTGGAGTGCGATTATCGATATATTCGGGATATTTCGGAAAAATTGTCCGGGCTTTGAACGAAACCGTTGCGTCTTCTAGATAAAGAGTCGGGGCATATATCTGCATGTCCGTCTTGCTCAGGCGACCGCCTTTCATTGATTCTTTGGCGTGACCTTATCCCGACCAGCCCGGCCCTCAGTGCGTCTCGCGACCTGTGTTTGGAGAACGGTGCTTTTCGCATGCGACGAGTATACATTTTTTGATATATATAAGATGAAAAAAAAATGCCTGAATGCAAAACCTGTCTTGCCGGCGCGGACGCTATAAGATTTTCTCTGTTCTTGGCACACCTACCACGGCCTGGACCTTGCTCGGCCCTTTTTTGGCACCCGCCTCAACTTACCCCTAATTGCTGGTTTGGATTTGTGTTTTGGGAATTGATCCCCTGGATCATGTTGAGTGGGAAACCACTCCCTAGCCTCCAACACACCGATCCAAACTACTAATCCAAACCGGGCAAAGAGGCCGCCGAAAACCTACAACCGCCTCTTGGCCGCGGGCCAGAATACAGCCGTTATGGAGGGCAAGGAGAGCGGCGGGGCAGCGCCAAGACAAGCGCGTAACAAACCGTTGCCAGGGGGCAAGCGGCCAGCGGCCGCGTGTAACTGGGGCACGCGCAGCCGAGAGCTCGCACGCGCGTGCTTGCAGCCCGTCTGTATCACGGCTCTCGGGCTCGGAGTCGGACGCGTGCACGTGCGCAGGCGAAGCCTGTGGCATGTCGATATTAGAATCCTATCTGTCGGTGTCTTTCTTTGTCTGTCTCTTTCTCTGTCTGTCTTTATCTGTTTCTTTATTTGTCTGTCTGTGTTTGTCTGGCTGTGTCTGTCTGTCTGTTTGTGTCTGTCTGCGTCTGTCTCTGTCCTTGTCTGTGTTTGTGTCTGTTTCTGTTTCTGTGTGTGTGTGTGTTTGTGTGTCTGTGTGTCTGTGTGTCTGTGTGTTTGTGCGTTTGTGTGTTTGTGTGTTTGTGTTTGTGTTTGTGTGTTTGTGTTTGTGTCTGTTCTTGTGTTTGTCTTTGTCTTTGTGTTTGTGTTTGTTTTTGTCATTGTTATTATTTTTTTGTTTTCTTTCTTTTTGTTTGTTTGTTTGTTTGTATGTTTGTTTGTTGGTTTGTTTTGTTTGAAATTGATATTATATAGGCTAATTTTTACGAATTTATGAAATTTAATTTATATTGCATAGGTTAGTTATTATGAATTTATAAAGTTTAGGACCCGTTTTTTATATTGTTGAGAGAATTAGGATTATTTTGATGGATATTGGAGGATATTTATGATTTATATTATATATAAAAATTGAATAATTTGATGTTAGAGAATAATGATAGGAGTTACCGGGGTATGAAGTTCGAAATTCTTTTGGTAATTATTTTGGTTTTTGGATACGTTATATGGACTTGTTTTGGTTGAAAGATTTATGGAAGAATAACACATAATTTTTTAGAGGATCGGAATGATTTGTTTTAAAATTGGAATACTTATGAATAATATTTTTTTGGGCGATTGAACGAATAATGTATTTAGGCATTTTTTTGTTGAACTATTGTGTTCGTTTTGTGAGAGTTTGACGATATGAGAATCGATTGTTGTGATTCGTTGTGTTTTTCCTAATGTTTTGACCGAAATTAGTTCGGTTTTGATTATAGTTAGGATATTTTGTGTTCGATGGTGTTTTCGTATACGTTATAGTAATTGTGTATGGGTATGGATCTTTTGAGGTTCTTGGTTCATTCTCTTCTTGTTTATGCGATTATTTTTCTTTGATTCGTTGGTATTGGGCACTTGACATTTACTGTTGTTTTGTGTATCGCTCGTAATCTTTTAGGAAATATATTGAGGTGTTTTATTACAATTTATCTTTAGATATTTGGGTCTTTAGAATTGGGTTTCTACTGTAATGTAGTGCGTAGTCTTTCGAAATCCTTTGCTTGGGCAGGGTCTAAGGCAAAGGCTCAAAATCACAAATATTTATTTTCTCGAAATATTCCGTTTTTTTTTTTTCCTTCTTTTTTTTTTAAAGCATTTGCTCGGTCTGCTTATTTTTGTCTCTGGTTGATTGGTTGGTTGCATGGTTGGTTGGTTGATTGATTAGTTGATTGCATGAATAATTATTTTTTGTTTGTTTGTTTGGTTAGTAAATTATTTATTTATTCATTTGATTAGTTATTTGAATTTATTATTGATTGATTGATTTGATTTTATATAATTTGATTTGATTTAATTCTATTGGATTGGATTAGGTTGGATTATTGGATTGATTAGATTGGATGGTTTGGTTGGCTTGGTTGGATTGGTCGGTTTGGTCGGTTTGGTTGGGTTGGTTTGGTTGGGTTGGTTTGGTTTGGTTGGATTATTTGATTGGATTGAATTGATTTGATGAATTTGATTAATTTGATTATTTTGTTTTTCCTTCGAATTGAATAATTGATTTGATTGGTTTGATTTTCTTGATTGATTACATATTAATTAATTGATAGATAGATAGATTTTGATTTCTTATTTAATTACTAATTATTTGATTAATTAAATTATTTGATGAATGGATGAATTAATGCATGATTTGGATTGAATTGATATAGATTGATTGATTGGATTGAATTGAATTGGATTGGATTGGATTTATTTTTAAAATTGTTTTTTTTATTAAATTTTTTTTTTTTTTTTTTTTTACATATTAATTAGACATAATTATTTTCTTAATTTAATTAATTTCATCTTTTAATTTAAATTAATTCTATTTTCTTTTTTTTTATTTATTTTTGTTTTTAAATTAATATAAATATTTAGATATATATTATTATATTTTTATAATAATTTCTATTTTATTTATTATCTTGATTTTAATTTTTACCTTTTTTTTTAAAAAAATCTGTTTATATTAACAATTCTAATTAAATTAAAGATATAAAGATATATTTTGCATAATCGACCTTAGATTATATTATTATAGAATTCATTATTATAATTGATTTATTGATTATTAAAAATATAATCTTAATATATATTAATAACTTGTATTTGGATTAGATTGAATAATTGAAATTCAATTGGAAGATAATTTGGATATTATATTGTGATTTTTTTTTTTTTTTTTTTATTCTATTATATAATTATTATTTATACCATTTTCTTTTTTTATATCCCGGATTAACACTTTTCCTTTTTGTCATCGTTCGACTTTGTATCGACAAATACAATTTCTATATTAGAAAATAATATAATTTTCGATTAAGAAATATTATTTTTCGTTACACTATGCTATATCATACTGATAAAAATCATATTTATTTTATATTATATATTTATATATCAATTAGATATATTTTAATATTATTCGTAGCATATTCATATATTCGAAATCTTAAATAACATATATATTATTTATATTCTTAAAACTATACAAATATATACATAAATAAAATATAGAATAAGGAAAAAAAATATATATAATCTCATATATTCATTATTATTTTATTAACACCTATATAAAAAAATAAAAATATACATAACAAAATTATACATTTCGTATTTTAAAAAATAATACAAACATAAGAAAATCAAATAAACACTATAAATTATTTTATCATTATAATTAAACTATTCTATATATATTTGTTTTTTAAATAATTTTAGTTTCTTTTACTCTATTAATATAATTTTTAATATAAAAAATAGATTCTATAAATTATCAATTTATATTATATCTTTACATTTTTTTTTTATTACACTATTTTCAATATAATTAATATTTAATTCATAATTAATTCCCGAATTTAAATAAATTAATTTATTATTAATTTTTATATATTAATATATATCAATTATAAATTCATACTTGTTTTTTTTTTGTTTAAATACATATTCTAAATATATTTATAATATATTAATATTTTCATTTTTTTACAACAAACAATTTCAAATAATATAACTATCATCAAAAAGAAACATATATAAAATTATATTATATATATCATATATATATAATTAAACCATAATTATACGACAACCAAGTATTATTGTCATAATGATGTTTATTCATATTATATTCATATATTCCTATTTCATCCTATTTCCTAATGATTAGACATTTTATGTTGCCCCGCAAACTCTTGAATATTTTTGCTGTACACCACTTTTAAATGCGTGCTGCGCACCGTGCTGAGCACAAATGACCAACATATATTTTGTTGCCAAACGTAGAAATTTTCCCCAATGCCAGTTTAGATTTGTATCATTGAATATTTCTTCATTTTCAACTGATCTGTCTGAGACCAGTCAACAGTTTGCGCAAAACTCTTCCACAGCTCTTTCCTCATTGAAACACGTCCACGGGCTCGAAACACGCCCACCAGCACTCCGACGGTATCACAGTCCGGGCAGGGGCAACGTGACTCCAAACAACCTTGGCTGATGCCCAATTAATGCCAATATGTTCACAGCCAAACAACTGGACGCTCCCAGTATCTGTTTGATGACCCTGTTTGTAATGTGAGTTTGTTGCTTTGCCCATGGTACTCAGGACAGTGGACACCCCGCTATCAATCAGTATGTTCTGCAGGCATCAAGAAGCTTTGCCCAACTGGACAAAAATATCAAATATGCAAGCTGAAGCCGAGGAACGACATGATGATACACACGCCCAGGATCAGGGAAATCGAGGATGCGCTGGCCGAGATGAGCTTCAGTCTCGGCGACTTCCGGAAGAAAAGGCTCAGCACGGTGGTGTAGCACCCCATCGAGAAGAGCGTGCCCGACACGACCCCGATCACGTGCACCACGGCAGCAAAGTGGGGAAGGGAAAAGGCGGGGAGTATGAATATTATGGCATCAAGGGAGAGCCCATGCACCACGCCCGTTGCGTAGGTGGCCCAGCCGAAGCGGCCGGCATCTGATTCGGCGGCGGTTGCAGGGTCGTAGTCTTGGGCCTCCTGACAAATTGCGTGGACAAAACTGGGCATGTGAGCGATGGTCATGCATCTCCCAATTAGATGTTTACAGAATTGCGGCAAGGTCAGCCCAGGAATCTGAGAACTCCAGCACTTCGCATTTACATCTCCTTGGCCCAAATCTAGGTCGCCTTATCTGCGCCAGCCGCTCTCCCAAACCCTTGGCCAGATTCCTTACCCTTGCCTTGGTGGCAAGAAGACCAACCACCACAAAAAGAAGCACGCACAAGCTCCCCAATGTCAAAGGCGGTTTCTGACAGTTGCATCCAACATCGTCTCTGGGGATCATTCAAAATCACAGAAAACCCGCCCCAAAAGAGGGAAGCGCCACCCAGGCTCCCCTTTGCCAGTCCTTGAAGCCCAGAAGGCCTATCGCAATCAAAGAGGCGCCCACCAGCAAGCCGCTCATCTGCTCCAAGACAGTGGCCCAATGCATCTTCAGCATGCCCAGGTGCACCGCAAGGCCTCGATCCACAGTTTTCCCTGGCCATCGGTGTCTTTTCGATGATTGGGTGTGATTGGCGTCTTACCCCATTTGCAGACAAACCTAGAGGTGCTCAAATGACTCACATCAAAGAGCCCGGGCCACCTCGACAAAAGACGTGAGGACCCTTCAAACGTACACGAACTCCTGCACATCCGTTTGCCGAACAAAAAGCAAGGAGGAGGCAAAATACATCCCGTGAAGACCGAGCCAGAACTCTGGATCTTCCGGTGTGCATCTCTCGTGATTGGCAATCCTGCCTGCACACTTCTTAGCAGCGCAAAGTGGATCATGGACGTACATGGCGCAGGGTATATCCTATCTATGCAGCACCTCATGGCATCCCACGGGCATCCAAGTGGATATTTCAGTAGTTTGATGTTTGGGATGTTCTTTGGCAGCTCTTAGCCTCTGCAACACGTCTGGTGAGCCCCCCCCAAGCCTCCCTTATTGACAATGCTGCTTGCTTCCCATGGAAATGACCTTGGCCCAATCTTGCAGAGGAACGGAATGGTTGGGGACAAAAGCCGGGCCCTCCTGCTTTGGCACCTTGTGATTTGGCACCAGCGCTCCAAGGGAAATCCGCCTTGCGATTTCGGAGTTCGGCCGGGGTCCCGGGCAGCCCAGGCCCACCACCAGCTGCCCCGTGGCGTGGCCGGAGCCCCAGAGGGCGCCCAGGCCGAAGGCTGCGAAGGGCGTCCGGCGCTTGCCGATGACCAAAGGCGCCAGGGCCGCGAGGTGGTCCGGGCCCGCCACCGTGTGCAGGCCACCCACCGCCAGCCCGATCATGCAAGCCTCAAATTCTTAAATTTCAACATGGCAAAAACTCAACATGCTGCGAAGAGGCAACTGGTGCTGAGAGAGCCAAGGAAGGACTTCAAAAT
Source organism: Effrenium voratum (assembly GCA_963377175.1). Lineage (NCBI taxonomy): Eukaryota > Dinophyceae > Suessiales > Symbiodiniaceae > Effrenium > Effrenium voratum. The sequence goes on along the minus strand of CAUJNA010003847.1, from coordinate 305,551 downwards.
GTAGCCCCAAACATCCATATTCTGAAGAACATGGACGTTAGAGATTCATGTCAGAGCAGGGTCCTGAAAAGACGTAAAAAAAGGCAATGGTGAGCACTGGCTGATTGGGAGGTGGACGGGCTTAAGCCTGACAGAATAGTTGATTTGGACCTGCACAAACGGAAGATTGACTCGAGCACAAACACTAAGATTCCATGCTGAAAGGGGCGGGCCCAAGTATTGCTCCAGGGTTCAAGGGAACCACAGGGAAATGACGTTGCGCAAGGTCACATGAAACAGAGATCGTGAAATTACCAGCTTTGACAAAGATCTTGTAAACAAACGGGGCCACAAAGCAGTCATGCCATTTTCAGGAGCAAAGTGAATCAGCAAGGCGAGGAACAATCATGCATTCAAGCAGTTGACCATTGCTCGGGAACCACTCGAGAGACACTCCAGTAGCAAGAGATCATGCTCCTGCCTGGCTTACCTACTTGCTTGCTTGCTTGTGGCTTGCTGGCCCACTGTCTCTATTCACCGAACAAGCAACTCTCTGACCAGACTCTTCGGCACATAGTTGCATGAACACCCACCCCCACCACAAAAGAACACTAGGGTCCCAACAATGGCCCTGTTTTCGACAACTACCCCTCAATCGAGTATTACTTTGAAAGCCTTCCAATCCCTTTCTTTGATGTATCTGTTAAGGATTCAACTTCAACAATTCATTTGTCGTGCCCACAATTTTGTGCTTGGCTTCTTTTCTGGTTGCCCTTTGACACCCGGTATCAAAAGACTTGGTTGCCCTGGGCCGTGTTACCGGGCCTTGGGAGGGGCATGTTCAGTTCGTTTTGCGAGCCATGGCGTTTGCAAAGGGGACCACAAACAAATAGTTTGCTTTCAGCTTCCCTTTGAACACCATCCACAAGAGGGTCACTCTTAAAATCCAAACCGAGTGTGAAATCTAGTTGAGAAACTTGGTGGACATTGTTACACAGGGATTCGCGTCCATCAAGCATTCCCTGTTCAATCTCCTGCGGATTTTCCGTAGGGAATCGAAGTCGGGATCTTGGGAATGGTCCGTTTCTTGAAGGACCCACGACCCCACACGCAATAGTTAGAGGCTCGAGGTCATCCTCTCATTCCCCATCGAACCACGGGCCCACCCGATCCGCTTCCGATGCGAGCCGCGATGGCGGGGGACTTCGCCTTCATTGGGGGTGCGAAGAGCTTGTGCATGGCCATCTCCACGAAGCTGGTGGCCTCACGCAAGGCTTCGCCCGGTCAAACGGGTTTGGTGACAGCGTGGTTGCTGTGGCGATGTGTTTGGTATTCCGGAAGTGCAACACATCAGTAGACAGGTGATACGTGCTTTCCTTGAGCGCACCCATTTTGTTGCTTCAAAAGGAAACCAACAAGAAACCCTCTATTTTGCGGGGTCACTCTATATTTGGACACATACCCAGATGGTGGTAAAACAGGTCCGGTATTGAAATGATACACGCCGAACCGCTTTGCCAGTTTGGGTTTGGACAGGCGGCATATAGCAGCAGCACCAGGCCGATGGTCACCACGGTGGACGCCAGAAGGAAGCGTTTCGCTCTTCTGAGCCTGGCAGCTAAGTGGACCCCCAGTTTTAGTATTTTAGTTGATAGTCTATGATCAACAACCGTATTTGGTTGATCGGCTGCCTCTCTGGCTGATAGGACACGATGTTCGTCTATCTGATGGACCCCTGTTTATGCTTGACTGGGCTCCTTTTGTTTGCCCACACACACACACACACACGCAAACACACTTGGGGGATATCAGCTCAACGTTTGTTGGACACCCTGTTCGCTTCGTGGTTGTTGAATGGCTGGACGTGGGTGAACTGTTACTAGCTCATTGGAATATTGATAGCTTTCACAGGAAGCTACTACAAAAGCCAAACAATTGGGCAATCGAATCTGAAAAGATACACATTTCATTTCTGTCATATGATCTCAGTTTTTGAAGGAATAGAACTGGGATGGGATTCAGCTGGACTTTTATATCCATTTGAAAGGAAACCACAAGGACAACGTTGAATCACCACATTCATTTGCCAAACAAGCACACATAAACTTGGTTTTGTCCTCCCCCAGTTTGGACTGCATTCTCTTTTGGCCGAGCCATGCTTCCTGTTGCCAAACAGAGCCCTAATTTTATCATAGCCGGTTCACCAGAAAATGATCAGCTCTGCTCTCACCATGAAGTCAGAAAATCGATGTTCACCAGCCCAAACCCTCAGGCTAAGCCCCAAGTGCCAGCACGCCCAGTCCTTGAGGATGGGTTGAGGCGGTCCTTGGTGGTCACTCCACCCTCCCCTTCGGCTTCTGCTTGCACTGCGAAGGGTCGCCGGGGTGCTGCACGCGCAGCCAAGGCCCCAAGCGCGAGGGCGCTCACAAAATGCCTCCCCGTCCGGTTCCGCTCGCTCCGCTCGCTCCGCTCGTCGCCCAGGGCGCCCAGGGCACCAAAACCTGGCTGAGCCACCCGCGGGCGCGCTTCGGGGCGGACCTCGAGGAACGGGCGCGCCAGGCGCGCCTGTGGCCTCATGGACAAATGGCCCGGAGTGGCCATGACCGAAATCAGAAACACATCTTGGGCCACGTTTGCACTGCAGAAGCAAACGGATGGGAGCAAAGCTCACGATTTTCTTCGGAATCGCTTACCAAAAGCTGGTCGATTCGTCATCAATCATGGCAAGCTTGTTCAATTAATGGCACACAGCTGCTGGCAAACCATACAACATGTTTGAGGCACTCAAATCCAAATGCCGCAGCACCACTCCAGCCCTTTTTCCGCGCTTTCCTCGGCCCGGCAATGGGGTTGCTTTGCGTCAGCTGAAGAAGTACCTCACCCAACTCCAAGTGGGCTTTGGGTTCAAGACGGCTCGCTGGCTTCGGGATGCAACATTGGGATGACGTGAACATAATTTGCCAACAATTCTCATGGGCGTCTATCTCATTCTTTTGATGCCTGATTCAAGATGAAAAAATGGAGTTGCTAAGATGGAGCTTTTTGTTAGAATGACTCCCGGCTGCTCTTGATTGAGATGCCGATGAACTGTCCACTCCTGAGACGGGCAAACACCAATCACTCGCACTAGCTGTTTGCGTTCCTCCCCATCTTTGGAATACGCGCTCTGCCAAGTAGCTCAGATGGTTTCGCGTTGTGGAATGTCAAGCGAATTTGTTCTCTCGCTTGGGCCCACACCACAACAGACTCACAACCTCCACTCCATCAAGACAAGAAACGCGGCCTCAATAGCGACTCAAGTACAACAGCCCCACATTCACTTGCTGCCTTGCCCAAATTCAAACGGATAGAGACAAACCACTGCGAGGTCACGTGAGTCGTAATCAGAACCTAAATCCAACATCTACGTGGTCCAACACATCAAACCTCCATGGGTAATCTCTAGCCTCCACTTCGCCCTTGCTGACATGACCTCCTGGTGTCAGTAGAGAATATGGTTGCATACCACTACATTCGGATTCTTGAGGGGGGGCATTTCCCCCCACAGAGAACAAACCAAAGTCGATCGGAGGGCACTCGCCAGCTCTTCGAAGTGTCCTCCCTCGGCAAGTCCAGGCACCTAGTAAATGGGCGAAAGGAGCCTTGAGCTGTAGGGAGTTGGACAGTTGGACTTGGAGGTCCTTTTCTTGCGGTGGCGTTCACAGGAAACCACAAGGCAACGTCGGGAGGAACTATCTCGCATCAGGGGCGTGGATATCCATTGTGCAAAGTGAATGTCCTACCCCATTTTCTGCTGCAAAGTGAAGCATGTTAGCTGGCCCAACGGATTCCTAGAGACTTCTAAAAGGGAAGAGCTTTGGACACTGTTCAAACTGTAGAACGCTAGATCAAATGCTACTGGCTTGACCTTTTCTTGATATGTGGATGTTTTTTTGCGATAATGCAGTGAACCATGAAACAAACTTGCAGTAGTCCACCACACATGGCACCAGAACTTTCGACACTTATGCAATGCTGGTAGAGGGGAAGGGTTGTCTGTTGGTGGGGGGCTTACGGTCTTCAAGCATCTTTTTGGTATAATCTCCCGTGACGAATGCGTGGCCTACCAGGGGCACAAACTGGCTGAAGGCTCCAAATTGATTTAGGGCCGGCCACTTGGGTTGAGGCGTCTGATGAAACAGTACGGGTTGAGGCGTCTGATGAAACAGTACGCCACCACCATTGGCATCTGCCTGTAGCCAACTCACCAAGCTACGTGCCCTGCAAGAAGGCGATCATGTACTCAGCACACCAAGGACTCCAAGTCAAAACGAGCGCCGACGTGGACCACGCAGGGGAATTTAGCTCCATGAACCAACTCACAGGCCCCAACCTGATATTCCGTTCAAAACAGAAAGCATCACACCAAAATTGTCAATGCTAAGGGGCATACCCACGGAGTTTTCAAGGCACCTCTCAAGTGCAGGTCATTTTGATGCCCGTTTGACGAATCCGAGTCCAAACCTGCCGAGGCACAGCGCTGGATCGCACCAGTTGAAAAAGGGACGAAAGCATCGCGCGATCCACCTGCCGGCAGCTTCATGGAGTTCATCTTCACTTGAGGGTATTGTTTGGCTTGGTTTCAAGGGAAAGAAAGGGAAACCAGTTTGTGAGCTCCCCTTTGAAACACACCCATGACACGCTCCGTTAGGCAGGCGACGGGAAGGCCCTCAGGCATCAATCCTTGTCACACCAATCAACTCTAAGGAATCCTGAAGACTTGTATCGTGGATGGATATTAATCGGGAAGGGCAACAACCATGTAATTGTACTATACTATACTATCATTTGCTATACTATACTATACTATGCTATACCATGCTATACTATAACATACTTCACTTGCTATACTGTGCGTTATACTCTACACTAAACTATACACTACACCGCACCATGCTATACAGTACGATACTGTACGATACTATACACTGCTATACACTATACTATATATACCAGATGGCTTCAATCAGGTTCGGACCTCACATGAATACAATTACCGCTTGTCATATCAAACGAGTTGTATGTTTCGATCTTTGTTGTTGTCTTTGCCATGGTCAAATAACTCCTCATAGGCTGATCATCCTGGTTCCCTGAACATGAGCCCTTACATTGGCAATTTAAAATCTGTACTAGGGGTTTGATGAGCAACCATACCAATCTCAAGTACACAGGTGTTTTGATCATGCCACATCTGGCAGCCTGTGATTGAGGGGCATTGGCTATTTTGGAGCAATGAAAACTGTAGGGCATGAACTCATGCACTCTAGGGGCCTGTGTGGAGAGACGTTGTGGGGTCCCAAGCCTCGACAAGTTTGGCTGTTCTGTCACACTGAAGCCTTCAACACACTACAAGCAAACAGGACCTCCACCTCAAGTCAAGGCCAGTCCACTTCCATGAGAAGTGGAAAACAGGATGCCATCAGGGCACAAAACCGACACAGGGTGTCCTTTGTTGGACAAGCTAAGCAGGTGGCATCGGTAAATGCTCATAACCTAGCTGAAACCAGTGGAATCCGCTTTCAATAAACCCGAGACCAGAAAGGACTATGCAAGTGGGGCCCTTTCCGCGCGGGGCCCGTCAACCACGCTTGGCAGCTTTCCATATTATCATACCATGAGAGAAATTGTGTTCTCGCCATGCAAACATAGGTGGCCTTTTGGACAAATGGATGGCCCTGGTAAATGGAATAAAACTCATCTGAACCAGTGCCATCTATTTCTAGCTAAACTAACCTAAAAGGGCACTAATGCATGCAAAGCTACCCTTTCCCCTCCGGCCCTCCGGCCGCGAGGTCCACTTTGCCGCCCACGCCCAGCGAGGGCTGGCTGTTCACCTCGCAGAGCCATGGCCGCAGATCTGCCTCGCGGACGGGATGCCCAGGGTGGGCTCGAAATTGGGGAGCCCTTCATTTTGCTGTCCCCAAGCCAAAAGGAAAAAGGTTTATGATACACACCCAGCAAAGCTAGGGACCTAGGGACCCTCCCCAGACTTTTCACTTTAAGCATCTGCCCAGCAAGGTGCAACTGGCTCAAGAAATAGTGCTCCTGTGTAAAGAAGAACAGCTGAACTTTAGGTGGGTCGGCCTTCGGCCCGTGTCCTGCTTGACACCGCTCCAGTCAGGACAGCCATCAAGTATATTTGGGGAAGCCAAGCGTGAATCATGTGGGTGTGTCCCGTCTTCCATTTGCAAAGAATATGTGTTATTTCCTTGGTTGGTTTTAAAGGGAACCTGTCAGTATTGCACATACTTTTGTTTTCCAAAGGGCTTAAGCAAACGGAGGCCATGGAAAACACACACCAACAAAAAGAAAGGTAAACACATAACATGCCAGCTGTGGGCTCAAGACAGCTCTCCCAGAACAATTATTTTGCTTCTGTCCGCACCGGCCAGGAAAAATAACGGCATTCCTATGGCGTAGATGCCAACCTCCGAGCCTCCTGGATATCAACACTGAAAGCTTTTGGACACAGGTCAGCCTATCGTCATTGCCATCCGATTGTTGCATCTCTTCTTGGCCACTTGGCCATCGGGCATTCCAAGCCAAGGCGCGTCCAAGAGCACGTCAAATCCGAAAAGCCTCAGTGGTGGATTCAATGCCTCACATGGTGGTGGGCTGCCCTTCCGCCTGATTTGCAAACCCGCCCAATAAAACATGGCTCCCATGTTTCGACACGTTCCTGGAAACTTCATCATGTGTGTGTGTGTGTGTGTGTGTTTGATGTCGTTTGCACTTCCTTTTTGCTGTTTATCTTGCCCACATCAACGCTTCCAAGCTTGGCCGACTTGTTTCCTGTTGTTTGCCAAGGTGAATCCTCCGCCACCTGTGGGACATGCTTCTGGCTTCCTCAACAGGGATCCTTACAACCCTTGGTGACGCAGCGGCGAATGCAGAATGTTGCCTGTTGGGATCGTCTTGGGCGATTGCAGGAGAGGCAACAACATATTGCTAATTGTTCAGCCAACTGCTCAAAGAGATGCGACGAGATTGCGCGCAGTGACGCGTAGAAAGGTATTTAAAGGATGCGCGCCCTGCTGGTGTCCTAGGTGCTGAACGAGAACGCCCAATTAACATCATACTTTCGGCCCACCTGGATTGTGAACAGTGGGGCATTGTTTAGGATGCGCAGACCAACTCCAAAGCTTGCTTTCCTTTGGTTGGGGAAGAGCTTTATGCAAGTAAGCCCCTTCTAGCGACCCTCTGTGGGCCAAGATCCAAAGATCTTGCTGAGAAGCTCAAAGCATCGGTCGCGGGAACCTTCCGGTAGCCGCCCTACTTCCTGGGCGATGACCGGCCTGCGACAGGGCACAGGAAAGAGGTTTGGCATGATTTGCTATGGGGGGAACTGGCGCTGCCATTTGTTTTGCAGCTCCTTTCCATCGCAACATTGCAGATGCAACCGAGCGACTGGGGGCCCAAAAGAGTGGCAGTAGAGGTTGAAATGGCAAATCTGATGGCCTCAAATGGGAGTGGATTCAAAAACGTGTCTCACAAGCTTGGGAGGGTCTGACTGGCCGCAAACTTCATTCTCGGCCTGAGTGATAGCCAACGGAAACCCGTTTTGACTGACCTTAACATCAGCCCGACCAAGGAACCATTCTTATCAGACTGCTCCCCGTCCAACTTGCCAAATCTGCCCTTGTGATCGGCATAAGGTTTGAATGGTCCAAATGCCCAAAATGCCCCTGCGAAGAGTTTCTCGTCAAAGCATCATCCCATTTGGACATTGGCCTGGCGCTTGTGCCCGCGCCAGCAATTGGGAATGATCGATTAGGCTACAGTTTGAACCCGAACGGTTCTCATAGGGTTTTATACTTTGACCGTCCCAGTCACGGCTAAAGACAAGAACCAAAGCTTGAACCTTTGAGTTCTTGGACAAAAGGCAGTGAAGTGGTGGAGGCGTCACAGGGTGTTATTGGCGCTGTAAGCCTTTCTGCTGTGCACGGCACCACATCCGACAGCAACATGTCCCGCCTGGCCGCGTCCAGCACTTCCCACGCCAACGCCTTCAAATGGGACCAGAGCTCTGCCTGGAAGGCTTGAGACAAATTTCACGCAAGTCATGGGAGGCTTGCTAGATTCAGCGGCCCCTTGTTGAGCCCCCTCTCAGGCCTGGCCAACATGAGACCCAAATTCTCAAACAGGGTCGGTATTTGCTTGACAACCTCCCGCAGGATCAGCAAAACTGCAGAGATCCGTGTGACTCAGAATCCCACGGCATAAACAGGATCTACCTTTTACTGCCTGGCGGGAACACCAGTGGCTCGATACACTGAACCAAAAAAGAAAGTGCTCCCTTGCGCGTGGCGCCTCTCAGCAGGTTGGAGCATGCAAAAAACGACGGGATGGGTCATGCTGCACATACGTACAAAGTCACACTACCATGCTATGCCAATTGTTGAGATGATCCTCCCCCATGACAAAGCTAGTTATGTGGTTCTGACAATCGTTCCATCTGACCAAGTGTTCAGACCCAGGCAATCTGTATGCGATGATGCTGTTTGCTGCCTTGTGCGCACTTGCTTGGTGCAACATACTTCTTGTGGAAAGCAATGTGTTGGGACAATTTGAACATCTTCAGGCCAACACAGAATCTGATTAATGCTGTGGCGATTGGCTCAAATCTGGTTCATGCAGAACCACCCTTTGGAACCCACAATGCCATGGAAGTTCACCATCCTCCCTTAATGGTGCCCTTTTCCATCAGCACCCGCCAATTAAACGAGACTCCCACCTAAGATTTGCGAATACTCAAAAAGCCCAGTGGCATCTGATCATGTCCCGGACCCATGGGCAAACTGCAAAGCAGAAAGGCGGCAGTCCCATATCACATGGACTGTCGCCATCCATCTACTATCCTCAACGCCAACTTTCCTCGGCTTCAGTCCCCACTGCTGGCCTCGCCGCTCTTTTTGCCTTGGTTGACGTGACAAACATGTCTACATGAACGCCAGGAGCCATCGACTCCATCTATTCAACCAAACAATCTTCTTGCAACTAAAAGGAAACCGCTTGGCGGCCGGCACTAACACCTTCCGCTGGCTATGGCTCGCTTGGCCTGTGGCCATTGAGACAAGGACACATGACGCTTTCACCATGCATACCCCATCTGGTAATTTGTAAGTCTCAGGGCCTTACCAAGGTACCTTACTCGCCTCCTCTAGGCATGATGGGCTTTGGCTTCCAGGTAAATCGGCAGGAGGGTTTCCTCCAAGAACGGCATGGAATACGTGAAAGGTTCCCTCCTCAAACATTTTTTGCCCTCCAAATGGACAATGCCATAACTTTCTCGTGAAATCTTGTTGCCTCTCAGGGACCCGGGTTTTTCCGTCGAGTAGGTCGATGAGCTGGTTCACTGGACCCCAAACGAGGGGCCTGCGCCCGAGCTGCGCTGTCGCAGCCAGGCCCGCAGCTCCGAGAGACGCCAGTTGCCGCAGTCCAGCGCCGTTTTGCCCTGGAGGTTCCGCCTCGGTTTCGGAGACGCGGAACTCGTTTTGGGATCCTTGGTCTCTGACTTGTACAACATCTAGAGTCGAATTTTGATCCCACTTTGGGCCTTGGGGGAAGCAAATCATTTTGAATCTACAAGCTGTTTCTGAGTGTGACATCTACAGAATTTAGAGAGAAGATCAAACACATCTCGGCTTCTTCCCCTTTTTCCCGGCCACGCTCTTGCGCCCCCCCCCCCCCCCCCAAGCGTGACAGTCAGCGCACCGCTTTTTGCATGGCCGAGAAGCGCGTTCACCTGCGGATGCTGTCTCCGAGCTACATCCAACTGCGATAAGTGTGAATCAAATGCCTTCAAGAACCTTTCAGAGTAGTCGTCCCAAAGGTCCCTCAAAAGCTTGAAGAATAACACATCCTCGGGCTAGTGCTGTCACGACCAGGTTTCAACGCAAAGACCCAAGCATCAGGTTTTCCAACAGGAGGCTTTGATTCATCTGGCAGATTTGTTGACCAATTAAATGTTGCACCAGCTAAAACCAGTTGAGCTGGGCCAAATGGCTTAACCGAGCCAACTGGACCGCCACTGTTAGCAAACTTCCTCCGCAACGGGAAACTCGTACAACGCCTGCCTGAAAGGTGCTGTTTGAACTGGAAATGAGACGACACTCCGGCTGCAAAACATTCTACAGATCAAAGCAGCGTCAGCTGCAGAAAAAACAAATGAGGTGAACAACTAAAAGGAGAGAACCAGGAAGAACAACATCGACATGGGTGTGCCTTTTTGTCAGTGTATCTTTTCTTGAGATGGTTTAAAAGGGAAACCAAAAGGACGACAGTTGGTCAAGCATTTCGAGATAGACCGAAATGAAGGTAACACAACAGGAGGTAGAGTAAAACCCAGGAACGACAAGCAAGCTGCAGATAAACCACACAAAAACAGAATTCGCAAGCCCTGCTTCGCATGGGACCGGACACCTACTTCTGACACGACACACTCCCCACGAACAAGGAAGCTAAGACATAAAACGTCCAACTCAGTATTTAGTTTCCATTTGCTAAAGATGGCATAATTCAAATTTGGTCCCTGGCTTTTCAGGAAAGGACACCACACCGATTTTCCACCTTGTCAGGGAGTCTCCCTGGAGCTGTTTCCCCGGACGCCCTTGCCTCGTTGTTGGTGAGGTGCACGCATGGATCCGTGAGCTTGGCCGGCGACATGGTGAAGGCCTCGCTGCAGAAGCGCACCAAGCCCTCGGAGAAGAGGTAGGCCTGGCCGGGGATTTGCTCTTTGGCTGTGTCTCAAAATGGTGGACCCCCTTTTGGTTGGCATTCAAAGGGACGCCAAAGGGGAAAAAACCATGTTAGGGGATCCTTGACTTGAGAAACATGTTTTTTGATTCTCATTTTCCGGCCAGTTTCCCGTTGAGTTGGAAACTCATCATGCTATGTTCATATGATGGAAACATAAACAATTCCGGCATCAAGGTGCCAGCTGTACCTTCATCCCAGACGAAGACTCACGGTCCTGTGAGAATGCAGCAACTCTTCCACATCCCACTCGAATACGCGGCATTTAGCACAAAAGCTCCTTGCAGGATGGTCGTGGTTTCTTTCGAAGCTTTGTAGGTTCAAAGTGCTTGAACATGATAGCTGACAATACCATTTTCAACAGCCCTATACATCCAAATAGACCCAGGCGCGTACTCGCAACGAACCACATTGCATGCAAGGGCAGGCAGCCGATGCAAACACATGCACAACTGGGGTCCATCTCCTCTGCGGACTCCCCGAAGGAAGTCACCAGCCTCAGTATTGAAATACTCCGGAATGCCAAGCAACGCATGTATCGACAAGCAAGCAATCAACATCAACAAATGCACGGTTGCCATGCCAAGTAACAATCCTCTTGATGCACTTGGAAAATGCAAGGCAGGGGTTTGTCAAAATGCCATTCATGTATTCTGAATCCCTAAGCTAGGCTACTAGTCTGGCAAGAAGCACGTACAACCGCAGATCCACCTTCCTTCCATCAACCAGCAATGGATTGTCAACCTCAGCTCAGGCTGCTTCTTCTGTGCCGCTGTCTTGTCCCATATGAGCAAAGCATCCTGAAGTTTCTTTGACAAGAGTGACACTCAAGCCCAAGCAACAAATCTTGCTTCCAGCTCATGCAAAGTCATGTGATTGAGCACCTCAAGTGGATAGTCAGCTGCTCATGCTGTTCAAGGCTCCTGTCCAATCACTGTCCAACATGAGCAATTCTGCACACATGGGCCAACTGGGGAGCCCACATGATCTGTGATCAACTCCATCATGCGCTGCCATCTGGCCTACTCATTCATGCCCAGATCTGCCACCAAAACGAGTTCTTCTGGGACTGCATGCTTGTGATTTGTTTGCAGGCAACCATGCTTACAGTCGGCCTTCCACATAGGCGAAGAGTACATGTAGTCCCGTTGGGGAAGGATGGACCCACACCACAGTTAGTCGCGGATCACACTAGCTGTTGCCTCCTCTGACGCATGTGCCCCCGCGCCAATCTCCAATTACTCAGAATGAATTTTGGCCCAGGCACATATTGGCTGATCACCGATGGCGTCTTCTGCCTCTGCAACAGCTGCCACGCGTCGTGGATCTGATTTTCGCTGTCGCACTGAATGACCTTCGCTAGGTGGGCAGGCCGGCAACAACTGGGACCCTTCCAACATCTCCCGAATTTCCCCCTGGACCGTATGAGACTGCGGAAGGCCCAAAGATTGCAAGTGCCACCTAATTGGATGACATGGCTTCCTCAAATTGCGATGTTGAAGCCAAGCGCGTAACCCCTGTTCCGAGGCCCAATGTATTGGAAGCTCAACATTGTATTAGGGGAGGAGGGGCCACAAATGTCATGTTGTGGTGCTTGCTTTAGTGGACCTTCGGGGCTTCAACTGGAGGCTTCTTCATCAGGGCATCAGGGACTCTTCGACAGTTGTCTTTCCTGCAAAGCTGGCAAGGCGAAATCGTGTTCGCACGTTGCTGACGCACGTGTATCTCATCGCATTGAGTGCTCAGGAAAATGCAGGGCGCGGCATTTCGTCTGGCATTCCACTCCGCAACCAAGTGAATTGCAGGTCTTGGAAGACTGCAGCATGTCACGGAAGGCCAAGACGTATGCATGCCATCCAATGGTTGATCTGTCCGCTGGCACTGAATTTTCCGCCGGTGTCGCTTGCTGGGATGATCCTCTGTGAAAGGAGCTCTGGCACTTTAACACTGCCATTTGAGCCTTTCAGAGCAAAAACTCGAAGGCGACATCTGCCTGAAGTTGCTACTTCCAAGTTTGAGTTGCTTCCCAGGTCATTTATGTTTTGTAACAAACGTGACTGTCAGTGGCTGGCAAGATGTTCCGAACTTTCCAAAGTCTTGCGGTGTAGGATGCTTTGTCAAAGCATCATCAATTGGCGGGTCAATGAAAATGACAATCGAACCCCACATCGAAAGTGCACAAAGCTCTGCTTCAGCGGGTTTGCGGTGAGAAGACTTCCTATCATCTTCTGGATCCAGGGACACCCTTCTTTCATGAAACTTTGGAAAACAAGTTGCATCGAAACCAGTTGGGATCCTATCGTTTCATTTCGAAAGACGTCAATTGCCTGCACGCCACGGCCGCCACCCGCGCGCCCGGGCTTGAAGATCCAGGCGCCGCCTCTCCGGCCACCAACCGATCCCTGTGTCCACGTTTGGAACCCCTGAACAGCGGCACAAAATGACACCAGAGTCCCACCCCCCCCCCCCCCCCATTTTTGACGACCCACCACTAGGGTCTAACTGGTTTTGACAAGGCTGCCCATCTGCCCTCTCCTTGCCGGGCGGTTGCGAAAATGATGGACCTTCCAATTCGCCACCAATTGGGTCGAGACAACACCCATCTCCTTGGGAGGCTTGCCTTTGAACAAATTCAATGAGGACAATGAATCCAGCTCAACGATCGACTTGCATCAGCGCCCCCGCAAATCCATTCAGCCTCATCATCGCGCCTGTCGAATCAGGTGTTCTCAAAGTAGGGGGCTGTTTTTGTGAATGGTCTTAAAAGCCTTTTGTGAATAGCCTTAAAGGGAAACCAAAAGCAACAACCTATCTTGGTGTTCCCCATTCTGAGAAGTACCCAAATCAGTCTCTGTGCAGCTCCTGTTTCTCCGAAGCTGCGCCATTCGGTCGTTCGGTGCGGGCCTCACTCAGGTCATTCTGAGGCGGGCCTTGCATGAACTCGCGCATCGCCACAGTCGCATACTGACTCGACGCCAGCTCCAATTCCACAATCACCGCCCAGCGCTGATCCAACGAAGGGCAGGGCACCTCCACGGGTGGCACCTGTCACCAGAGTTGAGCCAAACACACCTGCTCAAACATGTATACAACTTGTATACAGTACTGTTGTTTGCATGTCCTTTAGGATTCCATACATGGTCTGGTCGCTAAACCCACTTTGCCCAACCCTGCCTGCCGCCCTTTCACAGTGTCCATGGCAGAAACGAAGAAGCGCTCGCAGGGTTCCTGGCGAAGGAGGTTGTAAACCTAGTCTGGGATGTTCATGCAAGTTGCTGGTGCATTTCAAGCAAGCCATGCTGCCATCACGTTTGAGGATGCAAGAGAAAGGGCGAATTCACTCGTGGACAATGGGAGTCTAGCCCAATTGATTGATGAACATCATGCAAACAACTAGAAGCACGCCTGCGCTCAACCAACCCAGCGCTTCATGGTATGCAAATCATTGGAGCAGACATCCTAGGACTCGGGGTGGCTGGCCACTTTGTTAACTTTGGTGTGGAAAGCACAGGCTTATCGAGCTTTGGTAGATGGAGTAATTCATGAAGGGTGCCAGTGTCCTCCAAGCGCTTCTTTGGGTCTATTTGCTCTCCTTTGCTCCCTTAGAGTCAGTTGCGCTTGGGCAAGAACAAACAAGGTGGGGAGCAGAAACCAGCCACTATTTTTTGCCATCTCCTCGGGAACATTGTCTTTTCTTTCGACTTCAAACAATCCTCCACCACCCCCCTGTGCACATTATCGAAGTTGCGTTCAGGCCTGCGTTTTCAACTTGGGTTCGTTTTGGAAAGCTGACGCACACAATTCCGGAGTTCCACCAAGATAGCCAGCATGACATGGGCAACCGGTGTTCTAAAAAGACGAGCGGGCTATTCCAAACCGAGAGGGGCGCTCTTTGAGACTGCTTCCGGTGTGGCACCTCTCGCTTTCCAATCTCACAATTTCGTCAATCTTCAATCTCGCAAATCTCTGAGTCTTACCCCCCCTCCCCCCCCCTCCCCGCAATATATATATATATACATATATATATATATATACACATATATATAAATATGCATATATATATACACATATATATATATATATATACACAAACAACATACATTGAAACCTCTGAAACCCCAAGAAATTCGGTCCAACGGCCCAACTCGACTTCACCGGCCGTGCCCTGTACGGCACCAGCCGCGCGTCCACCGCGCGGGGGGTGGCCACCAGCTGCCGCCAGCCGCCCTCCAGGCGCCCGAGCCGCGGGTCCACGCCGTGCTCTAAGTCTGCCAGGCTGAGGCCCAGCAAGGCGCAGGCCTGACGAGTGACGTGGAAAGGTCAGAAGGAAAAAGGGTTGACAACTAAAAGCTATATCATAATACATATATATATATATATACACACACACTCATAATATGTATTGATTTAGTTGAAGTCCATCGGTTCGCGGTTGAATAGTGGAGTGATACACAGAATACGAGCACATGTTGACGAAAACTATGTTCCTACCACGGACCTATTTGAATGATAAGGGACAGGAATGTACATGCGCTAGTTGCTAGACAGCCCCGGATGGGATGGGATCACAAGCTCCGTTCCGATGGAAAGGAAGCATTGAGTTCCTAAAAAAAACAGGGCTCAGTTGGAAAGCGACAGCCTGCACTGGGACATGGGACATGTCCCACATGTGCTTGAATTCCCAACTTGTTGCAAACAGCACCTGCCAGGCAAGCTGAATGCTCCATCAAAGTGCTGCGAGCAAGAGCTCTGGCAATCCTAATTGTGCGAATTGTGAAGTTGACATGTGTGGTGCAGACGGTGCCTGAGGCCCCAAGAAAAGAAAGAGTTGGCTGTCATAAACCCATCTATTCCGGTGAGAGGGAGAGAGTCTGTGTGAGCGTGCGAGCGTGTGAGCGTGTGAGCGTGTGAGCGTGTGTGTGTGTGTGTGTGTGTGTGTGTGTGTGTGTGTGTGTGTGTGTGTGCAAGTGCAAGTGCAAGTGCAAGTGCGAGTGCGGTTGCGTGCAGGCACCCTTTCCGAGGCTGTAAAGTGTCCAGGTTCCGAACTTATTTGACGTGTGTTAGAGAACATTGCCCAAGATGTCACTTCATTATTCATTGCGGGAGGGTGCAGGTTCAAGTTTTGCTGGTCCTAGTTGTTGTTTTCAGAGCGGGAAAACATGTTGGTCAAAAGCAAAAGTAAGCTATGCAACCTTGCGGAGGATCGCCGCCGCGGCTGAGCCCTAATCGTTACAAGTCGGGACTGGCAGATTGCCTCCATGTGTGATGATTTGAAATTCCTGGTTCCAAGTCGCTTCAATGATAGGTAGAACATTGCGATTCCCGGCCCGGGATAAGCGAGAGGTAGTGCTAGCAGCCCTGCTCTCCATTTGGTACGTCTTGTTTTAGGGAAGCCTTTTTGGGCTTCTTTTAAAAAGGAAACCAAAGAGACACCAGCCATGAGCTTCCACAGAGAAGCTCCCGAGCTGAAGCCGACAGGGCCCATCGAATCGCCTCTTCATAGAGCTGTCGCATGTGAGTCACTTCCACCTTGCTGCCCGGCAAAGGGAGCACCACCTCCGACAGCTCCGACATCTCCGACTCGTTGGGGCGGCTTTTCAAACCATTGCCCTGGCCGGGCGGGTCACTAGAAGGCAGTCTTGCATTTCGTTTCTTCGGTTCAGCTGTGTTCACTCTTTTATTCTACAATGGTTTCCTGTGTGCAGTTTATTTAATTGCTTTATTGATGTTCTTTGTTAAGCCAAGGGAGTAAACTTGTTTGAGTCATTCATCAACTGCAAAATATGCCTTGCGGAGGTTCGAATCGCTTGAATCGACACGCCTGCAGACTTGTAGAGGCATCTCCGGCTGGAAACCTTTGCCTGAGTGACATAAACATTGTTGGGGAGGAGTGCACTGACCTTGCTGCGACATCAGGGAACATCTATGTATACAGTATATATATATATATAGATACATGACATAATAATCACAACGTGGTGTTATTTCCAACTCCATGCTTGCAGTGCTTCGAAACCGAGGAAGCCTTGCCTCGAGCACCAGATCCTGAGCGGATGAAAAGGACCTGTGAAGCCAGCAAGCCCGCTTCCGTTGAGCATTGCCGGCTGGGTGCTCTCTGGGTATTCGCTTTCATTCCAACTGCCTCTTGACCAAGAATACACTAGAAGGAGAATCCCAGCTGACCAATGGTGTCCTCCAAAAGTTAGGGATTGATTCCAACCGTAGCGCAAGAGAAGCCTATATCAGCAAGGTGCTGGCTACCAGGTCTGTAGCGCAACGGGACGAGGATTCCCTCATACAAGTACGCATTAAACCTTGTGCTGGGACTCCAAATCACCAGAACAGGATCATCCTTTGGATCTCTCTCGCACCAAAGTCGGCTTTGCGCAAATATGACAACATGAAAGCAACGACAGTGGAGACTGGCAATGCCCAAATCGACAATTGGCAAATGCTGGCAGAAGAGGTGCAAGTTCCTGGAAGCATCCGAATGTCCAGCCGACTCACGACGTAAGACCGGCCCTAAATCGAATACTCCTTAGCATGGCTCAACGGAACAAACAATACCAAACAGTCGAGCTGCTTGCGAGGATATATTTATGCAGCAGCAAGTTTGACCCTGAAAGGCTAGGTAAGAAATCCATGTGAACCCATTGACCCCTTGCACTATGCACATGCAGCATGGAATGATTTCCAAGCTTGGCTCCGGCCACACAGAAACGTTGATGCTAGACGGGCTTGTGGATAGACATGCTGATTTGACACACCCTGAGAAACCGCCACACCAATCAACAGCACTGGGCAAACAAATTATCAAGGCCTTTGTCAGTCAGACCACATGACAGCTGTCAATCAAGCCCTTTGTCAATACATGACAATGATGTGGAAACATCAAGTTCTGTAGCTTCTGTGTGCCAAGATGCTTGGCAAGCCAAGGACTCGCACCTTTTGGGGATATGGTTCGGCGTGACTGGTTCAGACATGATCATCCTCCCTCTATGAAGACCCTCCTTACTCAATGTTGCTGTTTCATTTAAGAGTACTTGCTCAAAAGCACAATATTCCTGTTTCGCTTTCATCTTAAAAACAACCCTGCGTTCACACCAGAACAAAAAGGCGGAACCTGCAGGGCAACACGCTTCATCCTACAGCCTCCAAATTGTCCCCTGGATCGTGCCCTGCTGCTGGGTCCTCCGAAGCCACTAAAGCAGTTGGTCAACCTGTAGGTCCCACTTTTCAGCCACCAGCTGGACCATTAGAGTATTTCTTGCACATCATTTGCATGATTCATGTCCACCAACCATATTTCCGCGTGCCCGATTTTTCACATCCCAGCCGTCCGCCCGTTCGCTCTGCAGCCCGGAGCGCTCCTGGCAGCACCTCCAGCCCGAAGCGCTCGAAGCGCCAGGACACCACGCGGTTCCAAATCAGAGATGAAAGCGACCTCACCGAGGAGTCCCAGCGGAATGGACGACGTTTGGTGCCGCATGGTCGAGACATGTTTGGACAACACTTCTGCAATCTTTGCCTATGCTTCCCATCAAGCCACCAAGTCTCATAGGCACTCATAGGCACTCATAGGCACTCATAGGGGGATGTGACAACTGGGGAAGTCTCTTGCGAACAGCTTTACTGTAGGTAAGCAAAATGACACGATCTGGATCTGGTTTGCGCCCCTGGTCTTGATATTTGCCACCTGCAGATTTAAACCGCGTGCGCAGTCGCGCGGCGTGTTCCAAATAGGTTTCGGCTGATTCCTTTTGGGACTCGTCTTGGTTTCAGGTTGGGCGCTCTTTCACGTGGTGGCCACAATTGTTCCAAACGCTTGTTTGCAACTGCAACCGAAAACAGGATGAACGCATTTGCGACATGGATCAAACCCCGTGTAACCTTCTGTCATTGCTTTAATTATTTTGACCATAAACGTTGGACATCTTGCCAAGTTCGAATTGCATTGCCGTGTTTTGACTAAAATGCAAAGCATAGGCTTCTGAACTTGTTGGCAGTCAGGAGACTGTACACTGATGCTCCCTTCACTTGCATTTGATAGCTCCATTGGGTACCGGCATTTAAGTACCAGGGTGTTGTGCATCACTAACAGTTCGTTTTACTTTTCGAAAGGAGACACTGACGCGGCTTCGGCCGATTTGCACTTGCGCCACTGCAGCATTCCCGTCACTGACCTGCTTGGCAACCACCCGCGACAACTTATACAGCCAGGGGCAACGGGCCCTGTGTGGTGGGACCAAAGCTGGTGAAGATTCCAACATCTCACCGCTGGAGCCTAGACCGGATTTCACAAATGGGTTTTGCTATATGGTTGGCCCCAGTGCCATCAAATGCGTCCGATAGGCTCTCGCATGGCTGTCCGGCCTCTCCACAACCTTCCAAGATCACTAGATCACAAAGGGATCCTCTGTACCGAGCACACATGCTATTCGACATGTCCGAAATCTATCCCTGGGATTAAAACCACCACTCTCAGAAAACAATGGGGGTCACATGATTAACCACACTCATCATCCAAATTGTGTCAACCATTCTGCTGATGGGGGTTAATTCCTAGGGGTGTCTTTTTCAGGATGCCCACATTCGCCCCGAACCCCCCCAGGAACTCGCCTCAGGAAGAGCAGCCGCATCTGCCGTGGTAGCGCGAGCAGCGCTGCCTCGAAGTTGGTCGGATCCTGTTGGAGACTCGAGGGAAGAGGCAGGATGGATGTTGGATGTTTTGGATTTAAATAACTGCGGGAACCAAAAAGCAAAAGTATAAACTGCAAAAGTATCAACTGCATGTGTTGGATTCTAATTCAAAAGTATACACTGCGGGAAAAAAAGGCCTGTCTAGAACCAAGCGCACCTTTCCCCCAAACCGCCCCGTTGCCATTGAACTGAGGCGAGTGGCTTTCTCGACTTTTCCGGGCCTGCCGCCTGTTCATCTGACTGACCTGCTTCACCTTTTCGCAAATGCGGTTGCCTGTATCTTTCTCCATGTCTTCTACGGGTTCGAACGGTCTTGGGATTTCGCATGCCAGGTGTGTGCAAGCCAGATTTGAGACATACGAGCAGCACATTACAGGGCGAAATAGCTTGGTTCTAGCGAGCGTCCCACCCTGCAAACACCTAGTCGGGGCGAAAGCCGCCCCCACCTTCGCCGAGCACGCTTTGATCCCAAAGCACGGTGTTTTTGAGGGTACTTACCCTGCTGACAAGGATTGAATTAGGACCATGATCGTCGCTCCCCCCTAAACTACCAACCAGGGGCTACTGAATCCGGGTTGTCTCAAACTCGGGCAACCCCCGCAAAACCAGGGTGATTTGCCATGGTTTCCCCAAAACAAAAGCACCTTTCAACTGAGCTCCCTTTCGGAAAACCGGCATTTTGGGGCCGCGTTTCTTTCCGACTTTTCGTGTCTCGTGTCCTTCTCCAGCGCCCGCAGCAGGCGCCGCTCCACCGCGGCCCGGCGCGGCAGCGCGGCTCGGAGCGCCGCGAAGCGCTCCTCCGCAAAGTGGCGCGCCACGTCGTCGGGGAATTGCGACATGGCGACCTCAGAATCCACAACTTGAATTGAGAGCAGGCTGAGAAACCATCTGGAACCCAAGAAAGGCATTCATGAGACCTCTGTGCAATCACAGGAACTCACCTGCTGAAGAAATACACCTTCATGTGTCAAGTTGCAGATCGCCAGAATTGCCTGGCCGTGTGGTTTGCGTTTTCTCCTAGGGGCCTCCATCAGGGTGGCTTTTGTGCTCCAAGTTGGCCTTCGTGCTGGGCGACCTTTCAGGTGAACTCCGAAATCGACAAAATTCACCACCAAGGGTGGACGTTTCACCATTGGTTAGGGAAACAAAGGGACCTCAAAGTTTGATGGGGTTTAGGTCACTGTGCTTCTCTGAGCTAAAAGTCGTCCAAGGACAGGCATGCTTTCGTTATCAATGCGTGTCATCTCAGCCTCCCAAACTTTAAAACACGCGGAACGCATCATCTGTGGACCATTGTTAAAACAACACCTGTCTGAGAGACATCATCTGTGCTCGGAAAGCCTGAACGCCTGGCCGCCGAACATATCATATACTAGCCAGTAGTATTACTCATGAACTTAGTTCAGCTTCACTTATACATTGCAGCATGGGACCTGAAACACCATCGTGCATAAAGAACTCTCCATGCATATAGAGGACCTCTTTCTTTGGCTCCATGCCAAGCTTTGCTGGGGAGGAGGTAACATCGGGCACGAATACGCATCACATTGGCATCCTTGGCACGTGCTGACCATTGATTGTGGGCCACGAGAGTAGCATAGTGCGCGCCTGAATGCGGGGCATGACTACGTTGTGCCTCTCGGTGCTTGACGTGCGTCGATTCTGAAAATAAACGCATGCACCCAAAGCCCCCCCCCCCCCCGGGAGGACTTTTTGTTCGTTGAACACCTTGGGGTTTCCTTCCGTATGTCAAGCGACAATCAGCTGGCAGGCTCGCCGGTAGTCCCTACGCACAATGGCCGCGCCGATCTGGGGGTTCGCCTGCTGCGGCCTGAGATGTGCGGAATGCTAAGATTGGGAGGCTCTTTTGAGTTGGCTTTCAAGGAACACCGACACGACACCAATCTTTTGGGGCGTGTCAAAAGTCCGGCCAGTTGTAGTGATGCTTCCGAAAACAAAGCAACATGCAACTGCTGGCATTTGGTGTCAAATCTGTCTTGACATGCAGCCATTTGACGCACGCATCTGTCAACTGAGATTTCAACGCCGGCAAGACCATGTCCGATCCCCAACCACTCCCATTAGAGGGGGGGTGCTTTAGGGCCGGGGGCGCCGCAGGGGGGTGTAGACTCTGCCATCGAGCATCCCGAAGCGCTGGGCGCCGAAGTAGTTCCTTTGCACAGAAAGCCCCAGGAACCAATTGTCAACCTGTTGAACACCTAACAAACCAAGACCAAGCTCGAGCCCTGACTCAGCTTTCACAAAATCAGAACTCGATCAAGCCTGGAAAGCCAATGCCAAGATCTCAGGTCGATGTTCTGTTGGATCCGAGAATCCCGAAGCCCGCGCGGAGGTCTTGAGCAGCGTGCCGCACGGCGGAGTGGAGGTCGCCGGCTCCAGGTCCGAGGGAAACGTCCCGGAGGGCCAGCTGGAAGCGGTTTCCCTGGAGAAAAGTGAAGCCCTTTTTCGCCCAAAGTATTGATCGAGCTTGGTGCCTAACAAACGCTAGAACACAAACCCTCTTGGCATATCTCCCACTATAAGCCAGAGCCATGATCCAGCCATTTCCATATGGACCCCGATCGCTCCATCATTCGGACAAATTTGAGGCTCATGTCTTTAAATCAATCTTGTCCCGCACAACAGCTTTTTGTGCTGGCAGGAGGTCTGCCTTGGACGCTTCCGACTTCCACAAACAGTTTGAGAAGCCGCACAGCCGAATCGCCCACGGCACACTGATATGCAACTCACAATTTGTATCGGATGTGACACATTCACTGGATGCCACGAATGATTCATGTGAATGTATTGGATACCAAGTTGGCATACGGCGCCAAGGAGTTGTGCATCCCTAAATTGACCGCATGACAAGCAAGGGCGTCATTGACGCACTCATTTGCTTTTGTCCGTTTCTGGTGGGTTTCCCCCGCACCCGCCTAGCCTTTCCTCGCAGTACCGTCAACAGTAGGCAACTGCTTTTGAAGGGTGGCGAGCATGTTTATTTCAATCTCAAGTAATCTTGGGAGCCCCGAAACATGTTCACTTGGAACTGAAAGCACAACCTCAAGGAGACTAAACCTGGCTTGGAGTTTCAATTTTAGGAACCACCCACTCCAATCCACCACCGACTTCGAGGCATAGCAAGGGGAGCCACGGCACCATGCAATGCCATGCCATGGCCCTGCATCAGTGTACCGTTCAACGAACCCAGCCGAGGGCCGTCGCCTGAATGGCGCCGAGTCGGCAGGGCGCGTGCTGCCGCGCCAAGTCTCCGAGCAGCACCGCGCCGTCGTGAAGGGGCCGACCCAACGAGCGGGGACACAGCTGCGCCCAGGGGAGGCTTAGGTGCTGATAAGTGATGCCTCAGCCGGGAGAAGATACGATATCTGTGTTTAGCATAAATATGTATAGATGTATGCATGTCTATATATATATATATATATGCACATACACCTACATGCATGTATGCACATATATATATATATATATATGTAACAATTTATCCATGTGTTGGTAGTCGAGCTCTCTTGGCATGTACATGAACATGCAGACGTTTCAACAGCTCCATGAACATGCATTTCTCCAGCGACCTATCCATTATACGTTTGTGGAAACTACAGTATGTCGCTGCACATACACACGTTGTACATACATACATGAATCTAGATATATGTAGACATAGACATATACACAAACCAATTTAACATGTATATGCACATGTGCAACCCAGTTTTGCGGTCCAATACCCCCCCCCAATTGCTCCCAACTCTGAGATGGTTCTGCCACCTGTTGCATGCATTGTAGATGACACCCACACGGCAAATGATCTATCTTCTGAGGTACCCAAACGGGCAAAGGGTGAGACGCATTTCAGGAAGCCAAAAAGAATCGGGGTGGGCCAGCCCATTGTTTCAGCATGATTAAACCACTGTTGAACCACTCTTCTGTGGTTTCCATTCAAACGAATGGTTGTTGAACACATTCTGCCCCACCTTGGCCATTGGCCCCCTCCCATTTTGCAGCCCCAAGAGCCGCGGCGGTCCTTGAGGCCATGAACGCCGAAGAAGTGGCGCTGAACCTGTGAGTACCAACCGAAGGGAAACGAAAGCTCGACTTTGGACGATGAACCCAACTTTTCAAGTGGTCACGCTGCCGATACGAATCCGGACTTTTTTGAAGGGGGAAGGATAGAATAATTGATGGCCAGTCGGGTGTCAGCGTACCGCCCGTTGATTCCAAGACGTTCCATTGTTGTAGAGTAAATCCTTTCATACAATAGGATTCAGGACACCAAAATCTTGGGGTGTTCGATTCCTTCGGCCACTGTCCAACATACCCAGCGTCGCTTGTGTATCACCAGCGTCCTGCTTTCCCAACAAGGAGGAAACGGAGGAAACTGCAAACGAAGACTTTCGAACGTATGGCAAACCATGGAGGGGGGGACATTTGGAAGCCATGGGGACAAACAACGGTTGAGCAGCGCCCAACAACCATTGCCTTTTGGTTCTACCGACATGGTTAAATAGTCAAAACGGTTGATATAGGAGGCAATAGAGACCCGCTACAAACTACAAACGGCCCTATTTGGGGCTGGCGCTCACGTGACTTCGGGCCGCCTGCAAAGTTTGCGCCACCACCGCCAACGCATCCGCCACATCTCGGTTCTCCTGGGTCCCACAGCTCAAGTTGGCTGCGGCTCCCCCCGGTTCTGAACCACCACAAAGACACATCCAAAACCAAGCCGTCCTTGGCCAGAGTCAGCCGCGCGAAGCCACCCAGCTCGGACTTTGCATGCAGCTGGTGCCAGCGCGAGCTGAGAGAAAGGTCTTCCAGCTCAACGATCTCGCCGGAGGAGCAGATCCTTTGACAGCAGTCGGGGTTGGGAGGTTGGGAACCCTTTAGGACACCCCCGAAAATAGGCACCAAGAACCACTTCCTTATTGATTGTGGTGTGAGTTTGAGCCGTCTTTCGAGACAGTCCACAACGGAGTCCTGAACCACCCGACAGAAACATGGGAGCCGAAACATACCTTGCAAAGCTTGCTGTGTGAGATATAGAAGTACAACACAAAATCCAACGGGACATTCCTTGACCAGCCTGCAGGAAGCAGCCCGAGCAAAAACGCAAGGGCTAAACGTATGGGCAAGAGTGACTTGACCAACCACAAAGACATTGTCCGCACATCCATCCACAGTGTTGTACCCACCCCCAAGGCGTCAGTGTGCTTTGGGAGACGAGAAAAGTGATCACCCCTGCCGCGAATCCAAGAGCTCAAAGACGAACATGTGGGACAATTTGATATGCCTCACATGCCCAAAATACGGACGCTTGAAAGGCATTCCAAGCACCTTACCTCAAACTGTGTTGCTGGCACTGAGGCTGTGCAAAATTCCGGAGCCTCTCTTCTGTGCCGGGAGTAAATCTCTTTGCTCCAAGCCCTTCCCAATAAAAAAGGGCTTCCCCCTTTGGGAAAACAACATTTTCAGGCAAAACGAAGCCAGCCCTGTCACTGCGAGGATCTCCTGCACCACGAAGTCCTCGTATCTGGCCTGCAATTTTGCAGGGAGAGTCTGGGAAACTCTGGCGGCCAGGGTTGCTTGCAACAGGTGGAAGAAAAACAGCCAGCCCTGGTCCCCTCTCAAGAAGCCAGCAGTGGTTAAGCATACCTAAAAGGGCGGCTAGCTGGAATAGCTCTTGGGTTTTATCGGGTGTTGCTGTGCCATTTTGGACTGTACGAAAGCAACCAATGGCGGCATCCTCGCTGATTTTGAGAGTAATCTTCACCAAGGGGTCCAAGAGTGGTCAGCTCTCCAATGCGTGTTGGCTCGGTCGGAACTCCCAAATCAGGGGCCACAAGGGGCCCGGCATAGCTCCAGGTGCAGGATGAAAGTCGGACGGAGATGGATGCCAGGCTTAAAGCTTTTAAAGGTGCGACACGACGCCCAGTCGGTGTTTGAATCAATGAGAACTTCACAGGCCACCCCTTCCCACAAAAAAACGGCTGAAACTGTTTCCCCCAGCAAAACGCCAGGAATGGAAGGCTAAATCTTTTTGACCACCTGCAAAGTAGTCTTGCCAGGCTTCCCTAAAAGTAGCCAAGCTTGGATTCTGAGGAGCCAGGAGAGCTGCAATCTTCCCTTTGCAGCCTTTGCATAGAACATTCCGCCATCTGCTAAGCAAACACGATGTCTGGAACAAACACATTTACACATTGTTCATTTTCTCAATGTTCAACCCTTGCTGTTGACTTGTGCTCATCTAAGACCCTCGCAAACTGCATCTGAATCTTGTTTCCATTCTTCAATCCATGCTTGAACCTAACCAGGCCAAAGTAAATGAGGCTGCGCTAAAAGCAGGGTCCCTCACATTGATTGGTTTGGCATCATGTTGCATGCCTTTAAACCGCCCAACAGGGCGCTGATATTTGAAACACACGTGCACAAGAGCACACACACACACACACACACACATCATGTTAACATTTACAAGCGCATATGGTACTCACCCCCAAACAAAGAATCACATGCATGTTGGTGGTTTAGCCTGAGTCTTAATGTCCATGTATTATCCATGTATCAAACGTCGGAGCCAATCCAAACTACTTGTCTCTCACGCTTCCCTGCAGAGCCGTGCCGAAAAGGGCCCAGCCTGTTCTTGACAGGGTTGGAGCCCTTGTGGGCCCGTTCTTGAAGGGATCAACGCATCACCACTCAAAAAGAATCCCACTTTCAACACATAACCTCTTGCAAATTAGCATGACCCCCCGAAAGCATCGGAAGAGGAAGTTCCCTTCGGCCCGCTTTTGGTGTTTCCACATTTCTTTTCAGGACCTTTACCCAGATCGCCCCGGCCTTCAATTGCCCGCGGATGGCCGGGTGCTGGCGAAGTATCTGGCCGCCGGTCCAAGTCCCTTGCCGTGCAAAGGTCCGGCGCATGGCGCTTTCGGGGTTCGACTGAGAGAGCCGAAAAAGCGAACCAAGCCAAATGGTTGCTATCCTATTGGGGACTGGATCATGACTAGATCAAGTCAAGGTTGGTTCTTGGTCAACTGAGGAGCAGCTGCATTTGCTTTTCCGGATGGCCTGCTGTTGCAGATTTCTCTTGTACCTCGTTGTCGCTCTCCAGTATGTCCAGGCAGCTTATTTCAATGAATTTGCAAGCGCATCAAACAAACCAAACACAATGGTCACAGCACACCACTCTGCTACACCTTGGCGTCATAAAAGCTCCAACATTCCAGGAATCAACCACACAAACAGGTCCCATCAATAGACATTGGCAGCCAATCACACTGCCGGAACACGCAAACACAAACAAAATTGAACAGGCTCCTCAAAAAATGCATCGAACTCGCACAGGTGGCTGTGAGAGGATATGGCCCGTACAACCATGAGTTCTAGTTACCTCAGGGACGACGGCTTGGAGCATTACATATCGCGGTTGGCCCGAGAGCATGGAAGCCCGCAAAGGAAGAGGCACTCAAGGAACTCAACGAGGGTGTCATTTCACCTTTTACTCCAACGTGTCCTTCGCAAACAAGCAACTCCAGGAAATGAATCGATTCGGGCATCTTCTTGCTGAGAGGACCATCGCCACAAACAAGTCCCAGGAATCTGCTTTTCTTGGATTTGGATATTTGTCCACCTGTGTTTTCGACCCATCTTTTGCGCAATCTCTATGTTTTCCTCAAACTGAGGTTGGAAGCTGCGGCCGGTGTCCGATCCCGATTTCGACCTCTCTGCTCGCCTTTGGCGTGCTCCAGCCACTGGGGCAGCTCTTTG
This sequence comes from Effrenium voratum, assembly GCA_963377175.1. NCBI lineage: Eukaryota > Dinophyceae > Suessiales > Symbiodiniaceae > Effrenium > Effrenium voratum. The sequence goes on along the minus strand of CAUJNA010003847.1, from coordinate 278,296 downwards.
GGAAGGACGAAGCTCTTGGGCAGGAACCTGGCGGGTTCCTAACCAATGGCAGGGGGTTCCCTATGTTACAATTATACATATATATATATACATAGACATATATATATATAGACATATATATATATATATATATATATATGTATGCTAGCCCCCCCTCCCAAAACCGGGAGGGGGGGGGGTACCACATATATGTACTCATTGCTACTCCGCAGGTCACGCCTCTCATTGCCATCGTTTTGCGATGGCGTGTTGTCAAACCCAAACAACAAATCGATACATAGATAGGCAGATAGATAGATGGATGGATGGGTGGATGCACAAATAGATGGATAGATAGATAGCTAGCTAGCTAGATAGATACATAGTCGGCAAAACACAACCTATGTACATAGAGATCCTCCAGGATGTCGAGGCATCCTCTTGACATGGATTGATCACAGCGTAGCATGGTGGAGCGCTGATGCAGTTGGCCAGGGAAAACCCCCTCCCAACTTTGAAGAAACACCGGCCTCTTTAAACCTGTCCAAAAAGCCACCGTTGCTCGAGGATCCTAAGGTTTCTTCAACGGACAACCGTGAGATCTTTTGCGAAGTTTGGCGCAGAGTCTGCGTCTGTGAAGATGACCCTTGTGATACCAAAGGTGGGATTCCCAACCCGACGGGAATTTATTTGAGTATTGCCGAACAGGGATGAATAGGGACCAAAACTTCACTCCCTAAAAACAAAGGTGCACACCCACAAAGAAACTTGGCTTGGTCTCCTCAACATGAAGTTTGAGTATCCAACATATGCCCTGGAACTGAACCTCTGGCTAATCCACCGGACGCTTCGTCCCCCAGAAGTTTACTCTCGGTTGAACATAATGGCACTGAACGCCTGATTACGCGTTGGGATATCTTTCACGGCTCCCTTTATTTCCAACCAAAAAGGAACACGGTGAAGGGCCACCCCGCCTGTAGGACGAAACCAGTCTAGCAGGAGCTCACTTGCAATCAAGCACATTGAAGTACCCACTAAACCTTTTGGGGGAGGGGTGGCTAGCATAGACCAACATTTGGAGACCAAGAAGGTCAAAAAGTCGGCTTTGGGCACGTGAAAGAGGGAGCTGACTGATGAGAAGAGCCCACGGCTTAAGGCAAATGCCAGTGGATGACAAGCCTGCGTGCAAGTTCTCGCAATTCCGGTAAAGCAAACATGATTGGATGAGACAAACATATGGTGTCCTGGACTTGTAGATCTCTTGGCCTGTATTGAAGAGGGAGCTAACCCCCCAGGCAAACACTCTTCTGTTTGAACCTTGTCATTGCTGAAACACGTGGATGCACACCCCTTTTTAACCTGAAAAACCAGGAAGAGTGCCTGATGTGACTTCACAGTTCTTGCCAGCCAGGCTCTTCTAAATGAGTCCTTCCCCAAGGGAGTCAGCCAATGAATCAAATCGGTCACTCGCCAGCGGTGGCGGTTTCAGAGCCCTAGGCTTGACCGGCTTACCCTACTGGGCACAAAGGAACTCCGTTCCATAGTCTCTGATAGGTTTACTTACAATGAGGGAAGCCAGGGTGGCCTGTAGCACCCACTGAATGCGCTGTAAGCTTGGGATGTCAACACGTGCCCGACCTATGCGAAAGGGCAACAGGCACTTTTTCCCGTCTAGGAAAACAAAGGCTCACACTTTGTTTTTCGCTTTCAAGAAGTCCTCCCAAGGTTCTCTAAACGTTTTACTCAGATGATGATCTAATCTCTCATCCGCCCCACTGTCGAGCCAAAAAACGAAGCCAATTAGCTCTTGGCACATCCATCCTTTCAGGATTTGGAGTAAGACCCCCAAATTGAAGAAAACGCATCCAGCTCAGCCTCTCCCCGCTCGGCCTGCACCCACGACGCATCAAGGTGTCACAGAGCCGGTGCTTGTGGGACAACTCCACCGACCCTCGTTGCGCAGGGGGCCGGTGGATTTTACCGCGGGATGTCCCAAAAAACACTCGTGCTGAGTTGGATGCTTAAAGAAAAGCAAAGACGAGGGCAACCAGTTTGGGCATCCAGTCAGTTGCTTGAAAGTGGGAAAAGGCTCCCAAATCTCTAAGCTTGACAACCATTGAAGTGCGAAGGAACTTGTAAAACGATAGATTGGTTGAATTGCTCGTAGAAGTTTAGCCCCAGTTTTGCAGCCCATTGAAAAAAGCCTTCGCTGTTCACGCTAACTCCTATATCCAGAAACGCAACAGAAAAAAACACTCACACCCAAAACCAGATTCTGTAAGTTCGCGCGGTATGGCCGGGTGGTAGGGGGTAGGGGGGGGGGTCGCCCAGAATTGGGCCGAAAGCCCCGGGTTTGCCGGGAATGTGGTTGGGTTCCCACATCCCAACCACCCAGCTACCAATGTTGCGAGCTGCACACCTGCATTCCGAGCAATGCCAACATATAGTCCGTCAAAATGTGATATCCCAGCATACCGATGGGCTCCTGAACAATAGCGTGGGGTTCAGCTGATATCCTTGATTTCGCTTGGACAACATCGGAACAATGCCCAGGTGTCCAAAGCAAAAGTCTTGTTTGTTGCCAATGTAGGCTCTATATATGTACTATGTACCAAGTCCCTCAAATGGACTCAAGCGGGCGGGTTTCAACTGTGGAAGTCCACCGCCCCATTGCCATGTTGGGAGCAGACAGCCGTACAAATCTTTCAGGTGCCACGATGTTTCATCGTAACTTTTCAGGAGAATATCCGATTGAGACACTGTCTTCAATTTGTCTGGCAATTGGACATGGGATGATTGGGTAGCCCTCCTCCGTCTTGTGGTGAAATTGGGTATTTTCTCGCAACCCAAAACAGATCCAGTCTGGACTCATCGTCGTGCCGTCAGTAGCTCTCGGACTCGTAGCGGGTTGTAACCCCTTTTGTGTTTAACTGTTTGGGCCCAACGAGGCACAAAGACCTTTAACAAAACACCTCGATCCCTGCCCCCGGTAACTTGATCTGGAAGACGTGGGAAGTGGTTGATGAGGCAATATCCTGGCACACACACACACACACACATGCGCACAGCGTCCCAACTTCCACTTGCTTCGCCCATAACAAGTATCACAAGTATACCAGGCATGACCCGTTCCCTTTGAATCCAGCGGGGAGAATGGCTCGAAACAATTCTCTCAAGCAAATAGAAGACAACCAAAAGGAGATCTGGGTCTGTCCTGTCCAAACTCTGCACATTCGTGATGACTGTGCTAGCACTTGCAACATCGAACGCTCTCAAAATGATCTGGACAATTTATGACAGCAGCAACCGCCGAACTACGGGAGCGACCTTCATAGTCCCCCCAACTGTTTGGAGTTGGGCAAAGCCCGATATGACTCAATGCTTGTGTCACCAAAGTGCACTCACCTGTTTCATGTTTCGGGGGAGCCAGGGCCAAACTTTTGGCCGTGAGAACTGAGCCGGATGTCTCAAACTGACGCCAGTTGGTCCTGTATGGTTCAAGAAGGGCAGCCAACCTTTTGAGGCAACTGACTCTCCACCTTCCCAAAGTGCCAAAACTGGCCTCGTAAATTTCCGTAGTTTCAATGTCACCCTCAAGAGGCTGGTGCAAGGGGAAAGTGAATCCGAGCCACCCTGAAAACGCCAAACTCATAGGCCCAATGAATCCAGCGAAACTTCCCACAGGCCCCTTTGCCCGCGGCCTGGAGGGATTCTCAAAAACTTGCACCTCGGGCTGCCTTGTTCGCACCACCCAGGGGCCAATGTATTGGCCGTCTCTTCTTCTGGCAATTTCTCAACACCAAAGTGATTTGGTTTCCGGCTTCCAAGAAATCCCGAAGGACGCATTTCCTTCACATGGGCTGATATATATTTATTTCTATACACACACACACGTGCAGGCTTCAAGGCCGGTTTCCACGTGAGCCCTTCAAATACTCCATCTATCTTGCCCGTCACTCTGCTTTATCCTATTTGAGCCATCAGGGGTGTCCCCCCCCCCCCTCCCGCGCCGCCGTCACCGACCCCCGTGTATTTCAACTAAGGACCGGACTACTTCGCCAAGGGTACATTGGTCAAGGAAGCACTCTCTCCTCATGGTTGGGATTGAGGCCGTATAACAGGCAGGGCTTTCGGACAAATCAAATTGCAAAGAAATCGGCGGCGAAACGCGCGCAAAGCCAGCCTGCAGACGCCCAAAGCTTCGGCTCAAAACAGTTGGCCCACAGAAGCCGGGCGCCTGGAAGTGGGCGACCCCATAGAAAAACAATGACTTGTCCTTTTGCAAGAAATCCGACTTTCGGATGCCATGGATGGGGATGTTGGGCCAGACCAGTCACAAACCATGCTAAAGTGCAAGCAAGGTAGGTCCCAGCTGCTTCTGGCACGGCTTTGCAACTCGGCAGGCGCGACAGAAGGCCCCGCATTACAGGGACCACGCCCGCTGAACTGCAGATGTGACCCAGCAACTCATGCACTATTATGTCGTAGTCATCTGAGTGACTGCTGCCCATGTTCACTTCCAGGGTTGCCGGAAACTCCCCCGAGTCCGGCCACAAAAGCAGCAAGCTTGGACACTTTTGTACTGGGGCCTTGAGTATGATTTTTTGATGCAAGGCCTCAAGCACGCACGCCTTCTGAGCGAGTCAACCCTGACATCTTGAAGAAAATCATGCACCCACAGGGGCCCCACAGGGGCCAGTTGTTTTTGGCATTTTTTTCATTTCAAACCAGTATAAGTATAAGTATAAGCTTTCTTGCGGAAAGCTAACAATGAAGCAATCGTTGCAAAGCGTCCTGCCCATTGCTTGCCGATAAAGGTGCCAATATGATGGGTCTCCTAAGCGTCAAGATCAAGTTCTCCAACTGAAAAAACCAACTGCCATGCGGTCGGTCACTCAGCACCATGGTTCTGTCAGTTGTCAATCTGCATTGGACAGGTGTTGGCTGGCTAATTCGCGGGTTGCAATGGCCCCAGGCAAAAGCATGCATGCCGCGTTTGCAAAAAAGATTCGCAAGTTCCACATCCAGTTCTTCTGTCCGCAGCAGAACTCCAGTTGGTTGCTAGTTCATCTGCTTGGCATGGCGAATTACATAAGACTTGAAGGTCCAACGGCCCATGCAGGAAAATCGTTCAATCTCAACACCCGAAAAGACAAACAACAACCACAGCAACCACACAAGCAACAAAGCCGTATGAAAGGAACGCACACCCATGTGGAGAGCGAACGGGCTTCTTGCCGGATCCGCCAAAAGAAGAAACCAGTGGCCAGGCCTGTGGCTGTGTCGGCCCGGGAGAAACCAAAGGCTTCCAGCACTGAGAGCAGCAGCCGCTCAGCGCTGGCGCCGGCGCCCTCGTACCCGGCCTTCGATACACGAAAGGCCCCCCCATTCCAGTTCAGGCCTAGACAATATGTGTTTGTCTTAAAATGGGGGACTCTTTTGGCTTCCTTTGCAACCAGCCCTTTCCATATGCATCTAAACGTACCCAACCTGAAAAGCCTCCACATCACCCTGCAATAAAGCGCACATAGCGTCAATTGGCACCTTTTTGGTATTCTTGCTTGTTCAACCATTCATCAGAACTTGCAAACGTAGAAATGTGTGCACACGGACCACATGCACACACACACACATCCAATATCAAGGACCGCAACCTTCAGGCATGGTTATAGGCGCAATACCCGCGAGCAAGGTTTGAAAAGTAAGGGCGAGCAAAGCCCGGTTCCTGGCCTTGGTGGCCATTCTATTCGAGGGGTGGTTTGAAGATGGGTGGCAGTCGGGAGCCTGATAGGAAAGTTAGCAGTGTTGGCACTTTTGGCTAAAGTGTCAGCAGTGCACACGGGACTCGAATTGAATGCTGTACTTACACTAGCCAGTCTCAGCGCGGGCTAAAGGATCCATGCCGGCTCTTTCAGATTTCTGCAAGTATCAATCATAGGCGGGCGTCACAAAATACCCAACTAAGTTTCAGCATCGTAAGCAAAGGAACGGCAAGTCAAAAGCGCCTGCAACACGGGCTGCCACCATGAACTGGTGCTTTGCGCTTGCACCTACAAAGTAGCCTGAGTTCCTTTTACCAAACACTCCAACAACATCTGGATTTCGCATGGAGCATGCGCCTGGTTGATGCGCCAGAAGAACACCTTGCCATCGCTGCTCCTGCCAGCTGCGCAACAAGGCAAGTCGCAACGGGCGTGGGATCCGCCGACTTTGGGTTGCTCCTTCCTTTTGGGTCCGCTTCAGAGTTGCAATATGTTGCAATCAATCGGCCCCAAGAAGGCACTTGTGTTACACGGAAGCCTCAAAGCGCGCGTCTTCCAATTGCTTCAGGCGGCACTGAACAACAACATGCTGTCCCTTCGAGACCAACAGGAAAATGACATCACCTTCAGCATATAGGAGCATTTGAAGTAAAACCACATTGCCTCGTGCATTCACTTTCACCGGAATCACGAGAGTAGGCGAGTATGGATATCCTTCCTTCCAGGTCACTCGGACTTTCAATCCAATTAAAGTTTTCGACGTTCTGTAAGGAGGCTGAATCCCTCCGTTGAGCGAGGCTGCTTGGTGATTCTCTTGCAGGCAACCTTAGTTCTTGCCAGCAGCAAACATGGTCGCCGTATGCGAAGCTTGCGGCCACCGCTCGGCAATTGCACTTTGCTTCAGAATCTCTGACTCAGGCCCCCCCCCGGTTCTAAGACGGTGGGCGTTCCCCTTTCATGAAGGAATCCCATCTAGAAAATGAGCCCGTTAATAACTGGGAACTTAAGGGCTTGATTTCATTCCCTGTGTCGGATGTCAAAACCAGAGACCTTCCCACAAAATGGACTTCGTTTTGGCTTCCTCTCCACCTCAAAGGGGATCCAGCCGTTGACACATTTTGACGTGGTTCTGCCCAAAGGAAAGGGGCTCCAAAATACATGCTTGCACTTTCCCCTTAAAGATCCTTAACTGGCTGGTGCATGGAAACCTGCTGTTTGCCCGTTTGCTCGCAGTCTTGTTGTAAAATAGATAACCCCCGCTGATTTGCTCGTGCAACACTGTGTAGGAAACTCCCATCTTCGAGCGTGAACTCAAACTGCGCGGTTTCCGCCGATTTTCTGTGGACGTTATTTGTTCCTGCGCTCCTGGAGCGAGACCGCGAGGACATTCAGATGCCCGAATCATGGGGGCATAGGCCAGCGCTGGCAAAACCCGTGTTTACCTGCCTTAAACTCATACAGGCGGGGGAGAAGAAAACTGAACAAGTATTCATTCCTGTAGCTTCCTGTTGGCAAAAGAACAAACATCGGGTTGTGCGGCAATCGACTGCGTCCCACCTAAGCTGCAAAGAAGTGATAGCGGCAGCCAGCTAACAGCTACAAATGCATGTCCAATGCACAGTGGCGGTTGTGACGACTACACAACCAATATGCATAAGCCAGCTTGCAACCTTGTTGTGCCTGTGCCAGTGTCTTGCTGGAGATGGTGCCACGCAGGGAAGGAGTGCTCTTTTTGGTGATTTCTATAGAACGTCGTGTGCGCCATGGTTGAGCTCCTTGACAAAGAAGTTGTCATGGCTCCCTTAACAAAAAGAGCCTGCCAATGAAGAGCCAACCACCATAGTCGCTGGTTGGCTTTGTACCCCTATGAACCCGAGTAGCCAGGTGCTTTGAGTATGGCGTGCACAACTGTGTTCAGTTCCACGTGAGCTGCGCGCGAGCCAAGCCCGCGAGAGCACCTCTCTGGCAACTTCCCCGAGTGTTGGAGTTCTCCAAGCCACTGAAAGGAACTTGAGTTTGGGCGTTAAGGGGGTGGTAAATTGCTGACTTGGGTGACAACCCCCCCCCCCCAACTGCTGCACACAATGAAAAGCAGGGTCCACAAGGGCCTCAAGGGACGGAAAAGGGGCAAGCGTAAGGTTACCCCGCCCACATGCGGGGAATGGCTCTTGCGAAGCAATTGGTGCCACCGTCACGCAGTGGGTGAGTCCAGCAAATGCGAAAATGGCTAGACTGAATCCCTGGTACAAGAGCTACTTTTTCTTTCCTCAGCAACGTGTATGTGCCAAAGGCCTTTGGTTCTGGCAAGGAATCCTGTGGCCACTGAGCAACAGGCCTGGTGGTGTCAGGCCGATCTCTGCCAGCCACATCCCACAACCACACCCTGCGCCCGAAGCACCAGTAGTGCGGGAGGGACGGGGTCCAAAGAACCTGGTCATGGCATTTCATGTTGGTCTGTCTGGGTCCCAACCTCTCGACAACCAATCCTGCTATTGTTTGCCTAAGGGTGGTGCGCAAGGACGCTCATGCGCATGGAGCGCGGCCGCGCTGAGCACATTTGAACACTCTGACCACACTCGAGGCAGCGAAAACCTCTGTCCGAAAAACCCGTACTTCAGAATCCTCCTTGGGTTGCCTGCGCAGCATTGCCAACACAGGGAAAAGCAAAAATAGTGGCGTTTGGCCAATAACATCGCGGCTTACCTTTATCTGAGATTTCTTTCAATGACAGCAACGCCACAGGCGGCGTCTGTACAGAATCAAGTGACACCAAGGAGACTTCCGCAACAAGTTGTGACGACTGTGCCCCGTCGCTCGTGGCTGGCGGCGCGCAAAGTCAGAGTGCGCGTATCACTGCCCAACCCCGGCTTCTGCACATCCCGGGGCCTTGAACACCACCCAAGCCATGTGCTGGTGTGGAAACCTTCAGCTTTTCAGCACTTTTCACAGATTCATGCTGCTCGAGGCGGAAGCCGAAGGGGTGCGCAATTGAGCCGTGTTTTTTTTAAACTGGAAGCACATACCTACGCGGAGGCTGTCTTTCCCTGGGAATTTGGCTATGCGGAGGCTACGCGGAACATATTTGTTGATAAGTGGCCCCGTACGCGAATATGCGTTGGCAACCGGAAGTAGTAGTAGCACCAGCAGCAGCAGCAGCAGCGGTAGTCGTAGTAGCAGTAGTAGTAGTAGTAGTAGTAGTAGTAGTAGTCGTAGCAATAGTAATAGTGGTAGTGGTAGTGGTGGTGGTAGTAGTAGTAGTAGTAGTAGTAGTAGTAGTAGTAGTAGTAGTAGTAGTAGTAGTAGTAGAGGTAGTAGTAGTGGTAGTGGTAGTGGTAGCAGTAGTAGTAGTAGTAGTAGTAGTAGCAGTAGCAGTAGCAGTAGCAGTAGTAGTAGTGGTAGTGGTAGTGGTAGCAGTGGTAGCAGTAGCAGTAGTAGTAGTAGTAGCAGTAGTGGTAGCAGTGGTAGCAGTAGCAGTAGCAGTAGCAGTAGCAGTAGCAGTAGTAGTAGTGGTAGTGGTAGTAGTAGTCGTACTGTAGAAGGTGTAGTAGAAGTAGAAGTAGTAGGAGGAGTAGAAGTAGAAGTAGAAGTAGAAGTAGTAGTAGTAGTAGTAGCAGTAGTAGTAGCAGTAGTAGTAGTAGTAGTAGTAGTAGTAGTAGTAGGAGGCATGTAGGCCAGCGGCCTCAAATACGCCTTGGAGGCTACGCGGAGGCTACGCACAGGCTACGCTGAGGCTACGCGGAATGAGCGAACTCAGCTCTGGCGGGGCCAAGGCAAATCAAATTCACCCTTGTTCTCTGAGACATGCAAGCTTTCAACCTAAGCCTTTAGCGCAAGACAAAGGATCTAGGCAGAGGCTACGCGGACGCTTATCGACAGCTCCCTTTGCCAGTGGCTACGCGGAGGCTACGCAAGGCTACGCGTAGCCACAGGAGCACCATGCAGTTCCCCTCTCCTTTTGACTCCTGCAACAACAAAAGAAAACGCTGCTCAATTGACCCATGCCCAAATCCAACAGGCAAATCGCCACGCGTCAGCAACTTTTACCGAGCATGCGCCCGCTTCTGGCGTGACCCTCGCTCGGCATGTCACGCCAAGAAAACCACGAAGAAGATCACAAAGAATATCAGAATCAGGAAGACCTTGATGATGAGAGCGCCTGGGCAAAAAGCCATCGTGAATTCTCGGTGACACTGAAACCTCAGCATTTAAACAGTGCCGTAGCAGTGCTCCCACTCTTAGCTGGGATGCGTCCAATCTGAAGCTACAAACTCAAAGGCTCCATCCAAAAAGGCTCCATCCCAAAAAGGCTCCATTTAATAGTGAGACGTGTGTTTTCAAACTGCCAAGACTGGGTGTTGAAGGCAAGCCGGTTTTGCACATTTCAGCCATATCCATGCCTTGTGATTTCCTTCACGGAGAATCAACATCAGGAGTTGTTTAGCACACATAAATTCAATTTGTCTATTCGCTTCGGTTGCAACCCCGCCAAAGGTTGGTCCAACGATTGGCCGCGGCGCGGTTCGAGGAAATGTAGTGGAAGTACTGCAGCAGAGAGTCCTCAAGCAGGTTGCGCGCAGCCGGCTGATTGGCTTTGTTTGCAGGATAGTGGCAGGGAACGAAAGGACACACGACATGTTGGTGTTGGGCAATAAAATCAAAGGTAAACAATACACACAAGTTGTTCCAAGATGACCTGCAACAAGAGTACATGTTTACTTTTGTATCTTCAAAGGGCAAGACTAGGGCAAAGTGCATCGCTGCCAATACCAAACAGTTGCCAAGCGATGCCAAACAATACTATATAAATCGGTATAAACGAAAACTCAGCAACGGTAAACCTATTCTTCATCAACATGCAAAGCCATGGTTGCCCAAAATCTTAGTGGAGCTTTTTTTGGGTTACCACTGGGGGGTGTTAGGGAAGGGGGGACTGTATAGAGCTCAATGGCCGGCGCCTGCGCTTTCTTCGTATTGTCCAGCGTGTCGTCCAGATCGTGATCGATGCGCTGCACCATCTCCTCCTGTGCAGTGACCATGACGGCCATCCTCGGACGCGAGAAGGGCAAAAGCAGGGAAACCAGAGGACCATGGAAGACCAGGAAAAGCGCAGGTCAACACATGAATTCCCCTCGGACTTGATTGCACAACCTCTTCCCATGTTGAATGGCACCAAGGGAACAGGCGCAGAACGCCCAACACTCAGGCCAGCCAGGAACAAAATGTGTGCTACTGTATTATGTGGGCCATTGGTTTCCTTCAAAGGGTCCATGTGGTTGGCGGAAATCATGATCAAGACAAAAACCGTGAACAAAATATCTGACCATCTTGTGAAGTAGCCTGGCTTCTTGCTCAAACTGTTGCATTTGAACGGACCAACAAATGTTTCCCTTTTGGATCCCTCAAAATGACCACAAACCACAAAAAGGGGTTGCCCCCCAACATGAGTCCGGGTGAAGCCCTCGTTGTCAATGCTTCAACCTGAGTCTGGTTTCTGCCTGGCGTCTTTTGGAACATCTGGGCCAACTCGCCGATGGTCTTCTGCACGCTCTGCACCGCCTCCGCCCTGGAGCTATGGTAGCCTGCCAGTTTGACATCAGAAGGATCCGAGCGAGAAAGGTCTTGGCTTCCTTCATGGAACCTTTACCAGTTAGAATCTTTAGATATCCCATGCAACCAGGCCTTTGGACCAGCAGCCGTTCCCAAAGGAGATTCTGATGTGCGAGATTCCTCTCACATTACCCTACCCAAAGGAAGCTCACTTAATGCTGCAAACCAAAGGGTGATATTTGAAAACTAGCCGAAAAGGGACTATCAAGGGCCGAGTTCCAACCACAGCTCGAACTGAATGCTTCTGGAAGATTCCCGTGGTGCCAGCGACTATGACTACTTTGGCACTCCAAAGTGTCTGCAAGTTGCGCCAACCATTGTGCAAGCTGAGCCAAGAGTTTTCACGCAGTGTTCACACTAAGACAGACCTTTGCCGTGACTGCTGCTCCTCACAACTAGGATTCCAACATCTACGCAGCAGTGCTACTGTGGATAGACAAAATCCTGCACCACTTTGAAACATGGGAAACCATTTGTTTGTTGGTATTTACCGTGGAATCATCATTCCAGGGAATCTTAGGTGGTGCAGGACTTCGTCCATCCACAGTATTCTTGTCTTGAGCCATGTGCAGGGCTCGCAATCAACCGATTGTGTTGAGAGGCTCCCGACCATCGCGGCAGGCGCTGTAAAAAGGCACTTCTGGCACTCCCGCTCAAGCTCCCCCCTTGACAGCTCTGGTGTTGTTGTTTCGACTTGTAGCTGTATCCTCCAAGCGCAAGATTCGATGCGAGCATCCTACAGCCCTCTCCCGAAGCCCTACAACTAGCACCCTGAAAACCCTCAAAACCCTGAAAACCTGCAGGCCGACTCTACTGCGCACACCTTTTAAACGACTCTTTGAACACCCAGCACCCTGACACCTTGAAAACCGCAACCCCTAACCCCAAAAAGCTTTAACCTAAAACCAACGCATCCTAAACCCCCCTAAGACCCTAAGCCCTAAACCCCCAAAGACCCTAAGCCCTCCCCCCCGCAAAAAAAAAAAAAAACCAACAACAACAAAAACAAACGGCAAAAACAATACAGAAACACATAAAGCCGTAGACACCCTAAAGCCTAAAACCCTGAAAACCCACAAGAAGACCTCATGGCGATTCGCATGTTTTGCAGGCATAGTCATGAAGCCATGGTTGGCACATCGTATGCCTTTTCGAGCAGACCTTTTGACAACTGTCAAAGAGGCTCTGCGACTCGCTCACATGAAGGGGCCCGGACAAATGTCACGTTCTTTGCAAAACCCAAAGGACAGTACGCCGATAGCTTGCTGCTTTCGTGCTGCTGAAGTTCTCGTGGAAACAACGAAGGCTGTGAAGCTGTCATGAACGAGGCATCGGGTTTTGGGCTGTGCCTTCCAGCATGCGTTGGACACGACTGCCCCTTAGTCCATTTGCAAGATCCTCGACATTGCCTTGCGCAGATAAAGTTGGACCTCTCTACTTCCAATGGATGAGAATCCCTGTTATTCTGTGTAAAACACCATGTTTGCCCCCTCCCCCCCCCCAAAATGAAGGATTCCATTTTGACTGGGACACCCCTCCAATCAACTAGGGGCTTATGAATCTGGGCTTTCCATTGATGTACATTGTGAGTACCACTGAATCTACCAGGTTGATTCATCCGGACTAAGGTCTACCAGGGGTCGACATGAACATTCACCATGTCCTCTAAATGGACTAAGGATATTCCGACATTCCCTACAAACGGGCATAACTCTCACCATCCACGGCCTTTTTCGTTGTCACCCCTGCGCCCCTTGCCCCCCGCCTTGTTGCAGCGCCTGACTCCGCACGCCTCCGCCCTCCATGTCCTCCACGCTCGCGGCGCTGGGCGTGGGCCTCGTTTTCAGCAGCAAAAGTCGAGACAGGAAGTCAGGTGCCATTTTGGTGCCAAGTTGACATCACACGACTGGGGGAAAGAAAATGGACAACTTATCCAGCAGTTTGGGTCAAAGGAAATGAACAGCTATGTCTTGTGTAGCATTCCCATCATCATTGTTTGGTTTGCTGCGCTCAAGCGTAGTGCTTAAGGTTGCGCAAACGTTCTCTCCAGCCCAGCTGCAACAAATGCCTTTCTATGGCGGGAAGGTAAAACACCAGCTCCCCAGCCTTTTCTTTTTGACCCCGGCTATGAAGGACCCGAGAGCAGCGATATATCTTGACGCTGGGCCTTTCTGCAACATACACAAATACAAGAATGGCAAACAGATGTGTACGGCTGTATGGCAAGCCAGCGCATGCGGGCTGCTTGGGAAAATGATCTTGAAAATACGTTCACTCGCACTGTGAGCATTTACAGGTGGCGGGGGGGGGGTCTCGCACGTGGGTGGATGCTGCTCACAATTGAACGGATGCTTTGAGAGTGTCACTTCAATGGCCGGGTACAAACGTACTGCTTCCAAGGTCAGAGATTTCAAGCGTTGGCCGTTCACCGATGCGCACCTCTGTCGGCCAGCGAAGGGATTCGAGGCTGAACCCGCTCCAGAAGAGTACATCTGCCTTCTCTTGTCCTGGCGAATTGGGCATGTGTGTGCGCGTGCGTGTGCGTTTCTCGAGGCAGCTGGAGCAAATTTTGCAAATATCCAACATGAAACTCACTGCTTTGGAAGGGTCTAACTAGTTTGACAGAATCTGGTGAAAAGGTGACCATCCAATTCCGTCGTAATTACAAGAGACCCTTTGCTCTAGTCTTGCCGGCATGAAGCGCAGTAGTTTGCCCAGATTAAACCCTTCAACAGCCTCCAACATGTTCCCCTGTGAACATCAGTTCCCCAGCCTGCCCCTACCCCTTACTTGTGTACCCGTTACTAGCAAGCCAGCACACAGCTCCCGACCAACCCCACCAGCACCAAACCACACCGGCACCCCAAACAGAACCCTTTGCCACTGGGGAATCCAACCAATGGCCCAGGTCCCGCCGCACTCCCGCGCCTGCTGCTCCAATGCTTTGGTGCGGTCCTGGCAAGCGATCGCGCGGAATCGAAGCGATCGCGCCCGGGCCTGGATCGGCTGGATGTTTTGAAAGGAAACTATAGGCATCCATCCCAGAATGCGGAAGGCCAACTTTGCGAATTTATGATACACACTCTACCGAGCCATTAGCATCGTTCAATTCCAGGACTACCCCTATCACATCTACACCCAAGGTCCTCCAAGGCATCCTTGAACTCCTTGGTCACTTGTAGCAGCCTGCCGGATCCACGACTGGCTGATGATAGGGCCCCCCCTCCATTGATGAAGTCTTCTCCACAAAGGGAGAATAGATCGCATGTGTGTCAAAAGTCAGGGACTCCTTCAATTGGGTCTCTGGCTTTTGACACATAAATGGAATTCCAGGGGTCACCAACCAGAGATCTTGGCTTCCATCTTCCCACCGCGAGTTGGGCTTTAGGGTTGCCGATGGAAGGCACGGGCTTGTCTTTGTGTCACTCTTGGGACGACAGGCATACCTCCTACAGGAACCACCTTCAACTTTGCGGGGGCAACCGAGTACATTCGATTTGGGCTCCAGTATTGACTCATCTGTGCGCCATTTTTGCTTTCCTTCACATGGACATGTGGGTATGAGTCAAAATTAAACCACCAGGGGACCACAGGTTGTAGTCATTGTTTCCATTTACCAGGGTGCCATTTTGGGTACCTATTTTTGACCCACAGCCATTTCCAACGCCTGGTCTTCAAGGTCTCCACCAGCGTCGAGGCATGCGCCTGGTAGCTCTTGTTCTTCCTGAGCTCCCGGCATTCACGTGGCGATTTGGGTGCTGCCTAAATGAGATGACCATGAAAAAGGGGTTGATCCTCCTTAGTTGGGGTGACTGCCATGAAAAGGTATGTCCTGTTTAGCATCACCATAGTCCTTTAAACATCAACCGAAACGTTTAGGGAACCACACATATTCAGTGCTTGTGTGTGTGTGTCACACATGGGGCCTTGCGGCACCACTTTTGAGAAGGTGGGCAACACTGAGGAAACCATGTTTAAAAATGTTTTCAGAAACTCATCCAACATGCACACCAAAAAATGGAAAGCAAGGTCTTTCCCGATGCTGCAGCACTCCCAAAGCTGAACACGGCCAAACCTCATTTTTATTCCGGGTGCAACCCCGGCATGATGCATGCACATCCAATTCTGATCGAAAGCCGTACTCCTGACCAGGTTTCAAACAAGTGATCAGTGATCATCTTGGTGGTTGGCGCGACTGAACCTGTTTGCCCAAATTCACGGCATTGGCCAAATGAGCCTATCACAATACTTGCAACGAATCCAACGCTGCAACCTTCGTGAATGCCCCATGCAGCACCGAAGCTCGCAAAACCCTAATCACCAATACCCTAAAACAGGTCACTGCAAAACAAACTTCCCTCACAACCATTCATAACCATACCTCAGTATGAAGCAAAGACACCATACCCCCAAGAAGCAGAAGTCACAATAGCCGTAAAGCCATCTCACACGTCACAAGAACCACAACCACATATATACGTATATATTCATATACATATTTGTAATATATAGATATGTATATATTTGTATATATATTAAATATATATTTGTATAACCTACCTATAACCACGGACCTGGGTCATCTGAGGCTCCGGCCCGGAGCTCTTGGCCTTGGCCTCCAGCGCCTCGATCTTCTGGTTCAGCAACTGGGCACACCGAGCGTCCGTCTTCCGGGTGTGACTCGAAAACATGTGGCTTTGCACCTCTTGTTTTTGCTTTTTGAAGAGCCTCCGCCTTTTTGGATGGCTTGGAAAGGGAAGCCAACAGGAAATTTCTTCACAAATCAACACGAAAACGCACTTCTTGGATGGATTGGGTCAGCAAGTAGGCCTCGAGGGACTGTCTGGCAGCTTTCCTTCCACAGGATAATCCTTGAGCCCTTTGCAGGAACCAACCCCAGTGGATTGAAACAAGGGTCCAAACTTTGTGCTTTTTACAAACGTGCTCTTTGCGGAAACAAACAAATAGACACTAGAAGTGAGCCAAAATAGTAGCGCATTTTGAAACGGTGGCACACAAGAGACACACAGATACGCAATGACATGCACCCAACAAAAGCATTCAGCTGCCATGATGATGGCACCCAATGTGTGAAACGTAGAGTACACTACGGACACTGATAGTTTATTTTGATCCTGCTTCCTTTTGTGGTTGAAACAAGGAACTTTTCTGGAGACGTCCTGACAAACCACTTGCGACGATTCTAACACCTGCACTTGGAAACAGCATGGACAAGTCTGTCAGCAGGCTCCTCGCCCACCATTGGGTCAACCATCCAGTAAGGTCCATTTTGACAGAGTGGTGACTGACTGGAACCCATACCAAATGACGACTGTCGATTCAAAATGGCTATGGGTTCGCAAACTTTACATTCAGCCTTTGAGCCGTTAGTCAGGCCTTTGCCCGGCCTGCACACTCTGCTTTACCGTGTAGGTGAGCTCCTGACAAACTTGAGAGCCAGGATGGCCAATTGCGAATACATAGGCAGCTTCCGAAAATCGGAGATTGATCTGACTTGTCCAAAACTTGAACATGTCCTTGGACTACAAAGATTGCTCAAAGGACTTGAAAAGGCAAGGTGAACCGTTTGGGGCCGTGATTGGAATGTCCTTGGACTGCAAAGATTGCTCAAAGGACAGGTGAAACGTCTGGGGCCGTGATTGGATATAGATCAAAGTGGGGACGCCAGGGCAAAAGGTCGGCTTGGGCATTTGAATTGTCATTTTTGTGTGCCCTTCAACGCACCCCGCACATGGAGCTGACTTCCAACAAAGCTTCCTGACTTCTCTTTCACAAGTTGAAGCTTTTGGTTTGATGCCAATTTTCAGGAGCGAGCAGTGCCCGACATCAACATTTTACCACCGCCAATATTCATGGTGTTATATGTTCTACTGACATGGAAATTTGGGGCTTGCAGCTATTCCTATTCCCAAGTTATGGCAAAATTTGCGTGCCACGCTATCGCCTTCACTGCAGCTGATGCTGAATATGGATCGCGGAGATCAAGACGCTTTGTTACTCACCAACACATATGGACACATGTACGGCGTTTCCGTTTGACATCCAGCTGCCTTTTCTCGATCCAGGTTCCTTCGAATCATGCCGCATATTCATATATGGGTCAATCTCAAACAATCGTGTCCATTCGCTCAAACTACCTCATGACAAAAAGTGCTTTCCTCAATTGCCGCTGGTGCATGCATAACGCTGCTGTAGGTTGGTTGGAGTCAAATAATTGACAGACTGGAGCACAGTGCAAGCGCTGCAGCGATCCTCCGAGCCCGGCCTGGATTTGATTTGTCTTGTCGTTGAAAATACCCTTCTGCTTGGACATCTTCCTGCGGCTCAGGGCCGGATTCTGCGCACAGTTCCAGAATTCACCAGATGGAGCAGAGTAAAAAAAAGAAACATGCAACATGAACTTGTATGAAGTCTCCTCACCATGTTTCTCGAGGGTTAAACCTGACCAAAAAAAATGCAGCTTGCGCAAATCCAGTGCCCGTCCTGAGCTCCGATACCTTCTGTGATGCTTCATGGATTTCCCCGCCGATCTCGGCGGACCATCGGTTCAGCTCGGACCTGAGCGACTTGGACAGGGTCTGTGTCAGAAGCTGAATATACGCCCCATACGCCAAGGCCCTGGTATGAAACCCTTCATGTACTTGACCATTGACTAATTAGTTAGGGGGAACTTGCCGGATCGACCAAAACAGACTGCATTGACGATTTCATTTCACTGGGTCACGCATCCAGCAATTGAATGCGAGAGACAGTCATTTTGGATCCCTCCAAACGCAACATGAAATTGCGAGACGTGAGCCAAGGAAGCTTCTGGAGCAAAGCAGCATTCATTCACGGTTTCGCGGCCGTGCTGAAGGGAACCAGCTTCAAAAACGGTGTGTTCAGGAGTTCAGGACACTCTTTGGTGGACTGATGGCCTGGAAGCAAGAAACAGGGGTTTGACACTCGTTGCTTGAGAAGCAACACATCCACTGCCACGCGTCGCCAACCTGGAACCTACACACCGTAACATCACCCGAAAAGGCGACCGTCACGGGACCCACTGATCTTGACCCAAAAATAGCGCATTGCAAACTGATTTCTACCTGCCGGATGGGAACACTCAGCACCTGCTTCTGCGGTTGATGGCGCCGCTAGACAAGACAGCTGGGATGCGATAAGTTTGGGGCACTGACAATGGCTCGACCCTTTCAGGGGACCCTGAACGGATGTGAAACCTGTCTCTGACAAACCCCTCTTGTAGTAGGATTCTCGGATGAATCGCTCGATGTAATCATGGCGCCACCCCAAACGTGGCTTCATCAACTGGGTTCCCAAACAGGACCCCTTGCGGAGTTGAATAAATGGGTGCAACTTTTTTGAAGCAAGCTGGTAGTGTTCGTTGGGAATGAATCAGTTTTCCCCCAATAAGGGTGGCCATCTGAAATATCCACGGGGGGATCGTTCGGTTGTGTGATCCTCCTTGATAGAATCCGTAGTGGACATCAGCAACTTTACTCCAAGGTTCAACTGCCCCAAACGGGCTTCATGAGGGAGCAAACAACCAGGCCATCAATCTGAGCTTACCGTTCTTGCCCACCTTCCTGTTTGTTTGAGAAGGGGGGTGAAACCTCCAAATCATGGCTTTTTGACCCCCTTTCCGGCCTTGCCCTTGACGAGTAGAGGCCGCGTGGGTACAGAGTGTTGGAATGAGAGACGGAGCTGTCCAGAATTCGGGAAACCAACGATTTGGTTTCCAGTTCCTCTGAGCTCCCGGGCGTCGCCTGCGGCGTCGCCTCCAGGCTCACACCTCGAAGGGAGGGGGTCTCTGTGCCAGAGACTCCTGGAATCAGCTTTCGAGCTACAAAACCGATGCCAACAACCCTTCAATACCAATACACTCTCCCTTTGTGGGCGGTTGCAACTTGTCCTGAAATCAATGCCCACAAATGTCTATAAACGAATAGGGTGAATCTTGGAGTCCCAGGGTTCCGGCTCCAACTGATTCTTTGGGGGTCCTTTCGACGCCAAGTGACTTGTTCCCCTCTGTTTGGCGGTCTAGGAATACTTCCCCGTCCGGGTGCCACCATTCACTAAGAACAGGTGGTGCCGTGGTGCCGTGTTGCTCTGCTCAGGACTTTGCAAGGGCTACCTGTATCTGAATAGGGGCCTTGGACACGCGAACAGAGGAGCCACACACGTCACCCATGGTAGCGCGTGAAGCTCGGTCCTACTCAATACGTTCTGTGTGAAACACTTGAGAGCGAGCACCAAACAATGCGCATCCTTGAACATGGGTGACCCTTTTGAAGCCGATACCCTTTTAGCACTTGTTGAAACGAACAAAGGCACTGAAATAACCCGGTTCAGACCCAAACCATTCCAAGGGAATCTTTGGACTGTGGAGTCACTTTCCGACAACGGAACGCGCTGCGCCTGCACCACTCTTGCTGGCAGCCTCCCGCAAGATCTGCCTACAAACAGTCGCCCGCGGCAAGATGCAAGTTGATTATAGGACCAAAACGACTGATTACATGAATCTATGCATACAACGGAAATCACTGGCTACACACTTTCGCAGTTGGGCGTTCTCAACTTGTTTTCCAAGCCAGTACCCTTTTTGGGTCATTGATGTCGCTTGTCAACGCTGCACCATGTGTTTGCGATCGCAATCATTCAATTGTCAAACACGGTACCATGGGTTTTCTTCCGCGGGCCCTTTCGCAGGGCTTTCGTGGCGGGGTCCACTTTCTTTAGGCACTTTCGCGATAAGCTTTTGCAATCTGTCGGACCTACGTTTTGGCTTTCACGGGGGCTTTATGGGATACCCCCTTTACAACTTTTCATTTTCCGGGTTTACGGCAGTGATGAAGTTGAGAAGGAGCTAAAGCACCCTTGTGCTTGCGTATGTTGCCTTCGCTTTTGGCGCTCGTAGCGCGACTTTTGCGTGGCATCATTGAAAAGTGATGTGCCCTGGATTCTTTGAAGGTCCACTCGCTTGCTTTCTCAGCTGGGGCCTGCCAATAGCCTTCTGCCTAACATTACCAATCTCACACTCCATCCTTTTTGGATGATTCGCTTAGTCTGCAAGAGTGCGCCCACGATGTGGTCTACATCAGCTTTCTGCATCCGGGGCGCTGTAGGATAGGCTTTCCTTCCTGTGTTGAAGCTTAAAAGATCTTCGGGCAGGCAAACACTGAGACAAATACACATAATTATTCTATCATGTATTCATCGATTTGGCATCATGTGGCCCCATCATTTTTTCTGTATTTGTTCATCATTTCTCGCGGATTCATGATTATTCCTCGCTTTCTGCACAAATTTGTAGTAGTGCGCCAAAACGATGAACAAATGATGAACAAATGATGAAACATGATGAGAACATGATGAGACAATGCTGAAACATGATGATTTGCTAGCATGTTTCTTAGTTTTCAGAATTTCCCAAGGGTTTGCAACTTTGCCCTCATCATTTGTTTCATCAATTTGTCCATCATGTTTCCAGTAGTTTGCACGTATACCTGCAAAAATGTATAGTAGCGTTGCGAAACGGCTACAACGCAACCTACAAATGATGAAACATGATGAGAACATGATGAGGACATGATGAAACATGATGATTTGCTAGCATGTTCCTTAGTTTTCAGAATTTCCTAAGGATTTGCAACTTTGCCCTCATCATTTGTTCCATCACTGTTTCATCACGTGTCCATCATTTTTCCAGTTCGCACGGATACCTGCAACAATGTCTAGTAGCGTTGGAAAGAAGGCTACATTTTGACCCACAAATCGCGACTGACGAGCACCCTTGCGAAATGATGAACAAATAATGAAACAATGATGAACAAATGATAAGCAACATGATCTCCCGCATGTTAAAAAAATGAAACAATGTCTTCACCGAGGACTATGGCTGTCAAGTTCTCATAAGTTGAAGCAATTTTCTCAAAACAAATTCGAATTCAATAAGCGTCTATAGCGACCGCTCAGTCTGTAATGAGTCTCGATATGCCCCCAACTGCAAACATCTTAAATCCTGAATGTGTTGGCCCATCTCGTTTCGGGGCTATCCTCCGCCACGTTTCCCGCCGAAAAACAGAGGTTACCGCGAAATTGTCTCTGGCCTTTTTGCTGGTACTCTAGTCGTCGGCGAATAAAGGCAGTCGCTCATGTTTCTGTTTACCACCAGAAACGGACGTGTGCCTATCAAGCGCAAAACCAATATGGGGCCAACCCAAAATAGTACCCCGGTAACATCGTGCAATACTAACATATGAAAAACATACAAGATTCTATCATATTTGATGTTGCCAAGCCTGGCTACACGGCGTGCAAACCAGACTTACCCCCGTGCTTGAGATCTTTACTTGTGCCATTCAGGCTTGGCTCTGTTGGTTGTGGCTCTTTTGCCTGTTGCCATGTTGTTCAAATGATACAAACCGGTGATGTCCAAATGGGTCTTGGCCTCTGTTCCAGCTCAAGGAGCCCGAGCCCAAAGCCGTGTGGCTCGCAACACAGACATCATCCGAACTTTCAGGGCGCAAAGGCACCCTGCCCTCAGTTCTCACACGAGACGTTGCTCGTTTCTCGCAGAACCATCGTGCGACGATTTGCTTGTGGCGAGAAACAAGGTTGGACCTGTGAGAAAGGAGTGCCTTTGGGTGGGTTCTTGGGGCTTTTAGTTTAGAGTTTTAGGGCTTAGGTTACTTTACAGTTTGAGGGCTTAGGTTTCAGTTTTGGGGGTTTAGCTTTGGGATGTTAGGGCTTCTAAGGTTTAGGTTTGGGGTTTATGTTTGGGCTTTAGGGTTTAGGTCCAGTTTTTTTTTTGTTTGGGGGGGGTTGATAGGGTTTAGGGTTTAGGTCTAGGGCTTTTAGGGTTTGGGTTTAAGCTCATGGATGGATGGATGGATGGATAGATGGATGGATGGATGGATGGATGGGGTGGGTGGGTGGGTGGATGGCTGGATGAATCAATGGATCATTCCAGTGCAAAAACCAGCCCCTGATGCCCTCGTGAGAAACGAGGAGATGTGACTCACAAGAAACGCGGAGGTTTAACGTTTGTGAGAAATGAGCGTGCTTCCGCCAAGAATCTGCAAACCTGGAAGTAACAGGAGCCAAGGTTCATCTGTCCAACTGAATGGATGTCTCGAAATAGCGTTTTGGATGTTTGAGTTGTTGGGCGTTGCCGACTTGGTGAAACTATCATTAGATGGCATTTCAACCATGACAACCTCTTGTCGGTGAATAGCAAACATGCATTCCCATGTTTGTGCGAACGCCAAGAAGCCAGTCCCACAAACAGCCTTTTCAGGGGTGCCCATTTGCCACATGCAAATAATCAAACAAACCGAGCAATCCGAGCAACCAATGAACACACATGCAAACATCGCCGGTCCGCCGAGCCCCGAGCCTAAACTCATCGGTCCTGTCGACCACCTCAGGGGGCAGAGGGGGTGGATGCGTCGAGCTGATGCGCAGCATCTCTTTTCTTTGGGCGCAAATTGGCCCAACAACACCTCAACCTGGCCATGGAAGATGGATTTGAGTCCACGGATATGTTTCACTGGGGGAGATCATTGTAGGCGATGTACTGGGGCACCCATTCATGAACCCCTTGTTTAACGACCTTTGCAGGCCTCCCTTGTGGTTTCCGCGCGAAATCAGCGGTTGTTGAGGGCTCGGGCCTTTGGGCAAAACTGGCAGGGCTCAGGGGCCAGGGGGCGCTTTGAGGCTGCGGCTCCCATGCTTCCAGCACCGGCCCTGCGCGATTCGTTTCCGACTTCGCGGGGTGTGGATTTTCCGATTTCCCGGGGTTCCAAGTCGTCTTGTTGGAAGGGTAAGATTCTCCAGCCAGAGTCTGGAGAGGTGTTCTGGTCAAGATCTAGTGACTGCCCTAGGGTGCCAAGGTCTACTCTGCAAATTGACAGACGCAGTACCAAAAGAGTCCTTTTCTCCGAGTAAGATTCCTTTCAACATGACATCATTGTTGGGTGTCAAGGGAGGAGTACAAAGTTTTGTCCCCCACCGTTTCTCAAAGACCTCCCGCTTGCTAGGAAGCCCTCCAACTTGTTGTGCATCCTATCAAAGCCCAGCAGAAAAATAAACCGAGAGGAAGATCGCTTTAAGACTTGTCAAGGGAAAAGGGCATGGGAAGGGGCATCGGTGCCAAACACTGATATTTGCATTGGTCAAACGACGGCACCAAGCCTATTGATGACTGTCTAACTTCCCTACGGGAGAACTCGAAATCATCCACATGAGCACACATTCATATTATTATGGTCAAGGATTTGCCTCACGAAAGGGGTCGTTCGTATGTTTGGTAGTGGCGTATTCAGAATGGGGTGCAATGCGATCCTCCTTGGTCCCCGTTGGGACCCTTGGGGGGCATCTCACAACCAAATTGTTGACAACTCTTCCCACTCAAGCAGCTCTGGTGGCGTCAGCCGACCTTTTTGCCCGCACCCAAAGAAACACATTGACCCCACAACGTCAAACTGCCTAGAGCGCCAAAACATGGAGATTAATCATAGATCTGTAAAGGCAAACTGGAACCTGTACTGGCCGAGAATCACACAGACCCTGGGCATTCCCTTTGCACACAATGCTCCGGCAAAGCGTGGCTAAAACCGCTGGCCCACCGGACTTGGACCTGCATTTCGGCTGGCGGGGCGACCCAAAACTGGAATAACCCACGGCACGCACCGAAACCCCAAACCTGAAACCCGGGCCCCGCCGGGTTTGAGGCCCGGGATTGGCCGCCGAGTTCCCGTCTTTCGAGCCAGACGAGTCGAATATGCGAAATCCAGGCCCCACAGACTTTGAAAAGTGATGCACTGGTCCAAACCAAAAGGGTAGCTGGAAAAAGAACCCTAAAAACTTCTCGAAGCGGATAGGGAATTTCGATTGGAGGGAAAGGGACGCACTTCCATTGGTTTCAGGTGGCGAACGAGAGGGCAGCTTCTTCTGGCCTGATGTGAAGGGAAGGGCAGGGAACCCAATGGAGGAACACAGATCATCAAGGAACGCCCTGCAAAGGGTTTACTTTGCGGTTGGTTTACTTGTCCGTTTTCAGGGAATTGACAACAAACACCGTGCGTTTCCCCTTAGGCTCTTGTCCCTTGCTCGACTCATGCCATTGCGCTCGGCTTTTACCTCAGGCACCACTGTCATAGGCAAGCAGTCTATGCCAGCTCTATGCACATCTTGCGAAACATGAGGGCACAAAAGGGTGTTGCCTGCACTGAGGGCCTGTTTTGAATGGTTTCTAAAGGGAAGCTGAACGACGCAAAAACACAACAAACAAATAAAATGGGTGTGCATCCAGCTTGTTTGTTCTTGTAACTTCTTTGCTGACAGTCAAACAACAGAACGACTTTGGTCCCAGAGGGCTCTGACCCAAACGCTCGTGGACCGGTGGCTTATACTCTCGTTAACGGTGCCGAGATTGGCACAGCAGCAGGGTTGCTCCTTTGGACCCACGGACAACTGGTTCAACTGTCAAAAACACCAAAGCAAAACACGCCAGATGACGCAATGGGGCAGGGGCGTCCTTTCAGCCCAACCTAGGTTTGATGGACCCAGAATTCAAAGAGGCAAACTTCAGGGTCCAAAGTTCTGTCCACAGGTTGTGAGTTTTCGCAACTTTCGGAGCAACCCTCAGCTTCCGCGGCCGGCGGCATAAGCTGCGAAACCGCGTCTTCTAACCTCGGGGCTGGCTTTCAGGTCCTTCTGGCGAGGGGACAAGACCGGGTAAAGGAACGCACCCTAAGCTTCTATCTCTGGCAGATTCCCTAGTTCAACGCCCTGCATGCTCGTAGTGAGAATTATGACTGGGGGAACTGGTACCTGAAAGTGTTTTCCAGAATTTTCCCCAAGTGGATGGCCAGGCCAAGCCTAGGCCCACAACTATTTCGATGCATTGACTCGCCCACCAGGAAAATGAGGCCCCCCCCCCAAACGAGAACGAGCGCCACGCAATGACACCCTTCAGGGGAATTCGGTATTCGTCAAAACGGGGGTCGAAGCTAAGTTGTTGCTGATACGCTTTTGATGGATAGCAGTGTTCACTGCTCGCCCCGAGATCGTTGATGCCCTCAACCACTGTTAAGGCGCCCGGTCTTGTAGGCATGTTGTCTTCCAGGGGTATGCGGAGATTGACAACTACAAGCGCCAAGCAATCTGTGGCCAACATGACCCAATGAAAATGTTGCTTTCCTGTTGGACGCTTGCCAAGACTGTGAGGGTGTCGATGTGTTGGCTTTACGCCCATGGTTTGCCCTGCGTTTCATAATGGACGAGCTTGATGCCACTGTTGAGCTATGGCAGGCTTTAGGCCCGGGATGATCAGACCGTGCATCCGCTCTTTAACCGTAGCCCATACATAGATGATTGTATTGCGACTGCAGGGGTTGCCACGTCCTGTTCAGCTTGCTGGCGCATTGCCAGCGCTTTTCGAGTGCAGTGTGTGCACACTGGATGAGTACCATTCTGAATGGTGTGAGATCGCTCAGCAGTCAGATGGCATCAGCCAATTTGTGGCAGCCGGAGGAGATCAAGCTTGCGAAGCTGCTGTAACTTCTATGAACAAAGAATGCGGTGAATGCAAAGCAGAACAAATGCCAGCAAAAGCGACCAGCATGTGGACCCTTTGGCAGCTGTCTACATCAACGCAAATCCAGGACTCAAGGGCATTCTGGATGCTTGCAGATTGTAACGATAATTTGTGTCAGACAAATTCCCTCCTGCGCAAGCATTTGTTGATCAGGGTGGGCTGTACCCTCAGCATCTAGATGCTTCCAGGCGCAGGAGAAGCAGGCGCAGGAGAGGGAACAAGGGCGGCGGCGATCGCTATTGCCCCCCCCTCTCCACCGCCCCAACCCCACCCAAGAAAACGATGTTGCGTCAACCCCCATTGATGGCACCAGCGGCAGCAGAGAAGTAAGTACGCACAAAAATGTAGGGTAAACCATGAGAGTTGACCCAATGTGTTGCCGGCAGACTTTGCCAGGGTCTGCAAGAGGGTTGCTGCCTCTCAATTCCACACGGGGGCAGCCGCAACTTGCGGCACCGGCGCAAAGAGGCTTGTCGAATATGGCACCTCCAACATGGGCCGCTTTCAACCACCTCAGAAAGGGTTTGGCGAAATCAAGCAAACACATGTTACTTGGCACTCGCCAAGCATCGCCCGGAAGACGGATATTGCCCAACAAAGTCCTTGAAAGAAATACAATCTGCATAGTTTGGAAGGGACACCTGGCAAGCGCCTGCAAGTTCTAGGAGGAATCTCGAGGGGAGCATCCGAGTCGAGACCTGTAGCACCTCCTTTGCGAAGTTGGGGCCCGCGCAGACTTGGGAAAGGCCTCGCTTTCATCAAAGGGGTTGTCCTCAGGGAAGCGCCGACGTCATCGCTAGAAATCTGGGTGTGGCGTTCGGAGTGGCACATGCAACGGGTTCCCCTTTCCCTCAAAGAGTCATATGGTCATTGCACAAAGGCCCACAGAGCGCGCAAAGCGCCATACGACCTCGCTTCTGACAAAGTTTGGACACTACTGTGATGGAAGAGTTCGCCAGCGGAATATGTAGCTGGTTGGTGAAGGTGACAAATAGTGCTCTCCCCCTTGGGATGCATTGTCGGAGTGGCTTCCAGGTTGGCAAGGTGTCTGCGGCTGCTACAACCTTTGCTTGAATCAAGAATCTGAGCAACACTTTTGCATCATCGCTCTACAGCTCAGTTGCCCACTTTGAGGTGTTCCAGCTTCCGCCGAAATCCCATTCCCATCACATGCGTTGCTACACAGTAGTTATGGAAGGAAAGGCACCTTTTTGGTCGTGCGATTCTTGAAGGGAATCCCTGCCCAAAAAGAAAAAATCGGTTTCACTGGACAACCTCTGAAGTGCTGCTCTCTGGCCGTCAATTGCGGCACTCAATGTGTAGGGAAGGTTTGCCTGTTATGCAGGCGGCTCATTGAACAAGGGTGCACCTCCCATGCCGATTGTGGCACATGCAAGCCCACTTCAAAGGGGACGAGCCGGACAGAATGGCAATATTTTGTTCATGCAAGGCTGTGTAGGTGTAGCTGTAGGTGTAGTCGTAGGTGTGTGTTTTGTGTGCATATTGTTATCTCCAAATGGTTGTTGTTGTCAGGTTATATTTCTTCCCCAAAACCAAGGCGACAAGAAACAAACATGGCTGCAAGGGCGGGGGGCCAGTACGTTCCTTTTTCGCGGGACAACCCGGAGACAACACACATGTCGCCACGCTTTAAATTGAACATTCCCCGCTACTTCTCCCAGGGCTTTGGTTGCAAGCAGCCACGAGGGAAAGAGGCGAAAGCTCTTTTTGAGTTATCCCATGTCAGAGAAGAGCAGCTGCAACGACAGGGTGGTACTGAACACATGGGGCCCAACACGAAAACCCACACTACCAGTCATTGTTAGAAGCCCCACCAGGACAGCCCGAAGGATCGGGCTTGATGCAAGAAGCACTTGCATGAAACCCAAGCAGTCAAGCCCGCAAGCATCTTGCTGACCATGAATACCCAAGATAGCAGCCGACAGTGATTGAACCTCTTGATCCCACGTGAGATTGGTCCGTACGGGGTTGGGCCTAAGTTATGATATGGAGAAAATGACATCCAACCGCCCAAGCGAGTCATGATCAAAACCCAGTATTAAAATGGTCTACTCAGAACCATGTAAAGAAATGAAAAGGCGGCGGCAACCATTTATAGCTGGGATTGTCCCTTACTACCCTCCAGTTATCCGACTAGTGAATTTGAACACCACTAAAACGTTCCCTGTGAATCCCGCAACCTTCGCGATGCTCTGTGGGCGGCCCGGTCTGTCGAAGGTTCGTGGGCTGCCGGTGACATGTTGTATCTTTCTCTGGGGTCAGGACTTAGTCAGGACCCAAAAAAGGTTCAGCCCACTTGTCAGAAAATGCCCATGTTGGGGTTCCATATCACATCATCCCACTTTAAGACGAAGCTGTATGCTTTGTCTTGGGGGGTCCTTAAAACCCAATTGCAAAGGGGTGCCCCCCCAAAAAAAGAAAAGAAAAGAGAGGACCATACCCTGTTTCTTGCTCCCCGACCTTCGTGAATCCTTCCGGTTTTTCCGGGGCATCAGGGCCCGGGCCAGGCCAAGGGAGATCAACTCGCTCTCCTTCTGGGTCTGGGCCTTCGGTTTGGTCCATGCCGGGGGTGAGAATCCGCCCAAAAGCCCCACTTGACGTACTTCTTTCGGATCCCTCCTTGCAGAGGGTTCCATGGAGCAATTGCCCTAAAGTAATGCAACCCAGAGGTGGAACCCCAGCGAACAAAAAACAACATAAATGGAGACGTGCACTGCTATGAATCATTTTGAACCACACATGAAGAGAACATAATCGAACATGTATTGACTCGCTCTACCTCAACGCTAGGGCTACTCCGAGAAACCAGGCGACAAATAAACTTTCAAGAAAGCATCAGGATTCCAGAGTGTACCCTTACCATAGTACCCCGTTCTTGGTTCTACACCCAAGAAACCCTTGCTAGGGCCTAAGCTTCCAAGATCCCAGTGGAACGACCTCAGGGTTATGATCTGGGAACCTTCGAGTGTGCATCGTTTGACTGAACTCTTTTCTGAAAGGACTACGAAGTCCTTTACAATGTCGGGTGTGAAGATCAAGCCTTGGGTCCAAAAAAGAACAAAAGAACTTTATCTTCTCTAGGCTCTGATGGGCCAGCTGCATGGTTTCTTCTCTGATGGGTATCCAGTCTGAGAGCAACTGCTGAAGCTGAGGGTATCTTGGGCAGGTACCTGCAACCTATCTTGCAAACTTGTAGCATTTCCACACCGGCAAGCATTTGCCATGCTGACCAGTCGGTGTGAAAAGGGTGCAAGGAGCAGTTTGAAGTGTAAATGAAAGCCAACCCCCGCCCCCTTTTCGGGATGTTTTTTCAGCTGGCAACACAATTTCTTTGAGCAGAGGGCTCTTTGTTTCGGGGCTCCCCGCCCAAGCAGCCGCCACATGATAGCTGCGCTCCCGCCGCTTCTGCGCTTCCTCAAATGGCTGCGCTCAAAGCGCGGGCATTCCCGAGACACTGACAGGGCTTTGATGCCCCCAACTTGAATTCGGGAGTTTCCTCAAATTCGGACAAATATTTCTTGAAGCTTTTTGTATCAGGTCGAACATTCCGGGATGGACCTAGTTGACTGCTCCTAATCAGTGCCTTCATGTTATAAGACTTTCGTGAGTTCGTGGGGAAAGGTCCAAGGGGCGTTTCGCCGCTGACTTCCAACTAAAGGAACTGATTGAAGATGGAAAGGCTGAGAAACCCAAACCGGCAAGAACGTCGGACAGGTGAGCCGCACGTCCCATCTTGGGGAGGATCACTAATACATCACCTGGGTTCGGAACCAGTCTGGTGTTCCGACTGGAAATCAGCATTAGCCAGAAGCTTTTGAAAAGCACTCAATTCACACACATAGTTTTGGGAATCCACAAGCAACAACAAACTTTGGTGCACTCATTTTGATTCACACAGATGGTTCTTGGGAATCCATGAACACAAACCATGGACAACCACATGAGTTTGTTGATTTGTTTGTGAACTCAACAAAGAAAATTTACAAAAAGCAGCCATCTTAGCACAGATTCACCATTGGTCGAACGAGCTCTGGGACCCCAGCTGCTCGTCTCTGGGCCACCTGAGGGCTTGATTCGACTCGATTCGAGTAGCTGAAACGAGTCGACCTCTGCCTTTTGGCTCCGCTTATTGGTTGCCTTTTTTTTTGCAGAGGGGAAACCTTCCCCCTGTGGTCCTGTCCAGAGGGATTGGAAAAATCGATGTGATCCATGCGGCTCCCCATTTCGCCTTCCTTTTCCGGGAATTGAACGGCTTCTTTCAGGCTGCAAAGCTTACCAGCTCCGGACACAAATGCTCGGCAGCCATCCATTTCTCAGGAACTCACTGCAAACTCAAGAGTCACAGCAGGGTTTGCTGAATTAGCTTTCACAAAGTCCTATATCAAACATCGTGTGACGCATATTCGAAGCTACATCTATCACAAGGCTTGGTTGGCCCAGGAGAAGTCCACATCTGCATCAGCCACCGAGAGGAGACAGTCCAGAAACTGGGGGAGTGAGGCATTCTGGGACCCCATCGTCGGGTTGCTTGCTGCTCCACGGCAAACAACTCGTTTTGAGTGTCCCCATTGCTACTCTCCTGTATCCAGCCACAGACCGGCCTTGCCAATCAAGTCGGATCTGATTACACGCAAAGGAAAAGACTATGGCAGAAGCAAAAGGAGAATTGGAGAGCTGGCCACAAGCTGCCAAGCAAGTTTCCAGGTGGTCTCTGGCCAAAGTGTGCATTGGAAGCCTGGAAAAAGGCCCGGGGAGGGGGGGGGTCCGGAAAAACTGGTTGTTGAGTTCAGGCACGTGTTCAAGGCTCAAATCTTGCTGTTCCACCCAATAGAACCGCACACATACCAAACCCTTAAACCATTGCAGAGGTGTTCTGCTACTTTTCTTATTGCCTTGATAGTCCAAGAGGACTCCTACACTGTCAAGGGGCGTTTGTACATGCTTGTCCCTCTTGGAAGGGCAACACTGCAACCTTAGATGCTGAGTTGACTGGCGAAACAAAACTTGACCTTTTAGCCCTTCACCCTGCAGCGAACAGCAGGTCGCAAACTGCGCTGACGTTCGCCAGTTTGCAGTAGGTCGGAAACGAAACCGACTTTTGAGTGCTTGATTTGGGTATAAACGTTCAAGAAACAATGCCTGATTTGTCGCAACTATACTTGCATGTCTTGGTCGTGGTATGAATCATCCGCAAATCCAAAGAAATCCGACTTGTTCCATCCAAGGCAATGCTGAAATCGAAATCGGCCTCCTCCTCCACAGACAGCGCTGCTGGTCTGGCAGGGCACGGATCTTACTACCCAAGAGTTGCTTTCCAAAGTAGATTGGCTTGAATGGGGGCTGGGGCATCTGGACAAACAAAGCAACAATCTGAAGCCGTTGAGTTGATTGGCCAGAAGAAGTTTGGACTTTTTGGCCCTTGACTAGCCCACTGACGAAACAAAAACACACTTGCGACCTCAATAGGTTAGTACGTACTCCTTCCCCTTGTGGCTTCGTTGGCTATTTGGCACCCAGGGCTTTTACCTTCTTGTGGCAATTCGGTGACTGGCCATCACCATCACAATGCTAGATGACACATTTGGGACATGCCTGATCCGAGGGCTTCTATACAACGGCCAGTGG
This sequence comes from Effrenium voratum, assembly GCA_963377175.1. Lineage (NCBI taxonomy): Eukaryota > Dinophyceae > Suessiales > Symbiodiniaceae > Effrenium > Effrenium voratum. Next base: position 246,682 of record CAUJNA010003847.1, on the reverse strand, counting down.
CCAGAAAAGCATCGACTTTTCCTGTGGCGACTAGGGTGGTCGGAACACAACTACGCCGTCTGCAAATTAGATGCCCGCCTGCCATGGGTGAAAACAGGGCTTGCGCTGTTTACGTTGGTCATGTTGAGACGACTGGCAAACAACTGGTGCTGGGCAAAGTCACCTCCATTCCCACATGTGTCATTCAGAATTCAACGGGGGTGTGAATCAAAACTAGGACGGCACATTGCTCAAAAGTGCTTGTGACTTATGTTGGTTTTCCCTCTAAAACCGTTCCCTAGATGGCGCTGTTTCGTTTTGTCACACCACCATCGGTCGCGATACGTTCCCGCGGTAACCCTGTTGTGCCTAGCCAAAGTGGTGACCTGGGTCAAGGGAATTCTGCGAGACTTAAGGGGACTTCTGAAGAAGGTGTTAGGTTCAAGGAGCCTGACGTCTGTGCCCCAACTGCGGCAGAGTGGTCACTTAGGGATCGCTCAAACGGTTCACTTAGGGATCACGGTCAATTAGGGATACACGCTCACTTAGGGATCACATTCCCGGATCACTTAGGGATCACATTCACTGATCACGGGGGTGGGGGTTTGGGTGGGGGGATGATAAGCACACCCGCTCAACTGCTGCAGACCAGCCTGCTCTTTTATGATTACAAAGTAACGGGGGGGGGGGGGGTTGGGTGGGGGGGGCATGATAAGCACACCCGCTCAACTGCTGCAGACCAGCCTGCTCTTTTACCGGATTACAAAATAACACCGTTCTGGGGTGGGGGTTGGGTGGGGGGATGATAAGCACACGCGCTCAGAGGTGCAGACCAGCCTGCCCTTTTACCGGATTACAAAGTAACATGGCTTTGGGGGGGGGTTGGGGGGGGGGGCATGATAAGCACACCCGCTCAACTGCTGCAGACCAGCCTGCTCTTTTACCGGATTACAAAGTAACATGGTTCTGGGGGGGGGTTGGGTGGGGGGATGATAAGCGCACCCGCTCAACTGCTGCAGACCAGCCTGCTCTTTTACCGGATTACAAATAACACCGTTCTGGGGGGGGGGTTGGGTGGGGGATGATAAGCACACGCGCTCAGAGGTGCAGACCAGCCTGTTTTACCGGACTACAAAGTAACATGGCTCTGGGGGGTGTTTGGGGGGGGGGGGGGGGCATGATAAGCACACGCGCTCAGCTGCTGCAGACCAGCCTGCTCTTTTACCGGATTACGAAATTACATGGTTCTGGGGGGGGGGCATGATAAGCACACCCGCTGAACTGCTTCATCCCAGCAAATTCATCTCTTTCTGGGGGTGGGGGGTGGGGTCGGGGGGGGGATGATAAGCACACCCGCTCAACTGAACCAGCCCAGCCTGCTCTGTAACGAAATGGGGGCATGATAAGCACAACCGCAGAGCAAATTCATCTCTTTCTGGGGGTGGGGGGTGGGGTGGGGGTAAGCACCCGCTCAACTGAACCAGCCCAGCCTGCTCTGTAACCAAATGTGCAAATTCATCCGGTTCTGGGGAGTGGGGGGGTGCATGACAAGCACACCCGCTGAACTGCTTCATCCCAGCAAGGGCGTGCAAAATCCAATCAACTACCGCTCAACTGAACCAGCCCAGCCTGCTCTGTAACCTAATGTGCAAATTCATCTGGTTCTGGGGGCGGGGGGTGAGCACACCCGCTCAACTGAACCAGCCCAGCAAAGGCGTGCAGAATCCAATCAATTTGTTCTGTGGTACATGCAAACATACGCGCGCCTACGAACATACGCCGCAGGGCATACATGTCAACACGCATGCACACAACCACATAATACATGGACTCGCCAGCATACGTAGTAACATATGTCATGAGACATACACGCCACAAATGTCATGAGACATACACGCCAACTTCAAAACGCGATCCCGGAGCGACCCATTTGCGCGATCCCTAAGCGAACCATTTGCGCGATCCCTAAGCGACCCACTGCCCCCCAACTGCGGTTGCCCCAGCTTGGGAAGCCCCTGAAACTTTGATCGAAACGATGCACTGCTTCCCTATACTCGACTGCCATTACAAGCTAGGGGACCCATTTCAAGCGACACTCAAATTCTGATAGAGGCTACAAGAAGCGAACATCTTCCCAATCGAGCCATGCTCATGTTGATGCCCTTGCCAAATTTGTCAAAGGGCCGCACAACTATTGAAGTCCTTCCACTCAGAGCCATTGCAACACAGAACACCTCCTCCGGCCCGCTCGCCAGAAAGCGGGGAGCCTGCCTCGTCTCTTTCACCTTGCCAGCCATGGAGCTAACTCGGGGTTCACCGGCCGTTTTGCCTCTCGAAGTCATTGCCGTGAGGGTTCCTTTTGAAAGAAAGCTCACCTGTGGATGGCTCTGAAGGGACAACGTATGCCTACGGTGGCAACTGTCCAAAGTAACCCTTGTTTCACTGTTTGGTGGCTAAGTCAAGTTACTGAGAAGGGCTCCGCACTTTTTCAGGAGTCCCTCCACCTAAGTGGGGTGTCGAAAAGGAGGCCGGGAAACTTCAACAACTCCTTCGTCTTCTTGCGGGCTCCCTGGGCAATTCAAAATGAGATGTGTTTGGTCTCCTTTTGAAACAAGCCCAGAATTGGTCAAACTACTCGCAACCGGCACCAAACAAAACCAGATAAGTGCCCTTGGTTGACTGCACGTGGGTTCCAACGAAGGGGTTCCGGGGTGTCACACACGTATTGCGACGCAAGCGTGAACATCCGTTTGTTGGAACCCGTTTGTTCCCAATGCAGCGGAGGTCGACCAGTCCAGACTGAGGGCCAAACGGGGGGGGTTGGAGCCTCAGACGAGCACAAATCCATGGCCACCCAAAGGAATCGATGTCGAGGAAAGCCGAATTGTTGGGCCTGAGTGCTGGGGAGGGGATGATGAAATCAACTTTCAAAGACCTCAACCTCAAGGTTCGGGAGCTTCGAAAGAGCTAGCGCTCTCCCAACGGCCAGCGGAGGCTTCATTCAAGTTTCTTATTCATTGATCGATGCGGAATTGATGCAGACTTGGTGTTGTTTGTTGCGGCACACTTTTCTGAGAGAAGCGACTATGGTGGTGGAGGCTACATATCGACCCTATTCGGCCTATTCGGTGGGAAAAAGGGGGCATGCAAAGATATCTAAACGCTCGTAGGGACTTTGTATTTTCAAGCGATTCCGAGTCAAACCATAAACACTGAACGGTGGCTGCATCGTGGCTTTCTCTCGGGTTTTCCCGGCAGGAAATCAGGTTTGCATTTGTTTTTCCAGCTTCCCCGTCAGCTCCAAATGTCTTCCACCCGCAAAGGAACAATGGGAGGCCTGATTTCACGGACAGGAGCGGACCCTTTCCTCAAATTACGTCTCGCAAATTCTCGGTGCCTTTGCGTGGTCCCATTGGCAACTCTCGGGGTCCCGCGCCTCCCCAAAGAAAGCGTAGAGGAACTAGCAACAATAACTTCAGTGTGTCACATGCCTCCAACTCATATCCTTTGCATCAAGCAAAGGCCGATCACCTCCCAGCTGATATCGGGCTAACACCTTCTCTGTTGCCACGGCAAAACGTCAATCAAGGAAAGGGCATAGCCGCGGGAAATACTGTGCTTTAGGGGAAAGTGGTTTGGACCCCGCACCTCCCACACAGTACGAATGCTGGTAGTCAGCATCGGCTTTTGGGTTCGGTCTTTTGGGTCTCAGGACCATTTTGGTGGAATCTCAGGATCCTGGGGCCTGGGGGGCAATGCCCTGCAACATCCCAATCCAACTGGTGGAACTGAAGCAATGCAATGCCAACGAAGCGCCCGAGTTCAGACGAGGCGCCAGGATGGACATCGCCGCAGGCGCGGGAGCCGCTGGCTGCTCCACCTTAACCAGCTCTTGCCATCTGGGCTGAGCCTTCTGCTTCGCCTTCGGCTGCAAAGGCCTTGGAACACTCGGTCACGGAGAGAGGAGAACTCTCTCTGAGACAAGCCGGCCTGCTCGACTTCCCCAGCCGAACTCTGAATTCTGACTTACCAGGTCGGGCCTTGACCCTTCAGCGCAAACGATGAATCTTTGGTGAAACCGCCGAGCAAGTCAGAGTGCGTGCCTCGAACATGCTGCGTCTGTAAGGTCCTTTGAGCTCTCTTCTGCTGCAATGAAGAGGAGGCCTGGTTGCAAAAGGATGTGCTTGAAACCAACTTGTTGTACCACCACGAGCTTGATATCTTCCCATCTGTTCCACCACTGGGGAGACTTTAGACGGCATGTAACGAACGTGTCCTTGTTTGGAGCACACATGGGTACAAGCTGGAACCCGTTACAAACAAGCCGTGTTGGGGTCCGGTAAACCATCACTCTAGCTACATGCACTTGTAAGATATGCCCAAATGTTGACCCTGGCAAAGTTATATAAGCTCAGAACAACTTTCACCCACCCCTTCGCATTCTCTTTGCTGAGTTTGAAGGTACCCGAAGAGAAGCTTGGAAAAGGAAGCTATGTCATTGGGTGCAACTGAAATCGCCCTGACAAAGCCGCAAGGGTGCCCAATTTACGAATCCTGGCAGTTCAAAATGCCCCAACCATTCTTCACTATGCCGCGAACATTCTTCACTGCTGCTTACAACTACCCAAAGCAAGCCAGATCCTGGTCACCCTCCAAATCCTGCAATGTTTCTTCTTGACCCCCAGCCCGGAGGAGTGACACTCTGGGCTGCGGCGTTGGCAAGATCGCAGACTTCATCAGGTTCTGTGGAATGTCAGCGCCTAAGGGCCAGGCGAAAGTCGCTGCAAAGCCGTTGTGGTATGTGTCTTGACAAAAGGACGCCCCTGCAACCGGCCCAGCTGGTGGGTCTTGCCCTGTTTTTCCTTTCAACCAGGCCGAAAAAGGGTGCCCTCATAAGAGACTGGGAGGCAAGTTTCCCTGCAGGTTCCTTCAACATATTCGTTGCCTCGGCCAACTTTTGCCCCGAACAACGTTTCCGGACGCCGATGGACATAGGCTGGGTTCCCATGGACATGAGTAAGTCTTCCCAAGATGGGATCTGCAAAGGCCAAAAACAAACCCAGGACTCCACCTGTGGTTGGGAACGTTCCCTGCGACTGGTTGTCATGGTTGTTCTCTTCGAGTTCGGTGGGGCAAAGGACCGAAAGTTTGAAGGGCACAGCCGGGCACGGCAAGACTCGGTCCCTTCACTTGGCCAGGCGTTGCTTTGTACCAAAAATCATGGGCCCCCGTTAGGCGCGTCCACGGAGTCCGCAGAGTTTGCCAGGTTAGCCAGGACGGGACAAGTACACATGGAGGATTCCCCCCGGAAAAAAGAAAGAAAGAGACATCTTCACCAGGGTGCGATTACCCCACAGCGAGCTTCTTCAGCATTCCCCTCAATCTCCGCTTCTCTGAGTGTCCAGAGTCCTTCCTGACTGTGTAAAAAGCGAGGTGCGCTGAAAACGGCACCCACCGAGCCGTGTCGCCCTCTCAGCTCTGGGCCCATCTCCAAGGCAGAGTGCAGCTTGAAGCCTCGCCCCGCGAATGCCGTATGCCCCAGACCGGAGACCGGAGGGTATGCCCCGCCTTCGCCAAAATAGGAACAAACACGTAAAGGCAATGCCATGCCCCTTGTAGGGGCATGTAGTCTACAGGCACAAGATCGCCAAACCCACATTAACAGATACAGCCACACGGACCATGCAGCACGACATGTTGAGTGCCGCAGTGGTATGCTCTGTGTGTATGCTCTGCGTGTATGCTCTGCGTGTATGCTCTGCGTGTATGCTCTGCGTGTATGCTCTGTGTATGTAGGCATGTAGGTGTGTAGGTGTGTAGGCATGTAGGTATGTAGGCATGTAGGTATGTATGTAGGTATGTAGGTATGTAGGTATGTATCATGTATGTATGTAGGTGTGTATGTCCCTGGGTCTGTCTCCCTGCCTGCCCGCCTATGTGCAAGTAAAACATAACACAGCATAACGGAACACACTACAATCGCTTCAACAAACTCTGCCCACACCTACCCTGCAGCCCAAGTTTGCACAGCTCCATCCTCCTGTTAAAACCTAGTGCCTGAAAACTTCACATTTCTTTTGGTTCAGCCAGCACTCAACGAAGATAACACCTGTGCCGTGGTGCAAACTTCTGGTGTGGGCAACTGTCATGGCCCCTAGCTATGAAACCGTCTGATAGCTTTCTAGCCGCCCGCAGCGAAGGATCCACAAACATCCTTATTCGCCACACCACAAACCACATTTTGCGAGCTTGATATCATGGGAACAGGCAATCCTTGTTCCCTCTGAACTCTTTCAGGAGTTGACGCAAACTGCTCTTACAAACCTTTGATTTGATTCTCATCGGCCTGAGAAATCTGGGAAAGCTCTTATAGCTTTCATCTAGGCCTTTTTAGATGCCGCTAAGAACTGGGAATACGAGCATGTGCTTGCTCCAGGCCTTTTGTGCGTTTGATTTGGCTGTGTGTCAAAAGCACGCACTCTTCCAAATTGTGAATTCATTATGAGGGCCTGAACAATCCGCCGACATTGCTCGGCGTGTCGGACACCTAAGAGAGGATAGAGGATAACCCCCCCCCTAAACCCCCCCCACCCGACGTTTGATACGTGGCCAAAGAGGGGTCCCAGGCTCGAATCCCCTGCCGGCTCTTTGCTGGTTTAAGTTTGCTGCCTCCTTTTGCCGAACATCTGCAAAAACACTGTGTTTTTGGACGTCCTCTTTGCGAAGACGCTGGAAAAACCGTGCTTTTTGCGGGAAATACTGAGGAGCAAAGGGGAAATGCAAGGAAGTGCAAGGAAATGAGGGGAGGAAATAGGAAGTCGACATGACAGGAAAGCAACGGGAAATGAAAGGGAAACAAAGGGGAACTGAAAGGGACGTGAAAAGGACAGAAATGAAAACAAGGGGAGTGCAAAGGGAATGAAAGGGAAACAAAGCACAAGGAAGCCAATCGGCACGACGGGAGATGTAGGGAAATGACTCGCAACGAAAGAACGGGACATACATGGAAAATGAAGCAGACATACCGAGAAAATGACAGGGACATGAAGGGGGAGTTGAAAGGAATGGAAGGGACATGACCAGGACATCATGGGAAATCAAGGGGAAAGCCAGTAGTGAGATGACAGTTCAGGGTCATGAAGGGGCACTGCCCGGACATCGAGGCAACTCAGGGGGGACGTGACGCTGCAATGCAGAGAGAGAGAGAGAGAGAGAGAGAGAGAGACAGGGAGAGAGCGGGGGAGAGAGAGAGAGAGAGAGAGGGAGAGAGAGAGAGAGAGAGCGACAGAGTGAGAAAGAGAGAGAGAGAGAGAGACAGAGACAGAGCCAGAGTCAGAGAAAGAGACAGAGAAAGAGACAGACAGAGAGAGAGAGAGAGAGAGAACGAAAGAAAGAGAGAGAGAGAGAGAGACAGAGAGAAAGAGCGAGAAAGAGAGAGAGAGAGAGAGAGAGAGAGAGAAAGAGAGAGAGAGAAAGAGAGAGAGACTAGGTCCTCCAGTAGAGAGGTTAGAATTAGGGTACCCTTTTTCTGTAGAGGGGCGTGGACAGGAAGGAGACAGGGAGACAGAAAGAGACAGAGAAACAGAGAGAGAGAGAGAGAGAGAGAGATAGAGAGAGAGAGAGAGATAGAGAGATTGAGGAGAGAGAGGCTTGGGGGGATGGGGAATGGGGAGCAGAGGGAGGGAGAGAGGACGACCGAACACACGAGGGAGACAAGGGAGAGAGGAAGAAGGAGAAAAGGGAGAGGACAATGTTGGCGGTCTAAAGTTTAGAATGGGGTTGTGGAGTAGTATGAAACCAAACAATACTGACCCCCTGATCATGGGAGAACAATGCTTGCAACTGTTGTGCGCCTTTTTTTCGCTTCTGATATCCCTTCAAACTTGCAACGATCCAGGGCTAGCCTTGCCACCTAGCATTTGGCAAGGAACGCACAAGAAGTAGCTGGAAGGCGATGGTTTGTTTGGGAAGAACTGGGCGACTTCGCGATCTTGCTCAATTTCCCCCTAGCTTCGTCAAGGCATCCAACTGGACTGGCCTTCGGCATTTGGCTCGCCCCTCCCCCGTGAGGGGCTCATGCGGGGGTTAACCAAGTGATGCCTCACATGAGCCTCTTGGGTTGAGGGATACTATGAATTTTGCAACTTGGCCGTGATTGGCTTCCTCTAGGTTTCTCTTTCAAATCATTTGGACACGTACCTGTATTTCCATATTCAGTCATTCCGCCCATCACTTTTCGTTGCCGAGCTCTTTCGTTTTCGTGGCGTGCCCAATATGGCTTCCTTTGGGGTCAACTCCAATCTTAGTTGAACCCATCCATCTGGGCATGCTAACAACATATCCCACAAACACACCTGTGCCCAGACCGCACGACAGGGCTACTCTTTGGAGAGCACTTTGGGCTTGAAAGCTTGGATTTCCGGTCCGCTTGGGGGCGTGCTGGCACATGGGTAAACCAGTTGGACCCTGCCCGCTGTTTCAAGATCAAACTGTGGGATGCCGACGCTTTGGAGTCACATGCAAGTTTGTAGAATTTCAATATATGTATTTTTGTTTACATCCTAGAACTATACATCACTCACATCCCAGTTCGCTCCCACGGATGCTGAATGAGACCAAGCGGCGCCGAGAGGCTCTCACACCTCGCTGGTCTTCGGAAATGCCAGGGCCCTGATCAAGGGCACGACAAAAAAGCACGGGAACTGATCCGAACGTGAGCAACTGATGTGACTCAGCGGTTCATTTGAGAGGTCTTTATCTCTGGCTAGGGAACACGAGGTGGTACACATGAGGTGGTTCTTTCATGTTCATAAATCAGTTCAGAGACATAGAAAGGGCAAGCCATAGGAACAGGAGACGCAAATCGAGCCTGCAACTGCTTTTGCAGATTGGTATCACCCACGGTCAACATATGTGGTTTCCATAATGGACATGGGAAAATAAGTGAGTCCAGCTGAAATTAGTGAGTCCCTCATGCCCCGCCAAAAACTGCTCATGGGCTGGATATTTTGACAGTGCCACAAGAAGAGCGTGACCGACTTTGCCAGGCTTCAACAGAATCTGCAAGCCCACCCAAATAGTGGGGCTGTGGCTCATAGGAGGGTGCGGCTTGACCACAGCTTTTCAAACCAACCTTGACGACAGCTAGCATTCAAGAAGCAACAGGCAATGGTCAACTTGCTTCTTGACAGGATTGGCCCAAAACCGCCCGAACGGTTCCTTTGAAACTGGAGGTTTGTATTTTGGTTCCGGCCCTCAATGACTCAAACAGCCAAGTTTGCAGGTTGGATTCAGCTTGGCTTGGACAGCTCAACGAAATCAAGCACGGGCCATACTTGGCAGGGTGTCGAAGCCAGGGACCCTTTCGGTGGGGTTTTCAAGTCGCGCGCTTCCGTCGGTGGCCTCGGGCCCACTGCACAGCGCAGCGATGGAGGGCAAGCCTGGGCAAATAGGCGGGGCTTCGGCAAGGCGTCGTTTTGTCGGGCTTGAGGGATGGCTGCAATGACTCTGACAACGGCCCGCATTGCTTGAGTCCAGCTTAGCAAAGCATGGGCAAGCCAGTCCCTAAAGCTATATCAGTTAGCAAAGAACGTATCAAACATGGCGGCCGTTGTAACCTCCAACAGGAGTATTAATGTGATGCTTTGATGTGGGATTCATCAGGAGAAACAGATTGGCAAGACTTCTGGCAATACTGGACTTTTGGTTCTTGCAAGATGCAAGATGGCCAAAATGCTTCGTAGCATTTGCTTTCACTCTCAGTCCTCTGACACCAGCTGGGATTGTGCGCATACCGTGCGGGTGTGTGTGGCCGGCTTACGGAGCTTTGGGACCGCTCTGATCCCGACCGATCGATGGCCTGATTTGCCGCGGACCATGATGTGAGTCAGGACCACGCCCTTGTCCTCAGCATGCGACTGCTTGCTGATCTGCGTCGGGGCCTTTCTGAGAATTTGTAGGCTTCCCTAAAACACACACAAGGAAGGTTTAGGACCCGCATGAACACCCTTCCCTTTGATGGTTTCCATGGGACCTCGTTTTGAAACAAGCAATCAAGAGAAAGTCTGGCCGTGAGGGCTGTGGCGTTCCGTTGACCAAATCGGCTGCTTCAAAGGCACGTGTCCTCAAGATATTCACATTCTGCTCCTGGAAACGTAGAACATCACACCAATCGTCAGCAATGCCTCCAGTCTGTTCCAGTTTAACGATGTAAGTGCAGCGTCTGCTCATTCTGCCCAAGTGAATTGTGGACAAACCGTCAAGACCTACACGTCTAGTCCGAAAGGCCGATGTGGTCTGTCCCAACCTTCTGAGGCGCGTTGAAAAATTCATTGACTCGAGGGAACCAAATGGAGCGGGACCGGAGAACAGAGCGGGAGGCTGAATCCCGATGCACCCCAAGAAAGGCGCCTTCACGGCGTGCGAGCAAACATCTGCCGGAATCCACTTGGGTCTGGCTTTCTTTGAGGCTACCCTTTTTTGGTGTATAGGGGAGCCAAGAGGAAGACCACCCATTTAGTGGGTCCCCCTCTTTTGACACATACTCAACTGTCACCAACAAATTGTTCCCCAATCTTCCCCTGACCACTCACCGAGCGCAGCTTCCGCGGACCACTGTGATGCCGCGCTGCCTCCTTGGCCTCCTGCGCCAGTTCCATCAGCCTCAGGAGCCAGGTATGGCGGGTTTACCCAGGCTTTCTTAAGCTAACCCAAAGACTTTGCCCATAAAATGCCAAACAAAACGGCAACGGGCAAAGACCAGAACTTCCAAGAGCTTGGTGGCCCAAAGGACGCCAACAGCAAAGGTAGTTCCGAACAGTTTGGACGGTTCAACAAGGATATCTATCAGTCCTGCCATGAACCTTGGCTTGCATGAGTTTCAATGATTCAAGTAATCACGTGCTTCTCATGAGCATGTCCATTTGACACGTGGGGTGAAAAGACGAGGAATATCTGCAATGCATTTGCAATAATTCGAAGATGCCGAGAACCTCCATGATGTCATGAGCCTGGAATGGCCCGTTTTGATCGCGCAATCCATTCTGGTTTGTGTCAGGTGGGTACTCCCTCGCAAATAGGAGTGAAGCCAGTCCGGCCCCTTCTCGGTCTACATGAAAGAGTGCCAAAGCGAAACTGGGGCCAACATTCTGGCCTGTCTTCTAAGTCCTTGCCATCGTCCGATCGACCAATGTCATATCTGTGGGACTCGGCTCCGCACGGCAGCATCCGAGGAATCCTCAAACCCCGCAGGTTGGAAAAACACTGCAACTGGCATAGCAATCTGCCACCCCTGAGAGAACAGGTGAATCACAGTTCACTTCAATCTGGCAGATGCTACCCCCCCCCCCCACTCAGAGCCCTTAGTTGTCTGCGTAATCTGGCTGGCCAGCATGAGGCTTAAGACATGTATATATATATATATATTATATATATATATACATATCAAGGTCTCAGTCGTGCGAGGCGCGGAACACAAATCACTGGCCTGACATGAGCCCAAATGAAAGTTTGCATGGGTCCGGGATCACCTGTCCAAATAAACCCAAGTTTGGCTTGTATTGGTAGCCGGACAGATTTGCTACTCTTTGATACCCCATAACGCCTCAACCACCAATCCAAGTCACGCAATGAATGAGCTAATGCCATGGTGTCCACGCTTGACCACCTTTCTCCTATCCCCCCAAACTAGAAATCGCGTATTTCATCTTGGGTATACGTAGATGCATGTCCTCCAGCAGCGACCAGGGGAATGTCCAAACAAGGGACCTTAACATGTGGATGTGCATCTCCTCCCTACACATCGCATGGGGATCTACCCATGAACCAAGATGGGCACCAACTCAACGACTTTCAAGATATTCTGCAAAGGGTCGGTTTGCCTCCCGGTGTTTGACATGTTCATTATAAGCAAACACAATAAGGGACCGAAGACTGATTGGATTCTCCCCAAGGCAATTTCCGCGGTCTTTTGCCCAGAACATATTGCCCAAGGTCACACGTGGCCCGCTCTTAGAGCCATCCCACAGGGGTGCAACAGGCTTTGGTACGCAAATGGGTCCGTCTCTAAATGGGGAACCCGCAAATGGGTGGTTCGATTTCATGTTCATCCCAACATGGGTTCACATTCAAAACTAGAATCCCAAAACGACTACCGTCCCTTTACAAGTGGGGCCAAATGGCCAGTTTCCCGTCACCTTTCAAACAAATCGGCCCCCAACCGACAAACAATCCCGAAACGGGTACCACCTCTCAACCCTAAAAGGGGCTGCCAGGGCCAACTCCTTTTCAAACAGGTGCCACCCGAGTTGTTGAACCACTCTCCTTTAACCAGGATACGGTTACCCTTCCTCCCTCTCACACCTGTGGGGAGGTACTGTACTTGGAAGATCAATTTCCTCTTGGAGGTTTCCCTGTCAGGTGCCATATTAGTGGGAGGGAGGGTACCCAAAAATTTGCCCCCAAAAGACTCTCGGGCCAGGTTGCGGCATTGAGGCGTGGAGCGCCGCCCAGGTGGTGATTGCCTAGCATCTCGAGGCTGTCAGAGGTACGCGGGTGTTTTTCAAAATATGGGTTCTGTGGCAAAATATCTGGACAAATGTCAATGGACCGGTGGCTGGGGTACGAGATGGTCCTTTTTGCCCGGTTTGCTTTACCAGCTTGATGAACAGCCGATCAGAGATTCAGAGATCGAAACGCAGCCATAGAGACATGACATACGCTCAGCAAGGGGCAACGGCATGACCTCAATCTGACTCCACAACAACCAAAGGCAGCCCCAGAAAGGCAACAAACCTCCACTTTGGATTACTCGACGCCGCATCCGAACTGGTCTTTTCCCATGTTGGGAGGACTCCTTAGCATCCAAGATTGGATTCCAACAATTACTTGGCGCAAAATCGCAGCCACACATTTGCATTGGCCGGGTTGTAGCCTCAGGAAAGCGGCCACAAACAGTGAATCAGTGATTTGCTCGCGCCGCAGATCGCCAATGCCGTTTCGTACTAGCTAGCTAGCTAGCTTGCTAGCTTGCAAAATGTCTTGATTCACTCGCGTTTGCTTGCTGGCTGTTTCTGCGTCTGTTTGCTCGTAGGCCAGTTGTGCATACGCGTGTTTGTTTCCTTAGTTTGTGTGTTGTTGCCTGCACAAGTCCCCACTGACTGGAAATCAGGTACCACTCCTCTGGTATGCATGATGGTGCTCTTGACAACGATGGCAAATGTGTACAAAAGCAGGGATCGTGGGGATCTACAAGGCAACAACAGGGCTATGATTCGCTCACTGCTTACATTGGCTATGTTTGGGGTAGGTCAAAGCCACGTTCCCTTTGAGCCTGCCTCGTGCGGGGTGACCTAAAATATTGCGTATGTCAAAAACCATGACCCCCTGAAACAAGCCCTTAGCTGGTAATGGTCAACTGAACACCATTCACACCAGGTACAATTTGAGTTGGAAGGATCAAGAGTCCAGGGCCCATTTGATATTCCCAGATACGTGAATATGTTGCTGCACTACAGTCCTTGGTGTGCATCAGGATCAGCCGCACCTAAGCACCATGCGAATCGGACCTTCAACGTAGATGCTGGCATATCAACAACAGCTAAAATTGGCCAAGGAACTCTTGACAAATACTGGGTGGCGCCTGATCAGAACCCGAAATTCACCAGACGAATCGCACTCTGTGTCTCTGGCTGGCTTGTGGCTAACATAAACAGTCATCCCCCCACTTCGGGGGAAAGTGAATCGGCAGCCAACGTGGTGGATTCCGTGGCCATCCTCAAGATCCCCTAGCCACTCGTTCTTCATATCACCAAAGGCCTTCCACCACTCCCAATGACCCTTTCTTGGTCTCATGTGCAAAATCTGAACATGTCGCGCACAACATTAAAAACGTGTTTGTTGGGGATAGGCTGATGGGTTCAAAGCGGTCGAAACGGGCACAAAAGTGGGGCAGGATTGACCCATACCCAGACATAGTGCTCCATGCGAGGGGCATGTATGGCACGTACGTTAATGTGTGGAGTACGGTGAAGGATTCAAAATATGCCTTGTGTTGTTTGCTGAGAAGTATGCTGTTTGGCCAAAACTTGCGATGTCCGACTTTGCAAGACTCTGCGTGCATGGACCACTGCTGTCGTTCTTCGCTTTGCTATGTTTTGCTGAACACCTTCGACACGTTGCCTTCAATCAATTTGACAGAAGCTCTTTCGCCACTGGCCAACTGCTGGAAGCATTCAGCACACATTGGGGTCTCACCACCCCTCCTTTGGAACAACTATTTTGCAAAGGGTGCAAACACAGGTGAGCGGTGCGATTAAACTTGGGCCTCAGGATCAGGACATAAACCTTGCCTGAACACGTATCAAACGCGGGGAAAAGGAACACAAAGGGCAAAGGTTTCGCTTTGGGCGCAGTCTCCATCGGCCAGTTGACAACATTGGGCCGGGCACAGTCTGCTGGGTCAGCACCTTGGTGAGCACTAACAACCACTGCACTTTTTTGCAGAATTTGAAGGGTCTTGGAATGAACAGGGTCTACACAAGGGGGAAGAAACCAGCGAAAGGATGAGGGCTGAACATCGGCAAAAACAAAACAATGGACATTGCCAGTTTGCTTGAGCGATCCAAATCGGAGCGCCGGGCAGGCAGGGCAAGTCTTCTTTTGGAAGTGCCGGCTGGAGTAAAATACCAGTGAGTCCACCCAGCTGAATACAACATGAGCAGTCCTCAACATTTGGACAAACCAGGTCTACATTGAGGTCTGCTAGAGAACTGTCAAACAAGTGTTTTTTGAGCTTGTGTGCTTGGGGTATCTTCCATGGCAGGGACTTTTTGACAGGCCTCGCGGCCTGTGGCAGGTCAGAACGCTGGCGCATTTGAGTATTAAAACTCTTCTCCCAAGTTGCTTTCATTGCAAATCCAAGCGGCGGTCTTCATAAGCATGAGGTCCCCCAATAGCATGCCCCTTTAAGTGTATGAGGTCCCATGTGTATACACCGCTGCAAATTTTCTGCTAACAAATTCACTCGGCAAAATTGCTGGGATCTGCAGAAAAAGAAAGTGCAAAATACAGAAATGGGCCACTCCTACTCCAAGCAGTTTGGGGGCATCTGCGGGCTGCGCGCGACTTGAGCGGGACTTCCGCGAAAGCTTGTTAATCTTTGGGCCATGATGATGATGATGATGATGATGATGATGATGATGATGATGATGATGATGATGATGATGATGATGATGATGATGATGATGATGAATCATCACTGCGTCACTTGCGCTTCACTTGCGCTTTACTTGCGCAGCCATATGTTTGACTTGCGCGGCCGCTCCTGCAACACACTCCTGCCCCTCAAATTGCAAGCGGCGGTGCAGCCTCTTTGATACGTCCAAAACAACTGGAACCCTGCCTTACATTGACACATACAACAAAACGGGTTTTCTTTTTCGCCTCAATTGGGCTTCAGCTTCAAGAAACAATCAGGACCAGCTCGCCAAAATTCTCCCCCTTTAGGGACCAACAAAGCGCAAACAAATGTATCATTCCTTTTGCGCAAGGCACTTCGCAAAAACCCTGGCACCCAGCTCGCTGGATGGAGCTCAGGCCCGCGCGGAGCTGTTGAAAACGCCATCCAGGCGGAAGATGCGGCCCTCCCTGCCAGGGTTTGCTGTCTCCCCGTTCCCTTTGCATTGGAGTTTGCCGTTAAACCTCCCTCGTAGGGGAATGCAGGGGGGCCATGTTCAGAGGTTTCTACATGAATAGAGCGGGTCCCATTCATTTTTCCCAACTGCAACGTCTGGTTAAAAGCTCGAAAGAGTTCCCTCAGGCATTGCTTGACAGACCTACGGAAAGCGAAGGCGCAATTTTCTGCAAACTCACTGAACAATGACAGAACAAAGCCGCACAAGCAAAATGTAGCTCATCAACTGCAGCACGCACACGTGTTGTCATGCAGTTTTGCGGAGCTCTCATGGCGCACATCAGCCACGGAACAAGGCTCTGAAGATTATTTAGAAAAATGGAATCCCCCCCCCTCCCCCAAGTCGAGCCGGCTGAGCTGGTTGTCGGAAGGTTATCTCTCTCGAGATCCAAGTATCTATGCAGCTACCTATACATCTGTCCGTCTGTCCGTCTATGTTTCTTTCTAGCAATATCTGTCTGTCTATGTCCAGCCATAGTGGATCTAGCTGCTATCCGTCAACAGAATAACTTGGTAGCGCGCCCAACCTTGTGAAGGTGCTGCGCCTGCGAGAATAACGCGCGACAGCTTGCGCGTCCGCGCCGTTGGGGTTCGCGAACGACGCGTTCCAATTCGCCTGTCACGCAATCTGCGCCTGACCCCGTGAAAGTGCTGCGCCTGTCACGAAATCTGTGCCTGACTTTGCGCCAAGCAAAATTATAGTGCATCTTGGCTGGGGGGCGGGGCCAAATCAAAACTATGATAAATTACGGAATCTGCCGTCCGCAAGCCACGCGATCAAACACGCAAACCGCGCAAATCACTGAGAATTGGGTTTTGAACAAGTAGGGTTGATTCACGGCAACTTTGTTTTTTCGCTCGGAGGCGCTGTGTTCGCCGCCTCTTCGGCTTGGGCGGCGCTATGATGTTCGCGTCGCGAGCCAACGCAGCGGCTCCTGCTGCGCGCTGGCTCGAGGGGGTGTGTGGGCCCTAGAGATGACCAAGCTAGGCCTTCCGACAAAAGGGATTGCTGCCGGGCCATCTCCGGGCCCTTCTTGCGCTGCCCTCAGCTCAAAAAGTGCGCAACGATTAGTGACAGACACGCAAGGGCTGGAAGAACGCGACCTCCCTCGCCTGCCCCGCGAAGGTGGAGGGCGACACTGCGAAGAGCGTCTGTTAACTCTAGTTGTGGGAGACCATCGCCACGAAAACTGTGGAGATCTCCATGGCCGTGACACCCAAGCGATTGACATGGACCGAATCGCTCAACAAATTCGTGAGGTGGGAATGCGCTTTTCACTTAATTATTCATGTCCGCATTAAGCATGTAGCTTGAGGAGGCGGGGCAGCATCAACTGCTGAAACCCTGTGGATACTCTGTTCTTCGCGCGCGCAAGAGCATCGCAGCTCTTCATGTAGCAAAATTGGACTCTCGGCGTGGTGCGACACGATGGCGATGATCAGCGCTCCGCTGCGCGCAAACACACCCGCTCCACGTTACACTCGCCCGACCATGTTGAGCCCAGGAGCTCACGCAAATAAGCCTGCGTGTGTGAGTGCAAATATGGAAGAGGCAGGAAGCTAGTTGCATGAGTGGTACAGCCAGTCTGAACACCCAGGCCTATAAAACACACTTACCCTTCACAACTCTGGCGCGCGCAATCGAGTGAGAAGCCAGCACGTACAAGCGAGTCACTTGTGGCGTGTGAAGGCGAGGTGCTTCCTGTGACTGGCAGGGGCGAACCGTCGAAACTTGAAGCCAGGGGAGGCGTACGAGAGCCAGCGCCCGCGCAAGGTCAATGCTAGCTCACGCTTAGGGGTTGACAGGGGAGAAACAGGCCTAAAAGACAGAGTGACGGTCAAAAACTCGAACAGCCCTGCGTGCTAGGCGGTTTCTTGCTCTGCGTGAAGAGCCGCGTCGAGGAACCATGCGCAAAACATGCAGTCAGAGCGCGAAAGCTTCAGAGCGGGTAACAGAACAGGGAAAAAAGGCCAGCAAAGGACGTAGCGAAGAGTGTGAAGAGTGGGCAGAAGAGCGGAGCGAAGACTGCGAAGCGAAGGGAAGCGAAGCAGGGGAGAGGGTGCCCTCGCTTCCTGATTTTGTAAGGAATACGCTGCCCGGCGTCGTGTCGACAATCTGCAGGTCCACCTGCGGTTGCACGTAAAGCCCAAATCGTGCTCGCGGCACCATCCAAAAGCACATGCCTTGCACTCCCTAGCTGCTGCCTGGAGTGCCCGGGCCATGTCATAGAGCGGGCTCCTTCTGGGGAACGCAACATGCAAACAAGTGAAGTTTCAGGTCCTGAGTCTCCTGGAGATGAAGCCCGTCCTTGATGGAGGGCAAAACAGCGCGTACATGTTCCACGAATGAGTATGATGTTGTTCAAAGCAACATTTAGGGACATGTGCTGGGGAGAGTCTTGATTGGAGGACTACTCCTTGTCAAGCCTTGATGTGTTAAACAAGCTGCAATTTGGCGTTTTCAAAGATGTGGAACGCAACATGGGGACCGTGACGGGCACTCGCGTGGGCAATGGTGCTGAGCGCCCTGCGGTGTTCCGCGTGTGCCGAGAAGCACGAACCACCTCTGGCGCGACGCCTGTTTTCGCGCGTTCGGAACTGTCGGAACTGGTGCGGGGCCGGGCGCATTGGCATTGGCACAGACGCGCACATTTTTCACGACATGAGTTTGCGTGCCAGGCGCAGCGCGTTTGCAACCAGAAATACATATTCGTGCCAGGCTCAAAGTCAGCGCCCGGGTTCGGAGCGCGCGCTTTTTGCGACGTGAGTTTGCGCGACAGGCTCAGCATTCCGCAGCTTTTTGTCACTTTGAGCGCATTCTATCCCCAAGTGCCGCACCTGTCATGCAATCTGAACGCTTGTCACCTCTTCTCTTTGCCTCTCTTTTCCTTCTCTTCTTTTCTCTGCTCTTCTACTTCCACTTTTGCACGACAGCCTTTTTTTGTTTTTCTCTTGCTACTCTTAAGCAACATACCCCAGTACTACGCCAGTACTACGCCAGTACTACAGTACTTCTAAGCTCCTTTGATTATAAGATTAACTGGTTGGAATTAAGAATACCCCCCGCCCATTAGGCTCACACATCAGGCCTTTCAAAGGCCGAACATATTTGTGACAGCTGTGGGGCCACGGTGATTCTACGAGGTTTGCCACAGAAAAGTTTCTTCAGGTGGGTGCGTCGAGCAAATGGACTATTTGCCTCAAACTCACCCAGGTTCCACCTTTGAATTGGCAGGATCGCTTGAAGGAACCAGTTGATGGAAACAAGAGCCCTGCCCCGGATTGACATGGCTCGAGGTTCCTGGCCCTTATTTCCAGGAATAGACTCCCAATGACTTTGGCAGGGCAGTTGCTGAGAAACCAGCAACAAACCACACTACTTGCTACCGATTCATTTGGGTAGTCCTTTGGGTAGTCCCCTTACCGACGGCTATTTTATCTGTTGCTCTCATGGTTTCAAGCATCTGCTTTCCCTCCGCTCGCCCAGCATTTTCGTGGCGCTGGCCTAGTGTTGGCGAAAAGGAAGATGTCCAAGACGCCCTTCAAGCCAACCCTGGCGCAGCCCAGGGTTGGCCTTCTGACTTTCGCTGAAAGATTGGCAAAGCAATCCAGTAACACTCGGCGGTTCATCTGCGCACGGTGTTGGAATCATGTTTGTTTACGAATGACCCTGGGACAGTCTTGACACCTGCCCCACATTGGCCTGCTGCGCCAAAAAATGTCTGGTCGGGATCGGCTGACATCCAACAAGTCCACTTTGTCGCGCAAACTTGGGGACCGCCCAGGTTGCCTCCGGAAAAAGGATTCCTTGCGTTTTGAAAGGACCCGCAGGCAACCTCCACGCCTTCCCAGTGATTTCATGGGTCCATAGCTTCCCTAACCCGTTGAGCCCATGTTAACTCGGTGAAGCCAATTTGCAATCCACAGGCCAAGCGACAACTTTCAGAAGCCAAGCCAAGGTACTTTTTGTTTTGCAAGTCTCTGATGTCCGGGCTTCACATCTAGCTGGATAGCAAGGTAGGGGTCCCAGTACCTCCTGGTGCGCCCTACCAAAGGCCCGGTAGGCATCGAGGAGCCGGCTCATCGCTGTCGTCGTCTCTCGGAACCACGTCAACCATGGACCTTGGACCCGAATCTGTCTCCCTGGGCAAGCCTACTTGGGAGAACGGTGAGCGACAAGCACTTCTTTCTGGGGACCCTGCAAACCGCCGCTTAAAAACACCTCCTTGGGGGCGGGGGGGGGGGACCTACATCTCCTCATCTGAGAGTCGAGGTCAGCAACATTGTTTACTTTGTTTGTTTTTGCGTTCTTGCCTTTCTGTGTGTAGAAACAAAAGAAACAAGCGGAGACAATTTAACCACACAAAGACTAGAAACTTTTACACCCCCTGACCTCCAGCTCCTCATCTGAATCTGGAAGTTTATATCAGCAACTGTGGTCTTCCCGAAATGGTTTGAAGGGTTCGTTCAAGAAATGCGATTGCTTGTGGGGGCTTGGGACGGCGCAGCTACAAACATACTTCACACTGGAGGTCAACTAGAAATATGCTAGAACCATCCTGGAAACACGCTAGACACATACAAGCGCTGGAAACATGCCACACATGTGATGGAAGTGTGCTCAGCTCATAGTAGGCTCATTAATATGTGAAGCAAACGCCACACATGATGTAAGCAATGTGGGGCAGTTCGACATGTAGACATTTGCTAGGCCAAAGCCTAGACATACTGTGGACATGCATTGGACAGCGTTAGAACAGCAATGCAACCGTGCGTGAGAACAACAATGCAATGTCCAGGCATTTTATATGAATAATTAATATACTAGACACATGCTAGATATATTGCATGGGACTATGCTCAGCATCCGGTAGGCCCAAGCTGAGAAACTCCGCATGTACAAGGACAGAGAGTAGCTTGAGCTATCGAAACCTAAAGATGGCAAAAGGCAAATGCGAAGAACTTCTCTGCGCGAAACCAACCAACTGCATCTGTGATGCATGATGCGCAACAAAAAAGTCCCGACGGTGATCTCACTTATCACGCGGTGGTTGGCCCTATTCAACACAAATTGAATTGACAAAGTCTTTAAAGCCTAACGGTCGTGCTTGCGTGCGGGCGCGATCGCGCGCACGCGCGGGTGTGTGTGTGTGTGTGTGTGTGTGTGTCGGTGTCGGTGTCGGTGTCGGTGTCGGTGTCGGTGTGGGTGTGCGTGCGTGTGGGCGTGCGCGTGCGTGGGTGTGTGTGTGTGTGTGTGTGTGTGTGTGTGTGTGTGTGTGTGTGTGTGTGTGTGTGTGTGCGTGCGCTTGCGTGTGCGTGTGCGCGTCCGTGTGCGCGTGTGCGCGTGCGCGCGTGAGGCATGTGCGCGTGCGCGCGTGCGCGCGTGCGCGCGTGCGGGCGTGCGGGCGTGCGGGCGTGCGTGCGTGTGCGTGTGCGTGTGCGTGTGCGTGTGCGTGTGCGTGTGTGTGTGTGTGTGTGGGTGTGTGTGTGTGTGTGGGTGCGCGTGTGTGTGTGTGTGTGTGGGTGTGCGTGTGCGCGTGCGCGTGCGCGCGCGCGTGCGTGCGTGCGTGCGTCTGTGTGTGTGTGTGTGTGTGTGTGTGTGTGTGTGTGTGTGTGTGTGTGTGTGTGTGTGTGTGTGTGTGTGTGTGTGTGTGTGTGTGTGTGTGTGTGTGTGTGTGTGTGTGTGTGTGTGTGTGTGTGTGTGTGTGCGTGGGTGTGTGTGTGTGTATGTGTGAGGGTGTGGGGGTGGGGGGGTGGGGGGGATGGGGGCGCTTGCGTGCGTGCGTGCGGGCACGTGTGGGTGGGTGGGGGTCCCTGTTTTGGTTGGTGTGATTCTGGATGCCTCGGTGCTTCAACACAAGATAGATGTGTGTTTAACGTTTTGGTTGTTGGGTGTAGTCGAAACAGAGTCCTCTATATGTTCAAACACCCTCCACCCAATAAGAAACAACACACATGGCTGGAGTTACCTTTGACTCACACCACCCCTAGTTTGTGGCTTCGCGCCTGGAGTTTTGGAGGCAGTGGCTGCACAGCTGGGCAACTAGGTCCGAACATGTTCAAGCCGCTGTGACAATTATCATGTAGGTTCCCATTTAAGAGGGGTTCTCGGGAACTTGCTTAACCAATCCTGTCCAACCCATGACCCCAAGCGGCCCGCGCAAAGCGTTGCTGGGCCCTGGGCTGGTAGACGGGGTTCCTGGTAGCGGCTAGCGATCCGGAACGATCATCCTAACATGTGTTGTCGTCCCTACAAACCACCTGGAAAGACCCTCCTCAAGAATCAAGGCCTTGTTTGGTAGAAGGCTCGACGAGGCTTCAGCCCCCAACCTTTTGCAGGGGTACGTAGCCCTTCAGGGCAGGGGATGGTCTGTCAGCAGCCAGGTGAGTTGAGAGAAATGCAGAGTGGGAATGTAATGACAGAAGACCATCTCCAATCTGAAAGCAACTTGAAGCAAATGGCAGCATCTGTGGCTACTCCTCTCACAAACTGCAAACAATGTAGCCAGCATAGCAAATCGATTCCACCAGGCAATGGCACTCCACCCACCCACCCACCCACCCACCCACCCACCCACCCACCCGCCCACCCACCCACCCACCCACCCACCCACCCACCCACCCACCCACCCACCCACCCACCCACCCACCCACCCACCCACCCACCCACCCACCCACCCACCCACCCACCCACCCACCCACTGACACACACACACACAATCATTTGCGCTCACGGTGAACAATATATAATTTTCATCTGAAAGCCCTTTATCTAGAGGCTTAGATATGCGGTATACAAACAGGGATTGCTCTGCGTCCCTTACAAACACCAGCTCTCAATGATTCTTGGTTGACGTGGGAATTGTCATCAATGCGGCACTTGTTTGCACGCAGCCAAACAGGCATTTGACGCGGCCCTTCTCGATGTATGTCTTAGTCACGGCATCTAAAGGGATAACGACAAGCCATCCTATGCTGTTCGGGTCCACTTACAATATTGAAACATCAAGCCGGTGCGGTTGAAACGAATCTCCAAGACACGCCTGTAGTTGAGATAATCTAGAAGCCACGCCTGTGGTTGAGAGCCAATGTGGCAAGCCTCCTTGGTTCTGCAACCAGTTAGCAAGCAACCCTTCTGTCTTCTGCTGTGGCATGCCTTGATGGCTTGCGGCGTCCTGGAGGGGTCAGTGGTAACAAAGTGCTTCTGGGTGTCGTTGACCTGGCCCAAAGCTTGAGCATGAACTGCAGGGCACGGAGAGAGGGAGTAGACGAATTGAAATGGTTAGACTGTTTCGGACCCCGGCTTTGATGTTGGCCAGGCCACCTTACAATCAAATAGGGATAAACATATTCGGGGCAACTGGGCTAATGAGGACACTTGCTTTGCACGTTGGCGGAGAACGGCCAGTTCTGTGCTTGAAGGGTACCATGACTCACGTACATATAAAATGCTTGTGGAAATCTACGGAGAATTGAGGACAGCACAATTTGGATGAAGGGCGCGAGGTTGTAGCGCTGGACATTGATGGTAGATGTCGCCACCCGTGACACGATGTCCCTCGGCGCGAGCAATCTCAGAGTCGGCCAAGCAACTTTGCTTTCAGGGAAGTCAAACCAAACCCCGGCAAAGGGAAACACATATTTAATCTCCAAAATGAAGGCTTTGCACCCCTGCTGTTCTTGGGACTAGTTGCTTAGGTGCACTGCAAAGCCTCCTCAAATGATGCAATAGTTGACAAGCCATCACTCGTGCAAAGCGAGTCTCGCTCGGATTCGTTTAGACTTCTCTCTCCCAGAAGGCAGGGCGTCTTGAAGGTAAAACTCACAAATGCAACTGTGCACATGTCGGAATTGGGTCCCTGGGATGGCTTTGCAAAGGCCAGGGATCCATCGTTTTACATGTCTTGGGGAGCAACTCTGATGCTATGAAACGATTGATTCGACTCGTCGATCCGGGGCCCCAGCATGTACGGCTCTGTGGGGTCGTACGCCACACGAATGGGCCTGCCATGATCGTGCGCAAGTGTGGCCATTGGTCCGTCCCAGTCAAGTCTCAAAAAAAACCGCTGAATGACGCAGGCAGAGCCCTGCCGAGCAGATTCTCGGAGGGTATGTCGGGGAGGCCTGCTAGGTTCTAAAAGGGACAAACATGTTCATGCTTTCCCTGGTAGGGCAGCTCCTTCTCTCGTAATTATCTTGTTTGCTGCGCTGTGCGAATGAAAGTGGCGTTTCTCAAGTCCACTGAGCCATTGAGTGACCGAGTGACTTAAGTTTGAACCGTTGGGGTTATCTTCTGTCCACATTTGGCTTCGACGGGGTTCAAACCTCCAAGCCAATCCAAACCACCGAGGGGAATGATTGGCGTCCGCAAAATGGAAAACAACAGCCTTCCCATGGCAGCCTTGCTGGCGCCATAAGTCCTTGAATAATATTAGATTAGGGCAACCTCCTCACAAAATCAGGGGATAATCAAACCTTTTGGGGCAGACTTTTTGAAGAATGCCGAATGATTTTGTTTGATGCAATGTGGGTTTCGCTCCAATGAACCAACAATCAATCACGGCCAATAGCCATGACAATGTCGGATATGGTGAGTGCCCCCTAATGTAGCTCTAATTTTGATCACTGCTCACATACCCATGTGTTCGCGAAAGCCGGGGTCGACTGGGACAGCCGGCAGCATGTTGAGGAAGTTGCCGATGAGGTTTTGCACCGCCTTGAACAATCAACACCAGGTGATCGCCCACTTGCGACTTTGTCCAATCTGGAAAGCAACACTACCCAACACCGCGTATTTGAGCGGCTCCAACAAGTTCTCGCGCGACTCTTGTGAGCAAAGTTGGCACATGGCTGCGCAAAACCGAGCAGCTGTAGCGATACTTTGTGGCACCAGCCAACTGACCAAGAAGCAAAGGACCGTGGTTTTCAGCCCTCTGTTTGGGGGGCGGGCTCCCAGTACGTGACAAATGTGCAGCACACAAATGATGTGGCCCAACAAGGGAGTGTGACTGCGACTCCAAAATTGTGTCACGCACAATTTAAGCACAAAGACTCATTTGAGAGGTGTTCTAATTCTACTTGCGCCCGATCTCCGTTGACCTTGGTGAGTTTTCCGCGCAACCTTCCGGGCAGCTTCCGCGGGCTTCCACGCGCGCCGGATTGGCTTCTGCGGGGCGTTGGCTTGCATGTGTGCGCGAGGAAGAAGGCAGGCAATACGTTTGTTGAGACGTGCACGGTGCCTACAGCTTTAAGCGAATGAGAGCTTTTGCCCTGCGCAACAACACCTGACAGGGCGAATGGCTTTGCAGCGCAACCGGTGGCCCGGGAGGGCTTCTGACCGGCTTCCGCAAACATCCCGTGTAGTCTTGGTGCTCCGAGGCTGCCATTGTGAAGCGTTGCACTTCGCTCTGTTTCCGTTCTACCTTTGGCGCTGGACCTTCTGCAGCGTTCCTGACTAAACAGCCGGGGCGTGACGTGAACCGCATCTCGTTTGAGCCACGCAGGAATCTCCCTCTGCCTCCAATACGTTGTGCGAAGTGCTAAGTTGGCGCTGTGCGTACGTGCCCCGCGCCCCCGCGCCGCCCTCTTTGCGGGATTCAGTCTTGACCATTTCCTCACTCTCAACCCAACCCTTTGCCACGGCAGATTGTTGACATTGAGCCAAAGGATGGCACAAGGTGAAGAATCAGGAGCGTACTGTTCCTTTCGAAAAGGAAATGCAAACGATGCACGAAACATACCAAAGGGAACTGAAAAAGAAAGCCAACGGACGAGAGAAACCAAAGGAAGCAAGTAGAAACCCGCAAAAGCTCAGGAAAACGGATGGGAGCTACCGTCCGTTTTAAGAGTATGTCAACCAAGGGGAAACAACGGAAACCAAAGGGGTCCAAAGCACCCCACTCCAAGGCAAACCTGAGGAATCCAAAGGAATTCCACGGCTTTTATCCAACGAAAAGCCTTGGAAACAAAAGGACAACCATCGCCCGGCCGTGACACGTTCGGTACCGAACCGATCTGGGAATCTGAGAGCCCAGGCAGGCAAGCTTCTGAGCGCGAAGGCTGTGGCCACCTGGTTGACACATGCGTGACATAGGGAAACCAGAGGTGATGACAAACCAACAGTCACTATGGGAACATGTTTGAAAGAGTATGTCTGCCAATCCTGCAACACACCAAAAACAGAACACAGTTGACTTCGGCCCATCGACTCTTCCCGCGTTCCTACCCTGATAAGGGTGTCGATGTTGAGGTTTCAAACCCCCCAAGACCAAATCCTTCACCAAAAAAGACAAAAAGGCGGTTCATCTTGACGGTCTGCAAATTCCCTCGAGCTTGACTCAACCTTGAGTGGCTGTAGCACGTCTGCCGCTGGGGCCCCCGCGTAAACCACACGCTGGTTGCTTACCCTCATCAGTGCCAACCTGAGCCAAGGAGGGAGCCTGAGAGATGCATTGAAACTTTGGTTTTTTGGACCCCTTTGCACTGAGCAAGAAGCAGAAAGGGAGAGTTGGCCAACATGAAATCAGTTTGAGGGATGTAGAATTTCCGCTTTGGACCCTGAACCCTTGCCCATCTTTGGCAACCTATGCAACCTACCAAGCACTGAAAAGGCTGCCCAAAGTGCTGCCCTTGCCCACCGCATCGCCAGTGGCTGTCCCAGATGCATATGTTGAGCTCCTGACGCAAAGTTGCAGATCACAGATGCGAACGGCGTAATGCCTTGGCAACACAGGAAGAGCCCTGTAATGAGGCCCAGAATGACCCGCATGCGCTAGATCATCACACCATCTTAGACTCGCCCCCGATGCTTGGCTTTGGTTGAGAACATTAAAGAAATCAACATTTCAGGACACCAAAATACAAAATGGCTGAAATGTTTATGCTCTTTCATTGTGAAGCTGGACAATCCTTGATCTAAGTAGGTCAATATTATGTATCATAACTCATGCTGATCAAAGAGTGCACCCTACATTGGCGACCAAACCGGTCAACCAGTTCGCCAGTCGCTGCCAAGCCCCTGGCGTGGGTTCACGTCCATCACCCTCGGCAAGACGAGGCTAAAAGCAGAACTTGTTCCCAAATGCGGGGTGAATTCACGCCCATTTTCCAAGAAATCTTCAGGAAGGTCGCAAACCTTGTGAGGTTGCTCTTGTTTGCCAAGCAATGCTCATGAATCCCGAATGGGTCCAATTTCCCACTGTGTCCCTACCACTCCCGAGAAGGCTACCTTCAAACAAGCAACATCTACACGTGTTGGCCTGTTCCCAAGACGCAACGCGATCGATGAACAAGTCTAGTACTGTGCGTTGCGCAGGATGCCGGCGTCCAACATTGACCAAACAAAGGAGTGAGTCATCCAACAAAACGTTTGGGGTGGATGCCCTGTTGACCAACCTCTGAAGGATCAGTTTGAGCGTGCCATCATCTTCGTTGGGGTCAAACAAAAAACTGCTGATACGACTTGACCGGTTGCCGTACATGCCCTGAAGGTGCCTCTAAGAAGTACCTGGTGTACCAGTCAAAGCACCAATTGGGAACACAACAACAATCACCTGGAGCAAAGAGTCACCCTTCTGGGTCAAGGGCTTACTGAACTGAGTTTCAGGCGGTTGGATCAGCTCCTGGTCCAGCATGATCTTGCAACCTCGGGGTGGTCGCTTTGTAGGGACTCCCCTCCCGTTGGGATGGTTTGAACGGGAAAACAATGGTATGCTGATGATTAAAAAAGAAGTCCCAAAGAGCAGTCCCCATTTTGGGAAACATCCAATTTCACACATCCTGCAAGTGGCCCTGGTAGTCTACACACAATATCTGACTTCGATAATCCCCGTAAGCAGGGAATGGGCCAGGCTGAATGAGCTCCTTCAGTGCTATGCATGCGCTTTGGGAGTGTGAGCCACGAGGCAGAACTTTTTGCATGACCCGCATCAGTGTGTGGTTCACATTCCTATCTGCAGAATACCCTTCCTCCAATCACGCAAGCTGACAGGAGGGTTCTGGAAGACTTTCCTTTTGAGGAACCCCATTGTCCCAATGGTTGTGGGACAGAGGGTATGAAACAAGGCAGGGCACTTACATGGCATCTTTTCTGTTGAGCTTTCAGTCATGACCGCGTCAAAGGTGCCCCTACTCTTTGTCAACATCATATCATCAGCCCAAATGTGCGGACCCGCATGCTTGCCGGAATTTACAGACTGCCAGGTATGACTCCCTTGTCTAGAAAGCCCGGAAATGAAAGGTGAATCTTTCAGGACGGCAACAACGAATCAACACCGGGGAAAAGGGTCAAAAGGTCGACCGACTTTGAGATAAATGCCCCGCCCTGTGTATGGCACATGCCACTTGGATGCGTGTTCCCTAACATAACGAAACAACATGATCACAATCCATGATGCGAGTCGCAGCCAAAAACCTCTTCTCAAAGGAACATACTCAACACCAGAAAAGAAGCACAAGAGCCACAAGCTCTCCATTTTTTCTGCTTCTATTCACGGCTGTCCACATGGCTTTCTAACAAGAAGGCCAAAAGGACACCAGCCATTTGCGGGGCTCTCTATTGTCAAACGCACCCACACACACACACGTTTTCATGCTGCGCAGCTACACCCAGCACGTCATACATCTGATGGTTCAATGATCAAGGTTTCAAAACATGAAAGCTTGAATGTTGCTTTCCAACCGGCACCCAGCATGACGATCCATCAGCGCTCACATTGCATATTCGGATTGGAACGAGCTAGCAGACGCTGCGCGTTTTGATGTTTAACTCTGGATAAAACACATTTGCCATGCTAAGTATAGAAAGCTCCTCGGGACTTTTCTCCACTAGGTGAATAACATGTGACAAATCTGCCAGGATGTTCCATGAATCTTAGGGCATGGGACACTTGGAGGTGTCAGGCTCCTGACCGGATCCCCCTCTGGTCCCTGGGGTCTGACAATTATATTGAGGGTTGATTACCCATTTCTCAGCTTCTTTTTCGAACACCACATTCTCAATATCCTTTGGTCTTTTTGCAAACATCCGTGGTTGCTCCACCAGAAAGGGGTCCAGTTTGGAGTGAGCATTTGCCAAACGCCTAAAATTGGAAACATGTTCGTACGGGTTGTCTACATCGGGTGAGCAACGCTGGAGGCAGAAGGCTATGGCTGGGCCCCAGGCTATCCCCAACGGCGACCCATACTCGTGGTCGTGGGGTATCTACCGGAATGTCCTCAGAGCAAAGCATCCCACGCCAGATCTTCTGCAGCCCTTGCCGAAAGAAATCGAAGATCTTGTCCTAAGAACCCCATCCTCACCAGGGACAAGCCCACCGATCAAATTCACGCAGCCAAAAAAACCTTGCAGCTCCTGAGCTCATCCAGGGTGCCCTCCTCCATTGACCCCCTGAAATGTTTCGCCCTGCAAAAAGAAATCCCCTTAGGATATGTTTCACTACGGAGTTCCCATAGCCCCCCGTTCGGTGAGGTTTATGAAACATCGCAGGGGTTCCATGCGAGGCAGGTAGTCACAAAGCATCCGACCATGGCTAGAGAAAAAGGATGCACTCTTTGCAATCCGACTTTCAACAACTTCACCAGAGGGCCCATCTTTGAGTCAGTAGCTTCCATTTGCTAAGGGGGTGCCATCAAAAAAAGAGCTACTACTCAGTCCTGGCTCGATCATTTCTCCACCATGATGTTGTTTTCACACGAAGCAATTCACATGGCTTGCATCAACAACTCGGGACCTGGAATTGACGAGAAACAGCTAGGCCCGCGCGTAAATGCGATCCTGGTTATGACACACACACACACACACACGCACACACACGGGGTGCATATTCGTCTGTTGGGTTTTGGCGGAGTTGCGCCAAATTGGTTGCGATTGGCAGGTTGAAGAGGCCATCGACTAAGTTTGGCAGCACCTGGTATATAACTTGGACTAGCTGCTCGTCTTGTGCTTTCAACCTCACCGCCATACCCAAAGGCTCGACCGTTTTCCGGCCTCAGCTTGGAAAGCGAAACTAGCGCATGACCCATCCGGAAGCATGCAACAAATAGAAATTCAAGTCAAGCGCATTCCCCCTTGCATGACAATTGCGACGTGGCAATGTCCCCAACCAGAACTGAATGGCCACACTTTATTCATTGTTGGTGCTCCCTTACAACGAATCAGCAAGGATCCCAAGTCTTGGACACTCCCAATGTGGCAAACACCTGTTGCCTGGGAGGGCATACGTACAATTCGCGGAGCCCCCGATTGCCGGCAAAACAACACTTTTTGGGACGGGGGGGAGTAGCTTGATGTTCACTTCCCACGAACCATACCGGGAAACTAATTCGATGCGACTTGGGCCGTGCTTGCATGCTTTCAGATTCCCTACAGTATACACCCGCAGAAAACGTTCTGCGCGCGGACACTTGATCATCGCTTTTTTGAGTCGGGCTACCACACCTCTCCTCTCCACAGCTCACCACCAATCTGGCGACTGGCAACTAGGACTGCGGCCAGTACTGTAGGAGGCTGCGAGTGCGTAATTTGTCGACCCCTGAGTGAGCGAATCCCGTGCCCTGTCAAGGGCTCGAGCTTCCAAAGAAGAGCCCTAAGACTGGCTGCATCAAGGCACGTTTGAAGGGGGTCCTTCATGTTTTGTCCAATTCTTAGACACGCTAGCGCAAGTAAAACGTGGAGAAGGTAGGGGCTCTGTTGCGTTTGGAAATGCGTCTTCCTCCAGAATCCTTGTCAAAACCAAAGCTTTCGGGCTTGCATTGTGGGCTCAATATCTATATGATATGAGGGCAGCAAAGCCATGCTTTGGTCTGCGTCGTCCTGCTTTTGCTGCATGCTCCCTGCATTTGACCTAAGCCTTGTATTGTTGGTTGGATATGTTGGATACATCCCGGGTATCATCCTTGACAACAAGGCCAGTGCGAAACACTGCAATGATCTGAGCAACTCAGTGGCTCAGTGGCAGGCCAGTATGCCAGGTCAGGCTTCAGAAGGCCTGGCACGTGTGAAGACACGAAGGCTTGTCTCAAAGCATGAAACCCTTGTCTGGATGGCGCCCAAGGTAAGCCAGAAGGAAACCAACCACCAACCCCGTACCTCAAGAAATCTCAAGAACACAACCCACATCACCCTTAGACCAGTATCACTTCACCGCACAACACACAAGAAACCAAGAACTTCTTTGAAGCCGTAGCAACAGCACCAGAACAGCAGAAGCACTGCCGCGGCCGCGGCAGCCCGTCACAGCGACGAAGTTGATAGCGGCTCTGAGTCCAGCAACCGCAGCACGCAATCAAGCAGCGCAATCAGCGCAAGGCACCCGGCCTTCGGAAGGTTTAAGTCTCAACGGGAAAGTGGCATCTCCCAATGGCACAGGGCAGAAAAAGGAAGTCACACCAGGTGTTGTTAAGTCACACACACACACACATCCTTTTTGTTGGATCCCCATGCGCTGCGCGCGACGATGGATTGGTGCTGTTTTCTGTGCAAAGCACATGAGTTTGGTGGCCAAAACCCAATGGCACCGCGATTTGGAGAAGCAAGCGGCGCTTGATGCCAACATCTTCTAGGAACCCCTCCCGGGGACACTAGACTAGCGTAAAGACACCACCCGCTCAACTGCGTCTGCTCAGCGCCACACACACAACCCGTCAGATGGGGTTGTTAGATTTTTCCAAAGCCCTCCTGCTCCAGGGAAGACGGCCAGTCAGGTGCAGATGACAAATGCCAGACCCAGTCAAATACAGATGCACTAGAGCCGGTGAAATAGCAAATAACACATACTATGGGTCGCTTTGAGTCGAACCGATTGGTTGGGAGCACATATTCATGTTCCGGAGCGGGCTTTCTTGTGGCTTCCATCTGGGCGCATACACGTAGCTCATCGCTGCACCCGTGAGATTGGGGCTCAAGGCGCGCGCGAGCTCAGCGAAAAGTGCTACCCGGTCCAGGGGAACGAGGCATGAACTTGCGCGCAGAAGTTTGCGCACGAAGAACCGCAGAAAGCTTGGGGGCAAGTGCTTGCCCCAGGAGGTTTCGGACGTTGTGTTGACGTCATTTTTGACGTAGTTTTGGACGTTGTTTTTGACGTCATTTTGCGTGCCCCATTTTACCCTGGCCATAGGCCCGCCTGAGCGCTTGAGGATGATAGCTGCAGCTGCAGAGAGCCGCAGCAGGTGCACGGGAACAAACGCAATAACAACAACAATTATCTTAGCCATAATCAAAACGGACAAGCATAGTCCAAACACCCACCGCTACTGACAAAACCACTATCGCCAACTGAGCGCAACAACACTGGGGCCAAAACTAAACAGAATCACCCAGAACACATGACACACACACACACGCCAGCCTAACAAACACTAGAAAAAAACATAAGCACCACAACCACCCCCAACACGCAGTAGCAGCAGCGTTACTGATGGAAACAAAAACAACAACTCCGACAACGGCGCTGTTGGGAAGGGCAAGGATGATTCTAGCTGTGCTTTGCAATTCTTTCCCGGGATACTCATTGTTCACAGCGGTGTTGCCGAAAAGGCATGGGGGCTAAGAATGGGGCAGCGACCATTGGAACAAACCAACCTGTTTCCTCACTTATGAGGAGTTGGTTCAAACAAAGCGAACGTGGAACGATACATTTTGGAAGCTTCTCTAGTTTGGTCCCCAGCCAGCATCCAGTGAGCAGCGGACCCAATCTCGACCCCCGAATCCAACCACCCTGAAACGACCGAGCCCGTGGTTCACTGGGTGACAATCCTAGGATCCATGGCCTATCCAGACACTACTCCCCACTCCATGGCCGCAAAATAGAGGCTGCGTCTGAATACTGTTGAAGTTCCGACGGCTGAGGGCAGTGGACACGCGGGCATTCTATGAATGGATCGACCAAGGCCAAGCTGCTGCGCCTCTGGAGAACAGGGACTTCTGCCAGTAGGCAAAGTCTGTGAACTGGATTGGCCTTGGCGAACAAGGCCGAAACCTCGCTTTTTACAAAAGGAAACCCTGGGCTTTAGGGGGACTACCCGCTATTTTGACGTCACATGATTAGTTCTCTGGACCTTCAAGGTGGAGTCTGAAACATGGAGGTCGACCCTGTCCATGCCAAGAAGCACCGCAATCAAAAAAGAACGACCAACACATCTAAGAAATACAAAAGAGGTGGATCAAAGGTGGAACTTGGGAGACTTGCTTTGCTCTACTACAGCCCCGTCAACCTGGTTGCAAAAGGGTCCCTATGTTTACGGACGCTGCAACTGCAACTTCAGCTTGCTGAGAGCTAATCTGCACATTCGCTTTGAAGTGCCAAAAGGCAAAACGGGTGTTTTCTGACAGGAGACCCCGGAAACGGTTGGCTTCCTTTTGGTTCCCCTTGCATAACTTTTTAAAGGGGTCCACGCAACTCCACGAAACCTGGGTGCAGGATCAAAAAATAATTATTTGCGGGATCAAAAAGAAATTATCGACACCCGGATCAAAAACAAATTATTTACAGGATCAAAAACAAATTATCTGGCCTGGGGGTGCAAAAACGCTGTAATTTACATCATTTTCGGGCAACAGCGCGCGCATTTTACGGCTCCAGCTGTAAAATGGACACTTTCCAATACAAGCGCAGTACGCGAAGGTCACTTTGGCAGCTCCAGTTCGAAAATCACAACTTTTCAGATACAAGCGCAGTTCTATCAACGAATCTAGCATCGGTTAAATGCCTGTAGGGTTGGCTTAAGGTTGTGTAGGGTTAATGTAGGTTAGGTTTCGGATGGGTTTGGGGTGGGTTCAGGCTTGGTTTAGGGACGGTTTAGGGTTTGTTTACGGTGGGTGGATTTAGGTTGGTTTAGGGTAGGTTTAGGTGTTGGTTTGCGGGTTTAGGGTGGGTTTAGGGGTGGGTTTAGGGTGGGTTTAGGGGTGGCTTAGGGTTGGCCTGGGAATGGTTTAGGGTTGGGTTAAGGGATGGTTTAGGCTAAGTTTACGGTGGTTTAGGGTAAGTGTAGGGTAGGGTTAGGGCAGGTTTAGGGTTGGTTTAGGGTTGGTTTAGGCTGGGAGGGTTTGGGGTTGGCTTAGGTTGGTTTAGGGTTGGTTTAGGTTGGGTTTAGGGTGGTTCTAGGTTGGCTTAGGGTGGGTGGGTTTAGGGCTGGTTTAGAGTTTAGGGTCGGTTGAAGGTCAGTAGGGTTGGTTTAGGGTGGGTTTAGGTTTGGTTTGGGGCTTGAAAGTTGTTTATGGTTTAAAAAAAAATAGGGTAGGCCTCGGGCATGTTTAGGGCGGGTTTAGGGTTGGCTTAGGTTGGTTTTGGGTCTGTTTAGTGTAGTTTTCGGGTGGGCTTAGGCTGGGTTTAGTGCCGGTTTACGTGGCTTAGGGTTGGTTTAGGGTTGGGTTAAGGGATGGTTTAGGCTAAGTTTACGGTGGTTTAGGGTAAGTGTAGGGTAGGGTTAGGGCAGGTTTAGGGTTGGTTTAGGGTTGGTTTAGGCTGGGTTTAGGGTTGGCTTAAGGTTGTGTAGGGTTGGTTTCAAGGTTGGTTTAGGGTTAATTTTGGTTGGGTTTCGGGTAGGTTTGGGGTTGGCTTAGGTTGGTTTAGGGTTGGTTTTGGATTGGTTTAGGGTGGGTTTAGGTTTAGTTTAGGGTCTGTTTAGGGTGGGTTTAGGGTGGGTTTAGGGAGGGTTTTGGGTTTGTTTGCGGTGGGTGGATTTTGGTTGGTTTAGGGTAGGTTTAGGTTGGGTTTAGGGTGGTTTTAGGTTGGCTTCGGGTAGGTGTAGGGTTGGTTTGCGGGTTTAGGGTGAGTTTAGGGTTGCTTTAGGGTTGGGTTAAGGGTTGGTTTAGGCTGGGTTTAGGGTTGGCTTAAGGTTGTGTAGGGTTGGTTTCAAGGTTGGTTTAGGGTTAATTTTGGTTGGGTTTCGGGTGGGTTTGGAGTTTCGGGTGGGTTTGGGGTTGGTTTAGGATTGGTTTAGGTGGGTTTAGGTTTAGTTTAGGGTCTGTTTAGGGTGGGTTTAGGGTGGGTTTAGGTTTAGTTTAGGGTCTGTTTAGGGTGGGTTTAGGGTGGGTTTAGGGAGGGTTTTGGGTTTGTTTGCGGTGGGTGGATTTTGGTTGGTTTAGGGTAGGTTTAGGTTGGGTTTAGGGTGGTTTTAGGTTGGCTTCGGGTAGGTGTAGGGTTGGTTTGCGGGTTTAGGGTGAGTTTAGGGTTGCTTTAGGGTTGGGTTAAGGGTTGGTTTAGGCTGGGTTTAGGGTTGGCTTAAGGTTGTGTAGGGTTGGTTTCAAGGTTGGTTTAGGGTTAATTTTGGTTGGGTTTCGGGTGGGTTTGGAGTTTCGGGTGGGTTTAGGGTCTGTTTAGGGTGGGTTTAGGGTGGGTTTAGGGAGGGTGTTGGGTTTGTTTGCGGTGGGTGGATTTTGGTTGGTTTAGGGTAGGTTTAGGTTGGGTTTAGGGTGGTTTAGGTTGGCTTAGGGTAGGTTTAGGGTAGGTTTAGGGTGGGTTTAGGATTGGTTTAGGGCGGGTTTAGGGTTGGTTTAAAAGTTGCGCAGGGTCGGTTTCAAGGTTGGTTTGTAGGTTGGTTTTGGGTTGGTTTAGGGTGAGTGTAGTTTGGTTTAGGGTCGGTTTCGGGTAGGAGAGCAGGCCAGGAGACCAGCAGACCAGGAGACCAAGAGACCAGGAGACCAGGAGACCAGGAGACCAGGATACCAAGGACCAGGAGACAAGACACAGGAGACCAGGCGACCAGGAGACACCAGGGACCAGGACCAGCAGGAGACATGGGGACCAGGAGACCCACGAAACCTCTTGTGGCAATGGGGGGTCGAAACCCCTCCATAAAAGTTTAGGAGAGCACATGACAATCTGTGGAGTGTATCGGCCAAATATGCTGAATAGAATCAAGGACCAGTCATTGAATCTGACCACGCGCTTTGTTGTGTACGAGACCGAGATCTTCTGCCTGATGCACCCTGAATCCCCCGCACTGGCCACGGAGTTGACCTCAATCCTCGTTCCCAAAGTTTGTTTCAAGTGGCAGAGCCAATGAATATGTCCTATGAACTGATCGCGCTAGGGGGAACACAAGTGGCAGAGGTGAGGGTGTCCAGAAGTGAGCCACTTCTTGAAAGGGCAGGTTGTCAAGCTTGCGCTGCCACATCCTCTGCCAAAGTACTGCAGCCACGGGCGCATCATTGCCCCACCCACCCCGCCCCGCATCCCCTGCCAAGTGCTTCAATCACGGGAGAATCATCGTTGCCCCACCCCACCCCACCCAAAGTACGTTGCGGGATCATCCTCATTGCCCCCCCCTGCCAAGATGCTGCAGTCGTGGGAGCATCATCATTTCCATCCCACCCCTTGCCCCACATCTTCTAGCGAAGCGCTGCGGTCACGAGAGCATCATCATTGCCCCACTCCGCCCACACCGCAAAAGAAATGCGAAAAATTCCCCCGGACGTTCTCAATGCCGGCAAAATCCAGGAATGATTCGTGCTGTTTGAGGAATTCCGAAAGCTCCGACAGCCAAAGGAAGCCACCCACTCTGAGGATTCCCGTTTTGACAGCCCGGTTCAAGAAGCCAAAGGTGAGGTCGATCTGGGCGTGTGGCAGCTGAGGCAGGCGGTCCTTCACTGCCTGAGCGCAAACACGTTGGGGTGGAGCAACTTGCAATCACTTTATGATAAGTTTCTGAAAATGAACCGTGCTCTAGCGTAGTCTACCAGTCAGGTAGCACTTGTCTGGAGCCATATGCTTGTGGCAGTTTGTTCGGAGTGGATGCTGATCCATAGATCTGAGTTTGGATGCCCAAACCCTTCCAGCTATCCATACCCGTCCAGCTCATCAAGTGAGATTACCAAACAGGCTCCATTTGGAAGTGACGCTACATTCTTCTTTCCTGGTTTGTGCTTATGATTGAGGGCCGCGGTTGCAACTCTTTCTGGCAGATTGTCTCAGAAAGCAGGGTAGGCGTGAAGCCATGCCCTGTTGGGATTCCATGTCAGTTTCCGCTGTGCATTGTTCCCATCCCCAACAAATCGGCAAGCATTTGCAACCATGAGGGGCTTCTCAATTTTGGGGAGACACTCAGGGAAATATCTGTTGCAATCCGCCCCCTGGTTGGTTGACGAG
Source organism: Effrenium voratum (assembly GCA_963377175.1). NCBI lineage: Eukaryota > Dinophyceae > Suessiales > Symbiodiniaceae > Effrenium > Effrenium voratum. The sequence goes on along the minus strand of CAUJNA010003847.1, from coordinate 209,926 downwards.
GCGCCCTATTTGCAAGGGAGTCCTTCCTGAATTCGTCAGGTTGATTAGTCCAGGGTCGACATTGCAGTGGGCAAAAACATCCAGACCTCCTCTAGTGGACAGGAGAAACAATGGTCCTTGCCGGGCTTTTTCGAGCGCGCCTGCTTGGAGTAGCCATAGTACAGCAACTCCTGGTGCCATCGACAGTTTTCTCCCAAAGAGTTTCCATTAATTACCCTCCAAACCACCCAAGGAGCCAAAAGGTATCCGCCCTTCACATGCTGGCAAATACGGGGGCTATTACAAAGCTTTGATGTGAACACATGTGACCACCATCTTAGACGCCGACTTTGTGACTTTTGGCGCTGTTCGGCTGTTCAAACGGTAGAACTGTAGCAGCGCTTTTTTTGGTGGTGTGATGTGGACGACGTCTGCAGCTTCGGTTTCCTGGCTACGACATGATTGGTTTCTAAGGCACCCGAGGGGCCAGGTTGGACCCATGGAGTGCGCACTTGCCTTGCTGTCCCTGCTGCTCCTTCGGCTGTGCCATGCTGCTGCTCCCGTTCATTTGTTCGCAAGACTAACAAAGATTCGCCGGAAAACAGCAAAGGCCATCGGGGCCCGACTTTTAGACCGAGTGGTGCCAAATGACATGTTACGCCCTCCAGCGGAAGTCAGTGCGTTGGCGCCCAAGTTTGTGTGCCGCACATCCCAAAAAAACAAGACCACGGTTTCCCAAAGCCCGCCGCAAAACACAGTCAATCACGTAGAATGCCAGGGTGATTTCAATGCAAACAGCACGGAATAATGGAGCCGTGCGACAAAACAACTATGCAAATTCAGCGTGCAGACCCAAACATGTCAAAAGTAAATAGCTTCCCAGCAACGGGCGCAAACTAGCGCTGGTCCTTAAAAGCGGCACTACCTTGTGTTCTCTTGAGACACAAACAAACTGAGGATCCGCTGCGACGTTCGCCACGAAACATATAGCTTCTCCAGCCCCGGTGGCTACCAAGCTTACTTTGTCTTTGTAAGGTAACCCATAAACCAAGGTCCACCCACAAGCCAAAACACAAAGGTCGCTGCACCATTTTCCCTCAAACGAACACTGAGAAGGCCTTGAGTTTCTTTTTGCACTGATTCTCAAGGCGCTCACTTGGGTCAGAATCAACACCCAGTGGTAAAATGGTCTACCCACAACCAGGTAAAGAATTGAAAAGGCGACCACAAGGGTTTTGATTGTAACTTATTTAATAGGAGACCCCTTGCCCGCAGTTTGCCTGATTTCGAAGGAAAGCAAAGCTTCACCTGAATTTCAATTCAAAAGGTTCCCAATTGGAGGACCCCCCCCCCGGCCCCCGGTTGCAACCCCCTGAGCCTGAATCTGGAAGGATTCCTGCCAGAAGGTCATCAGCGCGTCATTGTCCGCCTCGCTTTTGCACCCCCTTTCAAACGAGGAAACTCATGGCTCACTCGTACTGGTGACTCGGCCCCATGTATTTTGGCAAACTTGCTGTTTATAACTACCATCCCCATTTGCAACCAAAGGCCTGCAATGAAAGGTTTTCATTTTGCTGCCCCCAACTGGGACTCCCTGACGTCAACAGGTCCTTGTGGGCTTATTGATGAAATAGTGTGGCAAACTCCTCACATGCTGGGTGAACCAAGTGCCTCAATGTGGGGTAACCCCGCAACAAAGAACCACCCACCAACCGGGACACCTCCCAGTCAATCACCAAGAGGTTGTTTAATGCTGGGTTCCACCAGCCAGACAGAGAACCCACCAATGATGCCCCCGATGGGAAAACAATCGTGAAGGGATAAATACTTCACCATGATCTCTACTAAACCACGGAGGAAAAAACTGTACCCAGCCAAACAAGGGTTTTAGGCGCTGTGGACGGAAGGAAGGAACCAATGCCTCAGCTTCAGCCGTGGCATTGCTCAAGGTAATTCGGGGGCTTGAATGTATTAAGATATATGGGTGTGGTTAGTTTTGAGGGGAAACCAAAACCCCCCCCCCCCCCCCCGGTTTGGGTTTATCAATTTCAAGACTCACTTGTATAAACCCCAAATGTCTCCAGCCCAGAGTGTGATAATTGCAGACTGAGTCATCCGTTCGGGTTTTATCGACTGGCACCAGAACGTCAGCAACAAGCTTTCACCTTACCCCCTTACTCCAAGTTGGCGGCTTGGGTTGGTTTGGTGTCAGGACATTGGCGGGCCAAACAATAACGTTCAAAGACTTCTAACAGTCAACAGCATTGAACATCCGAAATCAAAGACGGGCTTCCCAAAGGGACTGTTGCCTCTACAACAATTCCGCGGGAGGGTGGGGACTGGATTGACCGTCGGGTGAAGCCAATGCCGAGGCTGATGCGAGGATGTGGTGCATGTTGACCTCAGGGTTGGGCCCAGAGCGTTCGACCCCCCTTTTTGCGGAGGACTTGTTTTTGGCACGAATCTTCACAGGGGTTGACACATAGTGGAAGTATAAACTGTATGTTCAAGCAAAGTGTCCCAGGAGTCTCCGGGACCTCGTCAACGGTTGAATGCACGAGCTCCTCCATGACGCGCCAGTGAACCCTTGGTCTTGACCCCAGATTGATGACCCCATGTTGATTGTTTGGCAAGCACGTTGTTTAGAGCGATTCTCCCCTTGTGGGGATGGCCCCCCAGCCCAGTTTATCTGCTTGGTTTATAAATCCGGCGTCAAGCCTGAACAGCAGCCGCACCTAAAGAATTCCCCGGTAGTCACGATGGTGGAGAGGTCTTGATCAATCTGCTGCACAAGAGGAAAGGAATCACACATGCAGTTTATGATGGTCGGAATGTCCCATATGCTCCTGAAGATTCAGATGGAGCCCAAATACCAATTTTTCAAAGGAAAGCTCTCTTAGGGAAAAGGGCTACTGCCGTCAGCTTGAAGGGTAGCTTCCAATGATCCCTTCCAAAAATCCACGCTTTCAGTTTTGGCTGAGACGGAGCACCAATCCCGGGTCCAATTGCACGCGGTTGTTCGACCCACCCCGCGCCCCACACACCACAGTGTTCTGTTGGAACATCAGTATTTCCCATTCCCTTTACCCAGACTCCCAGTAACCACAGAATAAAGGGCATGTGTGTGTCTGGTAGCTGACTTTTAAGGCACCCCCACTCCAAACAAAAACATTTGCAAAGAGGAAGTAATCCACGATGAGGCTGGGGACAAGTCCATGTTGAAACCACTTTTCCACCTTGAGCTCCCAGCGTGCAGCGCCGGGAAGTTGTCGTAGGAGGGCGTGTACAGCACCCGGATACCGGAGATGCCAAGCCTCAGGTTTGAGCCCCCAGTGAGTGCTTCAGTGGAGAGAAGGCGGACCAGTTCTTGCGAGGTTCACTTTTTCCCTCCAACCCCGGTCAAGAAAGAGGGGCGCGTGGGACACAACCAGAAGCATTTCATCTGATCTGAAGTGGCCCCAATGGGGTCTTTTGGTTGGGGAATCGAACGAGGCAACTCAATTGAACCCATTATAATTCGGATAGCTTTAAGGGGCTTTGGGCATACTTGTAATCCTACCCGTGCAGCGTCGCTCAAATAGTGAGAGGCCCCGGGCTCATGTGGCTCGGTGGCGCCCGAGTCGATTTCCGGAGTGTTGAAAGCATTCAAGCAGCCCGAGCCAATGTTTTGTTGGCGCCTTGGAAAGTCAGAAAAGCCCCAACTACTCTCCAGTCTAGCCGTCAAATCCCGCGCAAAGGTCGTCCTTCTCGTTATCGACATCTCGAAAGGTCGCCTCCCAGGAGCCCAACTGGGCGCCCCTGGCATGTGGGGTGTGGCGTAGTCCATGCTCGCCACGGCCTGTGCCTGGCCCTCGTCCGCCACCGGCAAAGCGTAGAAGCCCCCCACGTGGCTCCGCATGACCTGGCCACGGAGTACACGTGGGGTGGGTGGTTTGGGGGTTATGTTACTGTCAGGAGAGACGTCAACACCATGTGTTTGGTTCGTTTCGCCAGACTCACCCATGTTTCCGGACCTAGTACTGCTTTTGTTGAACCCACTCACTGAGGTCGATTCGCTGGTTTTGGTTTTCATGGCTTAGATGGGAAACCCTTTGACCCCCACCCCCATTTCACATCTTTTCCAGGAACTACAGGGAGGGACGCCCTTGACCATTAGGCATGCCTTGTTCTTCGAAGGGATTAGGTCAAGACACGTCACGCCCTGCCTCATCACCCACCCCCGAAGGTTCCCCCCCCCTGCCCCCCGACCCGACCCGTTCGGGTGCATCCGTGGCCTTGCGGGTGGGATTGGTGGGATCTTCCAAGCTGAAGGCGCTGCGCAGCACTTCGTGCCGCTCCAACTGGGCGCGGAAAGCCCGGGAGAAGCGCCGAGTGAAAGTCTGGAGGTCCAATGGTCCAATGCAACCCGCTTGCCGTGGCAAAAACGCGGAATTCCTTGTTCCCTATTTGCAATACTTAGGGGATCGGCTGGCTAGAAGTCCCAAATGATTAAGCGGGGTATCTGGATGCACTAGACCACCCTTATGTAGCGGAGGACAACCACCTCAAGGCTGATGCGGCAAAAAACCCAAATATCCACGCCATTGGTATCGTGCCCTGGAGAGAGGTTCACTATAGTTCCGAGTGCTTTTCCGGTAAGCGAGCCTCATGTCATCCTGTTTTCTACCGGAGATGACAGTAAATGTTGACCGCTAGTCGTTGAGGGGTGAGTATGCTAGACCCACGCCACAAAATGGAAATCGGGCACACACCCACAACTCGGCCTATAATGTGACACCTTTTGCCAAGAGATGGGGCGTGTATGAAACAGGGGCCCTTTCATGTACCCTAGGTGCGCCCTCATTGGGCCAAACGAGGATCATGGCGAGCTTCCGTCTGAATCCATCGGAGTCTCTGAGGCACCGCGCAATGATACGGTGCGCAGTTTCGCACCTGGGTATCTAGGGGCGTCTCTTCAAGGGAATCCCCGGGTTGGTGTTCGACTTGTTGTTTTGTAAGAGCATCCACAAGAAACTTAGCCACTTGAGAGTCCAAAGTCAATGAAGCATTCGACATTCATGATGTCCAATGATGTCCCCAACTTGCTTTTGATTTTGGTGTCCCCGAAAACAAAACTCGATCCGCGCGTTCCCATGTTTCAATGCACGTTTCACCTTGGGCTGCAGGCCGGGAAGGGGGGAGGATTCATTGGATGCAAGTCACATGTCACATGAGGCCTCTCTGCCAGACTCCTGGTAATCGTCAAAACGCAAGGCATATTCTGATGTGGCTATCAATTTATAGGAAATCACATCAAAAGTGATTGGTGGACACGAATCCCCACCTAAATGACGTCCACCAAGGGGTCCCAAATTAAAGCCATGCCCATATGCATATATATCCGCCGACAACAGACGGCGTGTTGGACATAAGAAATGCTCCTTACCTCTTACCCCTTTTCTTACCCCTCCCCAGGGGCACATTTTCAGACTATGAAGACGCTTCACTAAATCTATTCATTTTGCGGGCCTGCGCGACTCAGCTTTGTCAAACATTGGAGGTCCGCTTTCGCACCCTTAGCAGCCCCAGCGGCACATCGCCAGCAATACTTGCATCATCCAGATTATTTGCAAACCTTGCTGCAAATGATGCAAGTAATGCTGGTAATGTTGCCCATGCTGGGGAACGGGAAAAGCCGGGACAAGAAGTCAACAATTTCCAAAGGGAGCGAAGGGCAGTGAAGAGAACTCAGTCCGTGAAAAATGTTTTCGGGGGGGAAGTGGGGAGAAGATCGGGGGGGCGGGGGGGGGGGGGGGGCGGGGGGAAAGATCTTGGGGGACAAAGGCCTAGGGGGGAAAGAGGGGAACGGATGTCAACCGGGAAAGGGGGGGCAAGATCTTAGCGAGGAAAAGGGAGAAGATCTCAGGGAGGGAAAGGCCTTAGAAGGAAAAGGGGGGAAAACATCTTAGAGAGGAAAAGGGAGAAGATCTTGGGGGGAAAAGGCCTTAGGGAGGAAATGGGGGGAAAGGATCTCAACAAGGAAAGGGGGAAAAAGATCTAAGGAAGGAAAAGGGGGAAGATCGAGGGGGGAAAAAAAAGCCTTAGGGGGGAAAGGGCGGAAAGGATCTCAACAGGGAAAGGTGGCAAAAGATCTTAGGGAGGAAAAGGGAGAAGAACTCAGGGTGGGAAAAGGCCTTAGGGGGGACAGGGGGGAATGATCTCCAAAAAGAAAGGTGGGAAAATATCTTAGGGAGGAAAGGGGAGATGATCTGAAGGGGGGGGGGGGGGGGAAAGGCTTTAGGGGGGGAAAGGATCGAAAAGCGAAAAGATCCTTAAGATCTCAGGGGGGGACAGGCCTTAGGGGGGGAAGGGGGAAAGGATCTCAACAGGGAAAGGGGGCAAAGGATCTTAGGGAGGAAAAGGGAGAAGATCTGAAAAGGCCTTAGGGGGGAAAGGGGGGAAAGGAGCTCAACAGGGAAAGGTGGGAGAAGATCCTAGGGAGGAAAAGGGAGAAGATCTCGGGAAAGGATCTCAACCGAGGGAAAAGATCTTGGGGAGGACAAGGGAGAAGATCTCAGGGGGGGAAAGGCCTTAGGGGGGAAAGGGGGGAAAGGATCTCAACAGGGAAAGGGGGCAAAGGATCTTAGGGAGGAAAAGGGAGAAGATCTTGGGGGGGAAAACGCCTTAGGGGGGAAAGGGCGGGAAAGGATCTCAACAAGGAAAGGGGGGAAAAGATCTTAGGAAGAAAAAGGGGGAAGATCGCGGGGGGAAAAAAGGCCTTAGGGGGGAAAGGGGGGAAAGGATCTCAGCAGGGAAAGGGGGGGGAAAGATCTTAGGGAGGAAAGGGAGAAGACCTGGGGGCAAAGGCCTTAGGGGGGAAAGGGGGGAAAGGATTTCAGCAGGGAAAGGGGGGGAAAGATCTTAGGGAGGAAAGGGAGAAGATCTGGGGGCAAAGGCCTTAGGGGGGAAAGGGGAGAAATGATCTCTACAGAGAAAGGGGTGGAAAAGATCTTTGGGAGCAAAGGAAGAAGATCTGGGGGAAAAAAGGCCAACAGGGAAAGGGGGGGAAAGATCTTAGGAAGGAAAAGGGAGAAGCTCTCAGGGGGGGAAAGGCCTTAGGGGGGAAAGGGTGGGAGGATCTCAACAGGGAAAGGAGGGAAACAATCTTAGGAAGGCACAGGGAGAAGATCTGGAAAAGCCTTAGGGGAAAGGGGGGAAAGGATCTGAACAGGGAGAGGGTGGAAAACATCTTAGGGAGGAAAAGGGAAAACTCAGAGGGAGAAAGGGCCTTAGGGGGGAAAGGGGGAATGGATCTCAACAGGGAAAGGTGGCAAAAGATCTTAGGAAGAAAAAGGGGGAAGATCGCGGGGGGAAAAAAGGCCTTAGGGGGGAAAGGGGGGAAAGGATCTCAGCAGGGAAAGGGGGGGGAAAGATCTTAGGGAGGAAAGGGAGAAGACCTGGGGGCAAAGGCCTTAGGGGGGAAAGGGGGGAAAGGATCTCAACAGGGAAAGGGGTGGAAAAGATCTTTGGGAGGAAAGGGAGAAGATCTGGGGGAAAAAATGCCAACTTGGAAAGGGGGGAAAGATCTTAGGAAGGAAAAGGGAGAAGCTCTCAGGGGGGAAAGGCCTTAGGGGGGAAAGGGTGGGAAGGATCTCAACAGGGAAAGGGGGGGAACAATCTTAGGAAGGCAAAGGGAGAAGATCTGGAAAGGCCTTAGGGGAAAGGGGGGAAAGGGTCTCAACAGGGAAAGGGGGCAAAGGATCTTAGGGGGGGAATAGGGAGAAGATCTCAGCGGGGGGAAAGGCCTTAGGGGGGAAAGGGGGGAAAGGATCTCAACAGGGAAAGGGGGGGAAAGATCTCAGGGAGGAAAGGGAAAAGATCCCAGGGGGGGAAAAGGCCTTAGGGGGGAAAGTGGGGGAAAGGGAGGAAAAGGGAGAAGATCTCAGGGGGGCAGAGGCCTTAGGGGGGAAAGGGGGGAAAGGATCTCAACAGGGAGAGGGGGGAAAACATCTTAGGGAGGAAAAGGGAAACAATCTCAGAGAGAGAAAGGGCCTTAGGGGGGAAAGGGGGAATGGATCTCAACAGGGAAAGGGGGGCAAAAAATCTTAGAGGGGAAGGGGGCAAGGGCACAATTCCAAAGGGACGCAAATAAGAAAGAAGCCTGTAATGTCGGCGGCCTGAGCCGGAGGCGTTAAAATATGTTCCTGTTTTAAGCGTCACGGTTCTACATGTTTGATTCGGAGAGATTGGGCGGAGTTGTAACAAGATGGCACAGAGAACCTTCAATTCAACTTCAAGGGATGTCACAAAGACACGCGTGTGCAACGAACATGCAAGCAGCTGATCAAGGCGAAGCGAGAGGCAGGACCTTGCAAGGGCATGCAACGTTTGATCCCCACCTGTGTATAATATCAAACATGTGTGTATATGTGTATATATATATATATACACATGCATACCCGAGATTTCCTTCGCATGGGTGAGCCATGCCAGCACGTTGTTTGCCATTGGCGTTGCTAAGTTAAGCTCTGACAGAGCTGAGACCAGCACTGCTCGATGGTCAGCGGTACTCGGCTCCTCTGCGTGTTGGCCAGATTGTAGGCCTCGGAATCGAGAGACTTCTCGGTCTACATGGAGACATGGAGTCCGAGGGAAAGTGACAGTCAGACCACTTCTTTTCAAGGGACCCGACAGGTTTCATGGCAATGTGGACCAGTAGTGTGCATTGTCTGCGTTGACTGTGCCTGTAGCACTTCCCACTACGTAACTTCAACAGCAAACATAATATTTTTAAGTATCAATAACAAAGGCAAGCCATGTAAATCCAGGATCCGGGCTTGCGTGGCTTCTCAACCGGTAAAGTGTGGAGAAGTTTGCCACTAGAACCTGCGAAGTGTCTAAGGGCCTTTTCTAAGGCTTTCGCCGAAGCGTCTGAGCCCCCGGGCCATGCTCCGCGGGTCCGTCACGAAAAGCCGAAGCATCTGCTCCTCGTTGAAGGTCAAGGGGTGCGCAAGGCCTGAGGGAAAAACCAACAACGTCGGATTTACCTTTTGCCCTGCTTTTAGGGAAATGGAGGGGGCCAGCTTTTGAGGAGGATGTCTTGACAAAACGCTTCAACCAACAAGGGAAGGCAAAGAACCGATATGAACACAATATGCCCACCGCCTATGACATTTAGGCAGCCATCTAAATGAACAATTCAGTCCTGATCTACAGCAAACCAATTGGCTCACATGGGTTCATCCAAGCAAAAACAGATATAGCTTGTGAGAGGAAACCACCACGAAACCAAAATCGGTGTCATGTAAACCTCTGCGGGGCCAAAGAGGGGTCGGTATGCGAACCACGGACTTCTCCTATCCTTGGGCCCAATCCCAGCGGCTTATAGCGTCAAACGCGGCTTCGTCCAATCAGTTGTTTTTCAGGCCTCATTGTTTGGGGAATGTAAACTAACTTTCAAAACATCCACATGATTGTTCTTTGTTACTTTCAAGGTGACTTTGCCCTGATGGGTCCGTTGAACGCTTGGGCGCCTCACAAACATCAGAAGATTGCCCGCCTGGCATGAACCGAATGGAGGGTACTGCCACGATAGTCTGTCGTGGATCCTTCCGCTTCTTCCGCTGAGACCTCGGCTGAGGCAAGTCCAAACGAACTGGACCGGAAGAACCGGAACCCGTGTTCCCAGTGCTTTTGTCATGGGAAAAATGGGCGTCCCTCTTGCATTAGTTGACTTTGAAGGGGGGAATCGTGCGCCACTGCCCAACTAGGGGGCACGCTTGCCTGAAGAGAAACTCTAGACCAGCCGAACCTACTGTCCGTGTAGAACTGAGTATGTATGTGTATGTATGTGTATGTATGTATGTATGTATGGATGGATGCATGTATGCATGTATGCATGTACGCATGTATGCATGTATGCATGTATGCATGTATGTATATATTGTATGTATGTATGCATGTATGTATGTATGTATGAATGTCATGTCATGCAATGCAATGCAATGCAATGCAATGTAATGTAATGTAATGTATTGTATGTATGTATGTACGCATGTAAGTATGTACGTACGTACGTACGTAGGTACGTAGGTATGTATGTAAATATATGTACATGTATGTAAATGTGTGTAAACGCATGTATGTATGTAGGTATGTGTGTATGCATGTATGGATGCATGTGTGTATGCATGTATGCATGTACGGCTGTATGTACTTCTTGTATGTATGTATTGTATGTATGTATGTATGTATGTATGTAGGTAGGCATGTATGTATGTATGTATGTATGTATGTATGTATGTGTGTGTATGTATGTATGTATGCATGGATGGATGCATGTATGCATGTATGCATGTACGCATGTATGCATGTATGCATGTATGTATGTATGTATGTATGTATGTTATGTATGTATGTATGTACGGACGTACGTACGTACGTATGCATGTGTGCAAATGTGTGTAAATGCATGTATATGTCTATATACACACGTTTGTGTGTATATGTACATGTATATGTATATGTATATGTGTGTGTATGTATGTATGTATGTATGAATGTCATGTCATGTCATGCAATGCAATGCAATGTAATCTGATGTATTGTATGTGTGTACGCATGTAAGTATGTACGTAGGTACGTAGGTATGTATGCAAATATATGTACATGTATGTAAATGTGTGTAAACGCATGTGTGTAGGTATGTGTGTATGTATGTATGGATGCATGTATGTATGCATGTATGCATGTATACATGTACGGCTGTATGTATGTCTTGTATGTATGTATGTATGTATGTATGTATGTATGTATGTATGTATGTATGTATGTATGTATGTATGTATGTATGTATGCTATGTATGTACGTACGTATGCATGTGTGTGAATGTGTGTAAATGCATGTATATATCTATATACACATGTGTATGTGTATATGTATATATTTGTGTATATGTATATGTGTATGTATGTATGTATTTATGTATGCATGAATGTATGAATGTCATGTCATGTCATGTCATGTCATGCAATGCAATACCATGTAATACCATGTAATGTAATGTAATGTATTGTATGTATGTACGCATGCAAGTATGTACGTACGTACGTAGGTACGTAGGTATGTATGTAAATATAGGTACATGTATGTAAATGTGTGTAAACGCATGTATGTATGTAGGTATGTGTGTATGTATGGATGCATGTATATATATATATATATATGTATGTATGCTGTATGTATGTATGTATCTATGTATCTATGTATGTATGTATGTATGTATGTATATGTGTATGTATGTTGTGTATATTATGTGTGTGTATGTATGTATGTATGTATGTATATGTATGTATGTATGTATGTATGTATGTATGTATGTATGTATGTATGTATGTATGTATGTATGTATGTATGTATGTATGTATGTATGTATGTATGTATGTATGTATGTATGTGTATGTATGTATGTATGTATGTATGTATGTATGTATGTATGTATGTATGTATGTATGTATGTATGTATGTATGTATGTATGTATGTATGTATGTATGTATGTATGTATGTATGTATGAATGCATTTATGTACGTATGTACGTATGTCTGTATGTGCGTATGCTTGTCCAAAGGACGACTTAAATTGGTACGAAACCGTGACACCGGAGGCCGTTTCAAGTCAATAGGCTTTGCGTTCGTCCCGGGAGATTCATGGCAAAAGGAGCATGACACGCTGGGGCCCAGAAATGCCCAGACCGAAGCCGGGACAAGAACTCCGCGTGGACAATTGGGTGTGTTTTTGGTTGAGGGTAACCCTTTTAGGGGCTGCTTTGAATGGAAACCTAAAGGAAGCAGCCCTTTTGGTCCCCAAGTTTAGGACGCTTCCAACTACCAGTCAAGTGGTCAAAAGGCACTATGCTTTTGGTTGCAGATCTCAGTCTGCCTTTGCTGACTCATGGTTTCGCAGCAAGGGCCCTCTTCGATGGTCAAATCGCCAAAAGCATGACTCAAACATGCGGGTCTCAAAGTCTGAAAACTCTTTCTGAGGGGCTCCCTTTTCCACAAGATAGCCACATGTGATGAGGACGCGTCCTGTGCTCATCGAGCTCGTCAGCACTGAAGCTCCCCGAGATGGGAAGGATTGGCAGGACCTTTGTCGGAGCAAATGCCGGGACTCTTCAAACCACGGATCCCAAAGACACGCGGACTGTTCAGGGCTAAGTTGGCTTGTGTTGCCTTTCTTGGCCTTATGTGGCCTGAGGTGGCCCAATTTGCCATGAGGTGGCCTCGATGGCATCAGGCCAAGTACAAACGATATCGATTTCCTGCTTCGAATAACTCACCAATAGCATGTTACATGTGTTTTCACACGAACCGTGCTGGGGAGCTGCAAATCTTCTACGGCATTTTTTACAAGAGCCAACAGCAGTGGACAAGTGGCTGGAACGCACGTTTCTTGGCGCGGAGCATGTTTGTTTGCTTGCCTTTTCCAGAGTCTCTAAACGGGGACACCTTGAACTGGTTGACTTCCCGAATGAGTTTTTCCTGGGAAGCTCAAACACTGGGAGTGGGGTTTCAAACCTGTCAGCGGATGGCGCTGGGAAGCCAATGCCTAGTGAGGACTGGATCTTGGCGAAACCCGAGGTCCCGATGCAAACACAACGCACCAGGTGGACTGGAATTACCATAGTTGGGCAACCTGAAATGAGGAGGGCCTTTACAAGACAAGATAAGAATCTTGGTCGGGTCCTGAATCAGCTTCAGCCGTGTACAATACCTTTCGTCGAGGGAGCATGGAAAATCGGGCGGCTGCCATAGATGTTGACACAGATTTGGTGGGCCTCCCAGGCTCACAGACTACCAATGATATTCAATTGCTCACTTTGCGCATCGAGATTTCGCGAGTGGTTTGTCATCTTTGTGTGCCTCCAGGAGCGAGTCAAAGGAGCATGTGGAAACTCAGACACCCGTTTGGTAGACTACTTTTGGAAGTGGGCTTCCACTATCACCAAAGCACCCGGGCTTTCTGCCCCTGCAATATCTATAAAGTGGCACACCCAATATGAAAATTGGTCAGTGATGTCAGTGGTTTGAGGCTGGCGGAAATCCTCTCAGAACTTCCCTCCAGGGGTGGCCGCCTCAATATAGAACGTGATATGGGAATCCTCTACGCGACGGTCTCAGGTCGGCCCCAGGTCTGGGCCATCTCTTGGACATAAAAACTCAAACTTTACCGGCCCCCGTTCAAGTGGTCCAACAGATTCTACAAAGTTTAGCAAGGTGTGGAGAAATGAGGCTGATAGTGTCAAAGGCAAGATAGACTGATAGACTGGAAATGCTGAAGAGACCCCAACCGCTTTGCCCCTCCCCAACGACTGCCGCGCGATCAGTCGAGCTGCATCGGTGCTCGAGAGTTGTGGTTGCAGTCGTGTACTCAGTGAGAGCAGACCATGGACATGTGAGGTATCTTCAACACTTCATGTAGGGGCTGTAGGAGGGAGACCCAAAAGTATGGGCCACTTTCTGCAGCTAAATGAGGGGGGCCTTGATGCTTGACAGCTCAATATGTCAAAGCCAGTTGAATCGAACCCACCAAAGGTTTGGCGACACGTGCTGCCTCTTAAAGCCATCCTTACACTGGCCCCTAGTTGACCATAGCAGCAACAGCACAAAGGCAGTGGCAACGGCAGCAGCAGCAGCAGCAGCAGGTCTCTCATGCCATTCGGCTTCATTTGAACATTTTTTCACCCCCGTCACACCTAGGCAAAATGGCTAGTTGTCCCATCTTCACCCCAAAGGGATGCTTGCTTGGACAGCATCTCGCGTCTTGAACATGGAACAAAGCAGTCGTTGGGCGGTGCTGGCAGTCGCCTATGGTCAGCGCAAGATCGTTGTTTGCGTGAGTCCGAGCGAGGGGCAGGCTCTGCATGGCCGCGACGTAGAGCCCCTGAATGTGCTAGCGATTCCCGTCAAACCCTTGAATCTAGTCGCTCCTTCCAGAGACTTCAAACCTAGACATGTTTGAGACGATTCCATGGTGCCGGGTGCCCAAAGCTGCACCGCGCCTGCGGCACTGTGAGGGGATCCTCCTCTGGCCTGGGCCAACTGAGGCAAGCCGCTTGCCGGGGCCATAGGCGCGCGAAGTGGGGCCAGGCTTCAGGGTTCCCTTCTGCGGTGCGCTGATTTCTGCTTCACTCTTGTGGCACACGACTGCGCGTCTCACACCCGTTGAAAGTTTGTGCATCCTTGTTCGCTTGGAAACCAAATGGTCGACAAAAAGAAACGGAAGAAGGTCAATAACATGTAAGACCTTTTGAAGCAAATGCGAAACTGCAAGATCTTGTGACAAAGGTCGAACAACATTCAGATCAACAAAGCACCACTTGTTGAAGGGAACATAAGATGACTGCCCTCGCCACTACTATGAATGGTTGTCCTTTCACCATATCCAGAAACGCACTCGCTTCTCAAATCCGCGCCAAGAGGGACACCTAATGTCTATCGGACAGAAAGCCACCTTGTTAAAATTGCAAAGGGAAAACAAAATCACACCCAATGTCAACGTCCTTTTAACTGATTGTTTGGATGGGTTTGGAGGGGGTGGTTTCCCATTTGCCCTCCGGCGCGAGACACTGAGGCAGTGGCTCTTCGGTGAAGGTCCGCAGCACGAGGTGCCGCACTTGAGCGGCGAAGTGCTCCGGGGATACCTGGGTTTGTCCCAAGGAATCTGACTCAACTGACGCAAGTAATGTGGCCATGGGTCAAAAGCCCGTACCCCCAGTAAACATCCCAATCCCTACTAAAATAGACTAAAAAGGGTGGTGCACCTACCCCAAAATGGTACCATTGCATGTGGGAATTGACTGTACTTACAGTCTAATTAAAGGAAAAATATCTAAACACGATTCAAGGGCTGAAATGTGATGTTGCACACCACCAAACAAGGAGAGTATTGGCAACACTGGGCTCATGGCCTTGTCTCCAAATGGGATAAGGGACCCCCCACAGTTGGCAGGTGCCGTGTGTTCTCTCTTGAACGCAACCTCAAACAGGCTGGCCACCCCAAAAAACGACACACCCACCTGGAGTTTCCAAGGAAAGGGAGGCCGAGCCTTTTGCAGGCATGCCTGTGTTCCGCATTCCAAACCGGCCAAGATAGAGATCGTCGTTGGTCACAAACCCAGAGTCTGGATGCGAAGAGGACAACCAAAAAAAGTCAAACTGCCAACCATTAACAACTTGTTTTTCTCCGAAGAGGAAGTCCGCAAAAAATGTGGATGATCTTTAGTTGTCCTTACACACGGCCAAGAAACGGTACCATAAAGAAAAGACAGATCCAACACGAAAATGATCTGCCCAGCGAAGGCCAAGGGAGAGAGGGTCGGCGAATAGAAAAGCCACACAAATAACTCCCAATTGAGAAGCTCGATTTGGGAGGGTGCTGTTGACATACGTCACATCCTTGCCCCGTTGATCATACCATCCGTCCCTTCAACTTTAGACTGCAAGCAATGACACTCTTGGACAAAATCGACCTTCGCAGAATCTTGAAGCCGAACGCTTTTGACCCCTGCCCTCGAAGAGGCAGGGGTGTCCTGGACACTTCGAGGTAATCTTGCTCATCTTCCCCGCAAAAAGGTTGGGGGCACGGTTCGTATTTATACATAGATCCATGGCGTGGCATGTCCATGTTGGTCATTGGACTGAAGATGGCCAAACTTCCAGCATGAAAACGACAACGGATGTTTGCAACGTTGCCTAGCATCCTGCCCGGTCGCAGCCTTGTGCAGAGCCGATCCCACTTCAGACTCAGCCCCCTGCGAGCAGCGGCTGCTTTGGCCGAACCTCAGCGTTTTACGCACCCATATCATGGAATTCTGGAACAAGCACCTCTTCCAGGAATACCCTTGGGTCCCTTTAGTAAGGCCAAGAGGAACCATGAGGAAGTAGCCTGGAATGAGGCAGCAGCATGGGAGAAGGGAATATGTTGGTTCGAATGTTCGGCCGGTCAGGGGTGGGGGTGAGGCAGCACTGTTTCTGTGAGATGATGACAGTTCGCAAGTTTCTGCAAGGTCAGGGATAGGTTTCCCAAAAAGAGCAGCCAAGATTCGCTTGTTTGGCTTTGAGCCATTGCGAGAAACTGGAGATCTCATCTTGAATCTGGTGCCGAAACGGCTGGTTCTCACACATGCCAAACATTTAGGCAGCCCAGATGTCCAACCCTTCGCCAAATCGTAAGGGCCTAATTTGACTTGGCCCGACTCTCCGGGCCTCTGCTAGAAGTTTTGTTCCGCCGCACTTTCTTTAAAAATAAATGGTGATTCACGTGTTATTTGGCGCCCAGAGGGCAGACGCCTACGCCCCAGCTCTGCGCTGTCATAGATCCATGCAGTGGCTCTCTGATTTGGGGGTATGTCAAGGGACCTGAGCAGGAAAATGGCCATGTCTGTGTCAACACAAGGGGTTCCCTCCCCTTTCCCTTTGGTTCCTATACAGCACGCAAGATGTCCAAGGAGTCTCCAGTCTTGACGTTCAGTACTGTCTTGCTCTCACCTGTCAGTTCTGGAGTCTTGGGAAGGGGCCACTCCTTGAGGATTCAAATGCCCCTCGTCCCAGAATGCGTTTTACGCCCAAATTACTATTGCTACAAGTTGGCAGGGGCCTGCGGGTGGAACCTCCCCAAAAAAAACAGATTGACTTGGATGAGGCCTGATCAATGTCTCCCCCTTGGTTACTGTTGTCTTCGTGCACCTTGTGCACCTTGCCGACGGGCCTTGGCTGCTTTGCCCTTCCCCTTGCCTTTGCCTCAGGCGAGTTCTTTCGGCGGACTGTGGGCAATATGTTTGGTTTATTCCCCCAAAGAACATGGGAAAGTAGGGTGGCCTCCCCAGCTCCCTGATTTGTGGGGTCTGGAGGCCCCTTCAAACTAAGAGCGGGCTACCAGTGACATGGTCCGGTTCTCTGGCTTTGCTTTGCACACCAGACACAAACGATTTCAAAAGGTGGGGCCGGCCGCTGGCCCTCCAGGTTTCGGCAAAGGGAAACCATCCTCACAGGGCTGGCCTTCCCTGGGATTCGGAGAGTGGGACCTAAGCAGCTGAACCTGTTTGATTCTGGCCTGTTTGTCGCATGTGATGGAAGGCTGAGAGCAAAGCCCAAGGTACCGGAAAAAGCCACAAACATAATACCAAACAAACTTCAGTGATGGCGCCAAGTGTCGCACCTGCTGGATACCTATGGTCCCTTTCAGTTCGCTGCAAACAAAGCTTCCTAAACTCCCGCTTTTGGGAAATAGTGGATTGGCTTACATGGAGCTCGTTCCAATCTGGCCTTGAAAGCTGGACTGCGTGTGCCAATGTTGGGAAGTGATGCAACAAGCGCAAGTGTTGGCACAATGTTGCAGATTCCTGAGTCCTCACTAGAGTCAATCCCCAGATCTTCCAAATTATCTCGGAAAAGGACTGTCGCGGAACATGCCAAAGATGCGGGTAACCCATGCACAATAGCCTGTGGATCCCCTGAGGAGATGAAGACAAGGGAAAACTGGGCCTATTTTTGGCCCCTGGTTGTTGTTGGACAATTTGAGGCCGCCTGCCCCTTGTCTCCAAATCACGGCGAGTTGCTGAGAGAATTCCTATTGCATGAGCAACGTTCAATATTCACTGGACAGTCAGCAAATTATGCTTAGGAAACGGGTGACTGTTTAAAGGATAGCCTAGATAACACCGATTGCAACTTGGCTAACTATGGGTGAATGAACCATTTGCGGTCCAACCACTTCTACTTGAAGCAACAAACTCTCTCCTTTTGCAAAATCAGCAATAGCGCAAAACACTGAAGCAAAAAGCTATGATTCAGGAACCATCATCCTGCCCAAACTCATTCTACCCCCACCCGCCCGGCCCCCTGTGTTTCCACCCACATGGATGCTCCATTCCTGGCCTTTTGCAGCTTTGACATCCATCTCCTCACAGCTGGAGAAGCCCATGACCAACTACACAATCCAATGACTGCTTCCATTGTTCAAGAACCCACGTGCCGTTCAAAACATCCCTCAAGCGAGTTGTAGATGAGGGAAGGCAGTCGCTTGGTGATGCTGGCAAGTGACACGTTTCTTTGAACGCAGGCTAGAAGGGAATTCGGTATCGCCTGCCAACTGCCGCTAAAGTCTACACTTGGAGACCCCTTGTGCGGAAGGTTGTGAACATGATACAAAAGTACATAAACCATCTGCAGGGCCAACCAGCGTTTTGAACAGTTGGGATTTGGACCAGCAAGTAACTGGGAAACACCCCCTTTCTCTTAGAGCGCTTGCCGATTCAAGGAGATCTTTATGGTTTCTTGGATCAGAGCGGATCAGTTCGCTAGGCGATATTATCTGGACCTTAGAGTGAGGCTATGGAGGGGTCATCCTTGTACAACCCAAGGATAAGCCCTCAACAACCTCAGACGGTCCGAATACAGCCCCCTTGGGATGCTTCGGACACGGAAAACAAAAGGGCATCGACTGTGTTGGGATGTGGCTTCAAGAGGAGCTGGGGTTTCAATCCCCAAGCTACCAATCGGAAAAGGTGAGAAGTGGGACCAAGCAGAAAGCCAAGCCCACAGAAAGATATGAGATTCCAACCTAGAGAACCACATCAAGGCTTCATGGTGCAGGCCATTCGCAATCCAAACGCCAGGCTTTACCATTTGAACATGCCATGCTGCTTCTTCAACTCGTCCCTGCCGGAGTGGAGCACC